>CP137666.1:59469995-59970961 GCA_037976565.1 Mesocentrotus franciscanus | reverse complement strand
GTCGGTGTGACTGGGCTCATTTTGGGCCTCTTTTCCTGGGATGTTCTTTCTGTTGGTGTGACATAGGGCTGTTACAGGATTTTACCATGAGCCCCCTTTTTGCCTGAAAACTAGATTTTACGGAATTACCCCCTCCCCCTCCCATTCGACCCGAAAACGAGAAGATGCATGGGTAAATATCCCGTTATTGAATAATGATCAAGCCCATGATTTCTGATAATGCGGATCTTAATGTAAGCCTACGCCTTCTTCTTGTTTTTGGGGACCGCGAAAGCGAAGTGGCCTTTAAAAAATTCAAGTTGAATTCCTTGAACAAGATTAGTAAACACATTTTGATGGTGAATAAATTTGTTAATTAATGCATTTTCATAAGTTAAACACAATTTTAATTTCAACCATAGGCGGAGGGGGGTCGGGTGAGGTTAGCCCGATATTCGGGCAATCACCACCACCACATATTCAGGCAGAGATGTGCAAGAATATACTAATGTTTGGGCAACGATTTGAGCAGCGGATTGCCCGATTGTTCATTTGATTTATAAATATGTTTGCCGTCTTGAAGATGCATTTAGACTTTATATTATGTACATTGTTTATAGCCTTTTTGATAACCCTACACTTTTCATATTCCACACATCTGCGTAGTCGCATTGATAGGCACCTTAATGTCCCCTCCCCCATTCAGTTGACGATATACTTGGATCACGGATAGTATGGACGGAAGTAAATCCGGACACCGAGATGGTCCGGTTATCTAGTCTCGGTGCTGATCCGCTTAACATGCTTACACCCGAGGAAATCTCAATTGACCATCACCACCGACTTTCACTATCGAGTGTCCCGGGGGTCCTGGGGCGCAGTGGCCATCAACTATGGCCAACAGCACATCCTCTGGAGCGACCGAGGGCTGAAAAGAATCATCGCTGGTGAGTACGTAATTTATTTCCAGAGAGAAACATGCATACATTGAAGAACAATAGTAAACAGGTCTATTGCACAAGCAAAGAAAATTACTTTTTATGAAGGTATCATTTCTTTCTGATGTCTGCTCAGGGACAATTGGAGAAAATTCTCGGGCTGGGACGTTTTTCCAAGGCACCTCTAACTCCGTCAATGGAATCGCCGTCGACTGGCTGACGGGTAACGTGTACTGGACCGATGCTGTATACGACTGGATCCTGTTACATAGTTCGGATGGATCTCGGTACGATATCGTGGTCGATGAGGGACTAGATCAACCAGGAGGCATAGCGGTCCATCCTATCAGAAGGTTGGTAAAGGGCATTGGAATAGCGTAGGTCCAGACATCAAGTGAGGAAGCAGCATCAAAAGGGTGGCACATGAATTTACTCGATGTATGAATTGTAAATTAACAAGTCAGTCAGTCAGGGGGAGGGTGTGGGAGGAAGGGAGGGGTCTTATTGGTATCCTTCACATTCTTTCGCCCCTCTCCCATTACTTTTCCATTTCATCTTCTTTCTTTTTTCTCCATTAAATTACTTTTGTTCCTTATTCCCCGAGGCTACGCCACTGGTAGATAAAATCTATTCATTTTTACTCAATTCGCCACCTTTCACCTTCTACATAGCCAAACTGGTGCCATTTTGTCCATTCCCAAGAAAAGTTATTCATAAAAAACAACAACTGAAAGTCATGAAAATTACATCTGCCATTGTCGAAGTGTTTATGTGATTATTTTTTACTTAACTTTTAAACAACTTACTAAACTTTAAAGGTGTTATAATCATCCTTTCTTTCTCTTTGATAAGCTTCCTATTCTGGACGGATGCTGGAGTCGAACCTAAAGTTGAGCGCAGTGATCTTGCCGGTGGTAACCGGATACAACTGGCCACTACCGACATGGTCACTCCACGCGGAATCACAGTTGACTACGACACTAACTTGTAAGTTGGATTCTCAAACCTTATCAACAAGATTACATGTCTGTGGGTTAGGGTTGGGCTTCGCCCTCCTAAAGAAATGTGTTTGTCGATGAAGATGAAGTTGATCTACTATAAAGTAGTAAGATTCATCCCCACGCACCTGGTTCGTAAATGATTATGACATTTAAAACATGTTGTAAATGAGTTATTCTAATTTGGTGTATAAAACAATCATGTCATAAAGTTTATGTTTCGTGAATGTCTCCTTACTTACTTCATGGAAATTTCCCTTTCATAATCATGTCCGAGTCGGTCATGATGGTTTATATGAATAATTTGATCATCCCAAAATTATCAATATAGTCGAAATAATTCTCAGCTCATTTAATAGTTAGAAAACAAATCGTCCGCTGATAGCTTTTTCGTAGAGACATAGAGTTAACAATCATTTTGTTCTAAAATGTATAACTATAAGACACATCTTATTCGGAATACTAACATCTGGACTAGCATACAGTGGCGTATCCAGATAATTTCCTGAGGAGGGGAAAACATACTTTATACTGCGATCCGTCTATGTTTAGTCAGGAATCCACATTCCGAGGGCCTTGGTTTGCGTTACCGGGGAGGGAATATCGCAAAAATGACCGAGGAGTTAATAGGATGACTTATTTTTTGAATTATTCTGTGCTTAATTGTTGTTTTACACTGAGTCTCTGATCTGCTAACTATTAGGTTATAAATAGTTGCTGCATTTCCTTTTCTTGGTCGGAAATCTGTCATGAGGGGCAAACTGCCCCATTGCCCCTCCTTCAAATACGTTAGTCATAGCGATGCTCTACCAGAGCTTTCATTTTTAATTTGGATTAGCATGACGGAGTCTTATGATCGATGCAGTTTCGGACCACTGAGAACATTTGATTATAATATTTCTAAAATTTCTCTCTCCCTTCAATGACGTCTTTTAGGGTGTATTGGGTGGATTCCGATCCGTCTGGCAACCGTGTCGAGGTATGTGATATCCTCGGTGCCAACAGACGACAACTTTACCGTACACCTGCCTACGAGGGATTCTTCGATCTAACTATTTTTACGGTAGCGAGGAAACACTAATTGATATTATTTATTGTCATTCAGTATTGATAATGCACTGATACTTCGGTAACACTTGCGAAACGGATTTCCAACCGACTCCAAACCCACTCATCTTGGGGCTAGTCAGAATCTTGAAAATGTAATCATTTGTCCGATCCAATGTCGGTCTGGTTTCGGGTTTTGTTGGTGTGAATGGGGTATAACGTCGCTGAGGCCGACAAAACACCGACAATAGATCGAACAAAAGTTGCCATTCTCTCGCATTACCAATATTTTGGTCATCGTTCATTTTGGAGTCGGTTAGAGGTGTGACTGGGATATTATTCAAACAGTTTACATGCAGACCAGAATTGCATTTTATGCATATCACAAACTCAATTCGCCATTATGTTTATCTTTTTTTCTGTTTTTCACATAAATGAACTTATTACCCAGTACCGTGGCTGCATTGCCCTTTAAAAATTAAAGCTTCGACAAGCCATCACGAAAAGAGTCAAAGAAGTACGCATACCATTTGTGTAAGATGTTTCTGTCTCTGGCTATTAGTGGCATGGGCCCGGTATGGACCACTTATTATGTAAAACTTTGTACCTCTATAATATACTTTATTAATAAGCATCTTTTGACATAACCTCTATGATAACTGCCTTCTCATTAGTATTATATTCGTATATACTACTCTTGACAACAGCTGTTTTTCAATTAAAAAGGAGAATCTACTCACGGATGCTGAGTGAGGATAGGACGGTTAGAAAACAGAATCTTCTTTCTGAGTGATGTAAGAGGAGTACTGACGGAAACTGTGAATGGACCCATGTTATGTGTTACATTAGATTATCTACGATTACAAATTCAGATAAATTCTTCTCTTCAGAAACAATTATAAGTTATAGCCAAATAACTTATAAAAAAGTGCTAGACAGGACAATCATGATTTTGCAAATTGTTGAGTTGTGATATGCCGTAACTGACTTGTTGGTGGACTGCTTTTAAAGACGCTTAATGTTTGAATATTTACACCTTTTACTGGCTTTTATTGTAGGACTTTATATACGTTACTGGAGAAAATACGAGCACCCTACACTTGTTGACGAAGGACACTGGCCAGTTTGGTTTCAGTCTTAATCTTCCAAACAGACCGTATGGCATCGTCACCTTCGCTCCCGATACACAACCACCAGCAGTGTGTAAGTCATCTATTGAATAAAACATTTCTTGAGCTCATAATAGGTCATCTATAGAAAAAAAAAGAAATAAACAAACAAATACACAAACAGACAGACGTGTCCGATTTTTGGCACATTGGACTAATATTTCTTTGTAATTGAAGATCGTTAACCCTACTCTAGTAACGTGATAGATTTTTGTTTTGTACACTACTACCTCGCAACAATACTACTTGTAGATACAATTCGTGTTCGATATTGGGATTTAAATTGCTTATGATTAAACAGATCAAACCATTATTTACTGAATTCCAGTGTTAACTACATGTAGATAAAGAAATTCGAAACAGTGTTATTATACAAATCGTGAAACGATCTTGTAAGACTTACACGTCTTTTACTGAGTTTCATATAGGTCGCTGTCCACATCTGCATTATTAAAACCCTGAGAACCATCAAGTCCTACTAACCAGGACATCATGCTTTAGAATATATTAGAGACCGTCTTGACCACTTCTTAATTTGAGTGTTTGCTGCGGTTGAGTAAATGCATTACGGATATCAATATTTGTCAAGATTCCAGTTGAAATGTCTTGTATTATCTCTTTTCCTGTAAAGCCCATTGTAGCAGTAACCCATGTAGCTACCTGTGTGTCGGTGGTGGGCCTAATGGATTCACGTGCCTCTGCGGATCTGGAAGACTCCTAGCCGTAGACGGAAGAACTTGCAGGGATGGTAGGAATTAATTGTAATATTTCATTTATAAAACTAAAAGAGGGTACGGGTCTATCTGAATCCTAACCTGCAAGTTGTAACATTCATATGAAACTTCAATTTTGTTTTGGTCAGACTGCGAGTTGTCGTTAAGGTTACACAGACTAGAATGAAAGTCTCGCCTACACATAACGTAAGTCTCGCTTACAAATCACTTGGAAACCATCGCTGCAATAAGAAATGAGTCGTGTCAAATGCGCATCACATAATCTATAGTCGATGGTAACTACCATGGAAACCTTGATTTTGATTGGCTGTTGAGCCCTGTTACCATGGTAGTTGTCATTGATGGCAAAGTTACCATCAATGGTAAGTTTTATGCAACGGGGCCCTGGGCCCCGTTGCATAAAGAGTTACGATTAATCTAAATCAATAGTAAGTCCTCCAGTCAATTGCAAGTTTGCAGTCTCCTATCTCTTATGTACATAGTTAAGATTGATATCAACTCTTTATAAGACGGGGCCCTGAACTGCTGAACACATAGGGATAAGTACATAGCTTTAGAAAGAAATATGTCAGTAATCGTGTACAATTGATAAAGAAGAAGAGCGGTATTTTTTTTCGGAATCGTATGATTAATACGTAGATTCGAATATTATCTTTTCGGGAATGGGTATAGTATAATGAGTTATCAATGCTTTATGGACAGACATAATATTTATGTGTTTAAGCAAAATATGAAGGAAGTCCTTCATTTAGATGTGTGTAAATGTATCTTTCTTTTCCAGAAAGAGCCATCAGTCCACCCCAGCTCTTTGTTGCGTCTCGAACCAAGCTTTCCAGGTACCCGAGCAATTTTCCCGACATTACTATTCCTGACAATTTCAACATCACGAACATATTAGTAAACCGATATCACGCCGTCGCGCTGGCCGTCGACCTCGAAGACGGCTTGGTGTTCTACAGCGATGTTGTAACAAAGGCCATCGGAATGGCGAGCTTGAGGGTGGGGTCGACTGTCCGCTACATCACGGGAGCGACCGGCTCAGTCGAAGGTAGCAATTTACTAAGACATATTTTTGATGTTAATGATCACAGCCTTACTGTAAATATTAACTTACTTCTGGCCATTTTGGACGCCATCCTTGATTTCCAGGTGGCTATTGCTCATCGTAAGTGGTATGAACGGATTACTCGACCCTCGAAACCAAGGTGATATACATTAGAATCACACCTCTAAGATGAATATATTATAATTTATGGCTATTTTCAGGTATTGGCGGCCATATTTGACGCCATTTTGAAAATAATAATAATAATAATAATAGTGGGTTCTTGTATAGCGCTCATGTCTGTCAGATTTGACACTCTTGGCGCTCCGCAATAACCAGTATATTGTTCCTGATGTCTGTCAAAACCGTTAAAAACAATTATTGCAGTCATGCCATCTAGATTTTAGGGGGTCACGGGCCAGTCCATTCACGATTCGGATTGATGAAGTTAGCCCTTGGTCTCTATAGGCATGGCTGTTGACTGGTTGACGAAGCACCTATACTGGACAGATAATCCTCGAGGAACCATCGAAGTCTCTCGCTACGACGGATCTTACAGGACAACTCTTCTCAAAGACCAGGTACTCAGACCACGAAGTATTGCCATCGATCCTGCCACAAAGTAGGTTTTCTTTCCTTTATAGTATTTTCACCGTTTTTCCTTTGTAGCTAGCTATGAAGCAAGCAACTCCTTTTGTCTCTGTTATTCACATAGACCAATATTGCGATTACGCCATAATAAGCTTTAACATCTTTGTGCACATGCATGCATGGAGAGGTCATAGGCTACCAAACAAAGAATTCAAATAAAATAGTGGTTCTTATACTCCTTATAAGATTTCCACCTATTTTGTGATTATATTCCAACCAGATTAAGGTCACATGAAGCATAAAATCATACCGATCCAAAAGTTAAGCGGGCAAGAAATTCCTTGACTAGAGAACGTCCACACGAGTGGACGTTAGCTAGCTTGCTGAACCTAAAGTTTTGTTTAAGCTTAGGTAACATACCATGATTTCCTCCAACCAGTGAAAGTTTTATGTGTTATATAAAAGTATTTCAAATGCATTCATGAGGAGTAATAAGTTGACTTGTCGTTCAGGTCTGTTTTATAGATTTTCTAACCACTTTAAAGGTAATGACTGTCATGTATATCTTTTGCCCTTTCTTCGGCCATTCTCTAGATCTCGGTTTGTATCAACATTATGAATGATGTATATTTCTGGGGAAGATTTGTTTCTATTAAACATATTCTCACAAAGATCTTATGTATTCTTGTAAGATGAAATATCTGGAATGTATCAACCCTTATTTGAAATGGTTTTTGTTGATGTAGAGTGATGTTTTGGACAGAGTTTGGACCGCCTTCTCAGATTGAGCGAGCCTCTTTGGACGGTACAGGAAGGATGGAAATTATCGGTCCCACTCACGGGGCAGGCCAAATGAGTGGTCTTGTCATTGACTACAAAGAACAAAGGTTTGAATTTATTTCATTTAATTTGTTTAGGGGCAAGTCAAGATTTTACTATATCTGATCACTGTTTTAAGGGCAGGGTATTTTACAGACATCGGTACCATTGCTTTAATGTATTTCAATTGCGCCATCTTTCGGTGAAGGCGTTCATAGAGCGATTTTCGGTTCCTTTATCCAAACATCATCATGCGCGCGTAGCGCGTCGTGCAGTTGGTGATGCATTGTGGGACATGGCTGTCAAAACACCGGGACATTGTAAGCAGCAGTTGACACTGTACGTAAATCTGACGTGGCGTCAGTAGAATACCCTACCTTTAAGTTTAATAGCGCTTTTAAGAGCTAATAAATAAAACAGACGTGAAATGAAATAATTGTTTTATGTAATTTTTTGTGCAGAACTAGACAATACCTTGGAAACAAATCGGACATTTAAATCACCAAATTCCCGGTACCTGCCCTTATCTACATTAATTTCTCCGATATCAAATTTTCAGAATCACATTGTAAAAAGCATTTATTTTCGTGCATCTAATGAATAAAAATAGATGTTTACAATTACGTGCAAGGAGAAAGGAAGCGAAAAATAGTAACAGTAAAAGACTCTTGTAACGGGATGGCTATAATCAAAGATATCGGCAGCATGATGGACTAATAAAAGCATTGCATAAAGTTAGAATTGCCTCCTCCCCCACATTATGATAAACATGATTGAATAATTAAGTAATAAAAAGATTGATTTATGCAACTAGGGGTACTATGGCAGCAAGATGATGCTTGTAAATAAGCAGTGAGCTGAGTGAGGTGATCATTTCCTGACATTCATCCACAAATAAATGTATGGGTAATTGCGTAATATTATTAACAAAGCATCTTGGGCAAGGGCGCTAGCAACTGCTCTGTTCTCAAATAAAAAATCATCCGGCTTAGCGAACGCTGCTCTCCGACAACTAATATAAACGTCACAATATTATAATTATTGGGACTTGATTGGGAGAAAGGTACAGATGAATTGTTCCTTGGGTGTACACGTCAAATGGTTTGATGAATGATGATCGCATTAGAAAAAAACAAGAAATAACGATCCCTTTTATTTCAGCTGTTCTTTAAAATTACATGTACAAAAAAATAATAAAAATATATGCATCTACACAAACAAATCTATACAATTTTCCACATTCTTCCATAATTATGACTAATTTTATAAAAACACGATTGCAAAAATTTTGAGGATATGAACGTGGACAATTTTAAATACCCTATAGTACCGCCTATATCATCATGTTCAGATTACGTAATAATATATCACTGTCATGTTCGCATATTTCCATAGGTTACCCACAAGACCATTGAAGTTGCCTGCGGTTCATTTTTTGAAAGTCTTTACGATCGTGTAATAAAGACATTTTTATAAATGAATTCTTTTGTTGTTGTATCAATATAAAGACTTTACTTTGCCGACATCGATCGAGGAATCATCGGCAGTGTTGAATATGACGGTGGAGGAATTAGACAGGTCATTTCAAGCCAAACTCGTTATTTTTCGAGGTCACCCTTTACAAGGTATGAACAAAGCAACAACAACAACAAAATAATTTCAATAGTCGACTTAATTCAGGCAGAACACATGTAAGGATAGCTGTTAAAAATGGTTGCTAATGATTTAATAGGACTTATATCATGAAATGACACAATCAATGCGGACAAAAAGAAATCGTAAAAACAATCAACAATACATATATGTTTGTGTGTGTGTGTGTGTGTGTGTGTGTGTATTTAAATAGGGATGACGTGTAGAAAAATGAAAAACAGAAATGCATGACATTTTCCAGTGCATAAGACTTCAAATAGGTATTTGTATATTGCTTGAAAAGGCCCCCAAGAACAACAGTAGTCGAACTACCGACGGGACTACCTAATTAAAGAATACTATATGTAAAGAAGAGATAAATAAAATACAAAGAAAACGTGATATAATCTTGATATATGTGGGCCTTGGAAGAAAAAATATATTTTTAGATAAGAACCTTTAGATTTAATAAATGATAAGCAGTGCATGTCTGTTCATTTTTGGTGATAGTGACAGTTATCAGTAACAAAGAGGGGTTTACTTTTAAAATGGAAACATATCGAGTCCTATTTTCTTGTAGGATTACATCATGTGGACCGAACGTGGACCGAACCAGGGAATATTCATAAGCAACAAGGAGACTGGTGAAGTAGTAAGAGCATTTCCAATGGAAGAAGAGGTGTACGGTATCACCATGTATGCGGATACCAGGCAGAAAATAATTCACAGTAAGATCAAATCACTGCTTTCGATTCTCTTTCATTACTAATACATTGTCACCACCTCGTGAAATGATACCTCCACATTAGGCAAAACATTGTTTTCATATTATGATCTATTATGATGTCTTTACGATATGTCGAATGTTGATGTTGACACTCGTTTATTTCTAACTTATCATGGTCTACACGTTTCCATTCAGAAGTTGCAACTAAACTTTAAATACGAAATATACAAAGGGTAATAGCATTTCATAGCATGCAATTTGCTTGTAATACCCATGCTATACAATTTCGAAAAATATTGTTAATTTTATTACCAGCAATGCAGGTAAATGCATTGATTATAAAGGACGTGCGTGCCGTGTCGGGGATTGAATCGAAGAACTTAGCATTCCCGGACAACTGTTTGAACCACTCGAATGTTAAATCACCAGATCGATAGCAGATTGGTATGTCACTTTTGGTTATAATAATAATAGTATTATTAGTGTTAATAACATGATTAATGATATGTGTCTTTAGATCCATGCAGATCTTACAATGGCGGATGTCAACAGCTATGTCTAAACTCTAACGAGCAGTCAAATGGATATGTTTGCCACTGCTCGATGGGCTACTATTTAGCAGACAATGGCAGGGACTGTCACTCAAGTAAGTTGTATACTTTAAAATTCATGAATAAGAAATAATAAAGATAGATTTTCAGAAAGAAAAAATGAGTTGATTTTTTATCATAACTTCATCATTGTGCATTAATTAAGATGGATGATCCATGACCATTTATTTATCAATTTAGACAATCAATTTGTATTATAAAGACGATATCGGTGTTACCTGGTATGCGAAACCGGGTGGTATAGAATTGCTCAATTCTCAGACCAATTTATGTCTTTTTCTGTCATTCAGATTTGGTTGATCATGATTTCCTCCTTGTAACGGACACGTATCATCGGGGTATCTACCAAGTGGGTCTCTACTCAAACTTTAAACCGGAAGCGCTACGGTTAAATGGGGTCAAAAATCCCATCGGTGTTAGCTTCGACCCCGTGGAAAGGATGGTGTACTGGACAGACGTCGAAAAGCGGGAAGTAAACCGCGCGTCTCTAGATGGTAGCCGGCAAGACACTATAGCCATAGAAAATATCGGACGTAAGAAAGATTCGTTTAGTGATCTTCCTTTAAACATGTAATACACATGGTATCTACCTGCGATTGTACATTATGATGAGAATTGGTTTCAGTATATTACGATGATTACATTACCTGCCTTTGTAAATTAGTACGTCGTACGGTAGGCCCTTACCTGTCTGAGACTGAGTTGCAATTCGGTACCCACTTCAGGCGTTCTGTGTAGTATCAACAAAATGTATCATTAAAGGGCAGTATAGGGGTATAACTACGATACAGTGCTACATCCATTATGCCTTTGTACTCTTTCAATGAAGTGGAATGGAAATTCACTAACTTAGGAATCAAATTAAGAATCACTTCATTTTTTGAGCCAATCCACTCCAAAAGAGTTTGAGTTACTCTTTAGAGAGTGGATTCTACTTTTTTAAAATAATCTTAGCGTGGATTCGACTCCTTACAGAGTGACCCGTAATGTGACTCCTAAAAGAGTGGATTTCCACAAATGTTCATTTAGAGAGTAATAATTGTGACAATGAGTGCTTGTATCCATGCTGTTTTCAGAACCCGACGGCATTGCAGTGGATTCCATCTCGAAGTTGGTCTATTGGTCGGATCTTGCAACACGTTCTATATCTGTATCTACCCTTGATGGTTCAGACCGCAAAACGCTGGTTACAAACATCGCTAACCCAAGAGCAATCGTTCTTCATCCTGTTGAAGGGTAAAGCATTAAACATAAATGATTTTGGAAGACTTGTTAACAAGACAAAAAGTCGATTTAAAAAAAAAAGTTTCAAAAAGATGACGAAGCCAATCCATGCCATCTTCTGCATTTTAAACCAAACGTGAGGTAAAGACCCAGACCTACGCCGCCATTCATCTCGTTACCTTTTATTTTTGCAATGTCTTTTAGGGGCGGGGACGTTTTGAAATGCTAACAATTAATTTAAGAACGTCATTCATTCTCGATATTTAAACAAATGTTCCAAAAAAGCTTTCCTAGAGTTCCACCTTCATGGAGAATGCAAGTTCGTTATTAGTTGTCATGAATCTACCTTAGATGGTAACGTATTTTCCCTATAATGCTTGAAAATAAATTGATAATTAATGTACAAAATAGCTAAATTGTCATTTCAACATGACACTTATTATCAGATTATTGGAAATACAAGAGATTCAAATCATTTAACATCATACTTTCCAATGCCATTAGGATAATGTTTTGGAGCGACTGGCGGAGTAGTGCGGTGATTGAACGGTCTTACATGGACGGTGACATGCGTAGAGTCATCATAAACACAGGCTTAAGATGGACTAATGGGTTAGCCATTGACTTTGAAGGTGCGTTGGTTAGAAGTTCTTATTCGGATTATTAGGTGTTCAGAGTTTCCAGAACCATACATTTTGGATGTGGGTTGGGAACTTGTTCAAAACTTTCAGGAAATACAAGGTAAAAAGCTCTACTATTATGTATCATATTTTCCCTTACTGTTTAATGAGAATATCAGGAACTGAGGCAATGGCCCGCCCCCCACTCAGTGTTATTTAGGGTATGCATGTTCCCTCCTTTGAAAACACCCCCTAAGTCCCGTGTGTAAAGTCATTACGGGCCGATTTTTTGTGTATTACGAGTCGGACTTTGTTGCGTGAAAAGTACCCCTTTACCGGAGATTTTGGGAACATGAATGCGGTCCCTCCGTTCACGGGGCGGGGGCCGCCGGGGGCAATGGTACCTATTGTAGACAATAATTAACATGTTTAACAATCCACCGTCAAACACAATGCGCCAATAAGCAGGATATCAAGAAAACAAACATGTAGTGTTGAGAATGTAAAGCCTCTGTATCAACACTATCTAAGTAGTATCATAAGTGTTTCTCAAGTTGTGAGTGCAACCCATCACTCCTGTTTGTTTTTTTTTGCCACTCCTAATTCTTCTCAATCAGAAAATCGTCTCTACTGGTGTGATGGCGGTCTAGATGTGATTGAGTCTAGTGACTTCTCCGGTCGCGACCGCCGCGTCGTCCTCAACCTGGGTAACGGGTTCCACGCCTTCGGAATATCGATCATCGATCAGTCGGTCTACTGGACAGACTGGAAGGTCAAGGTATGCTGAAGGCGGACAAACTGACCGGACAGAATAACGAGGTGCTCGGTAAAAGAGACTTTACGAGACCAAACGCCCTCTTTGCGGTCACCAACGCGTCTATTCCATCAGGTTAGATTTTAGAACCGAGGCCTACCATGTCGAAGAAATACATTTTAAAATTTGAGTTATGAATTTTGAGCTTTGCGTTGATTCCTATGTGTGAAAAGACGGTCAAATCTTTATTTTATTTTAAACTAGATGGTAATAAAGTTATGACATCGCAGGATAAAATTAGAGAAGCAATGAAAAATTGTTTTAAGATCAGATTGTACGCCGTCTGTCTGGAACTCAAATCCGAAGTACATTACAGAAATGAAAAAAGAAGGAATATTTGATATAATGAAATACTTTCATACAGTTGTCAATGTTGGAACAAAGGGGAAAGATAATATTTCTGGCTTTATTCTTCTGACTACCAAGAAAGCTGCTAAGCAGAAACTTGTTTGAAAGCTTCGTTGCAATTGAATACTGTCGATAGGCTTCGAGGTACAACCCCATTGTAAATTGCCCGTATGTCATATCAATTCAGGCCTTCGGTCCTCATAAGTGACTCATGATAATGACATGTCTGATATTCTGTATAAAGTGTTTAAATGGTTGTTCTAATCTCATTGATGATCATAGATATTCCATACTTCAGTATTACTGATGAAATATCAATCTGATCAACAGGAATCAATTCGTGTTCTGAGAACAACGGAGGATGTTCAACCCTCTGCTTACCGACAGCCATTGGTAGATCGTGCGCTTGCGCAGATGGTGTAGATTTGGCACAAGATGGTGTAACATGCGTCTCAGGTAATAAATCGACCATTACTCCCGTTTACATTTTTATTTTAATACCATTCTTATTTATAACATCAGTTGAACATGAGATACAGGTGAACATTCGCAGTCATCATGCTTTAAATGGTTTTTTTCAGTACATTAGAGATGTAGATTCATAGGTAGACAAAACGTTTTACAGTGTGTAAATGTAAGCGCATATTAAATGGACGATTGATGTGTAAAGTTCTTTACAAACGTTATATCGATTTCATTGTAGCAAAACTAACAATTTGGTTAACAAATTGGTGTGCTATGAAAACAAAATATTACTATAGTAACACAACCTTCTCATAATCATGCCGAAAAAACTTTCAGAACTGGACATTCAGTGTCCACTGGACTTCATATATGGAGGCGTGGAGGAGTCATGTGACAGATCAGCCGGAAGTAATTGCTCGGTGATATGTTACTCAGGTCTTGTTCCGGCCGTTGATTACGTCATCTGCCAGAACTCGGGAAGCTGGGACATACCGCGAAGTGCTATTTGCAGAGGTAATTAAGGCTAGTAATTTGCAGAAAAGGGCTGATATACTGATTCTTATTATCCTTCACCCACGAAAGTATAAATAGTGGATTGTGAGGCATTTTCAATGAACATTTCGAGGGAAAACCTCAGATGGTTATATTACGTAAACTTCGTTAAACTGCTTGGAGAGGCATAAATCGTCTTTATCCTGCAACCATAAAAGCAGAATTGGGCATTTTAGCATCTTCATGTAACATTTTCGAATGAAAACCTAGGATGGTTTTACGCTACCTGTATCAAACTGTTTGAAGAATCATATGAGAAAAGAGCGGGCAGAAGAATTTTTTTTTAGATTGTGGAAAGGGAAATTGTATATTAATATGTTTTCTATGTGCGTTTTTTAAACGAAATTTGTGAAAAGAATTAACATGATCATCTATAAATACCTCACTCTGTTAGTTTATTGATTCGACGTAGTTGATAGATGGAAAAATACTTCAAATTAAAACTTACTCCTTTATCAATGAAGATCACACTTTTTGTCATTCTGATGACACGGGGAGCAATGCCAGGCGCGGATCCAGGATTTCTTAGGGGGGGGGGGGGGCCCAAATTTGAAATTGTGCGAGCCAAATATTGGTACGTAATGGTGACCACTAAAGCAGTGGCGTAATGAGCAAAATCGTTGGGGGCAGAAGAAGAAATAATCCGCAGCATCACTCTTACATGTCATGGAGGCCCTGCTGAACGTTTTTCAAAGTGGGTGGGGAGGCTAAAGTATTTACGATCAGGTAGAGCGTAGCGTAAATTGGCGTGGGGTCTAGGGGCAAAGCCTCGGCGGGGTCAAGGCGGAGCCCTGAAGCTCAGGGCATTTTATTACGGTCAGATTCGCATATTTTTATACCTTATTTGTGACACTGGCAGGACACTAATTGGCGTGGGGTCCAGGGGGCGTAGCCCCCAGAAGCTCAGGAGTTTTAGGCATTAATTCACCGTCAGCTATGCATCCAGGGGTCCGCCTTAGGGCCCTAGGTGGGGTCCAGGGGGCAGAGCCCCCAGAAGCTCAGGGGTTTTAGGCATTTAATTATGGTCAGATGAGCTTATTTTTATACCTTATTTGTAACACTGGCAGGTCACTAATTGGCGTGGGGTCCAGGGGGCGGAGCCCCCGGAAGCTCAGGGGGTTTTAGGCATTTTATTACGGTCAGATGAGCTTATTCTGATACCTTATTTGTGACACTGGCAGGTCACTAATTGGCGTGGGGTCCAGGGGGCAGAGCCCCCGGAAGCTCAGGGGTTTTAAGCATTAACTTACGGTCAGATGAGCATCCAGGGGTCCACCTTAGGGCCCTAGGTGGGGTCCAGGGGGCAGAGCCCCCGGAAGCTCAGGGGTTTAAAGCATTAAATTACGGTCAGATGAGCATCCAGGGGTCCACCTTAGGGCCCTAGGTGGGGTCCAGGGGGCAGAGCCCCCGGAAGCTCATGGGTTTTAGGCATTTAATTACGGTCAGATGAGCTTATTTTAATACCTTATTCGTGACACTGGCAGGTCACTAATTGGCGTGGGCTCCCTTTCACTTCCCTTCCTTCTCTCCTTTTAAGTTTGCTGGGGAGGGGGCAAGGGCCTTTCGGTCCCCGATCCGGACGTTGTTGGCCGAATTAATCGCAACTGATCTCCCTTCTTTTCATCCTTTTATTTTCTTCTTCCTCTTTTTTGTTCCCTTTTAGCTCTCCTCTTCCCTTTCCCTTCCCCTTTTTTGCGGGGCAAGGCCTTTGGCCCCCGATCCACAACTTCTTGGCGGGAAAATCGCAACTGATATCCCCTTTTTCTTTTCTTCTTCTTTATTTCCTTCCCTTTATCTCCTCTTTTCCTTTTTCTTTCCCTTTCCTTCCTTCTCTCTTTTTTTTTTGCTGGGGGAGGCAACAGCCTGGGAGGCAAGGCCCTTTCGGCCCCCGATCTTCTTCTTTCCCCCTTTTCTTTTCTGCTTCCTCTTCTTTCTTTCCCTTTCTTTCCTCTTTCCCTTTCCCTTCTTTTCCTTCTCTCTCTCTTTTTTTTTTTTGCCGGGGGCCAAGGCCCTGGCCCCTGGATCCGCGCCTGAGCAATGCAATGCCTTAACACATGTACTGGAGTAACCGAACTATGCTATTTGGTTATTGCTCCTATACAACATAGTTCAATGAAGGAAAAGAGAGTTACTAATTGAATTTTTTTAAAGCCCAATCTTATACTTCTGGATCAATTCTAAGATCTCACTTTATCATTCTGATGACAGAGGAGCAATGCGAGGCCTTGGATGTGCCAGACCACGCCATATTCTCAGGGCCATGCAACCCACCATACGATCAGGGCAAGCTGTGTATCTTAGAATGTGAACCCGGCTACGTCAGAACGAGCGGGAAACCAAGACGAGTTTGCGCGCACGGGGGAGAATGGCTTGGAACACCAATCGTCTGCGAAGGTAATATGTTATATGTTTTATTTTCAGTTTAAGTTGACTTCAATTCGGTTTCAGTTCAGTTCCAATTCGGTTTAGTTTCATATTTCAGATGTCACGTTACACATTGCCAGTTTTGTTTACCAAAATATGATGATAATAATAATAATATGTATGCATTTTGAATAAACAGAGCATAACATATCAGCTGGTTTGCTTGTACTTACTTGTTAATTAAGGACTAAGTAAAATTGAAAATGAGGGCATCAAGGAACTTTAGGTAAAAGCAAAGCTTGATAGTTGTACACCCCAGAGGGTAATTTTATCGTAAGTCTCACAAACTTGTGGGAACGAACAAGGAACAGTTTATTAAAGATAAAAGTAAACAAGTGTTATTAAAGTGTGTATTGAACAAACAATGTAATCGTTGATCAACTTGACCGATGACCTCGTGGTAGAGTGACGTCATAACGTTGCTGTCCACTTAGCCGACACGACAATCTCAAACCTAATATTTGGTTTCCACATTACATGGTCCTTTAGAATTTTTGTGGGTGGTTGGTGGATAGTTTGTTCATTTGTTTCTACACGTTCTTTCGCCACTGGTGTAAGTAATCAGTTGAAAATATACTGTTGCAGTTGAAAAAGATAGTGTCATAGTGAAGAAGAAAACAAATCGGATTATACAAGGGTCTTGCCACTTTCCCATTGAACCTTATTTCGATTATTCATTATAATTAAACAAAATGATTCATAGTCTTTCAAAGAGTGTTATTTTTCTTTATTTTTTCCTTGATTATATTACATTGCTATATATCTATATAGTGACTGCGTGATATAAATTAACAATCAATACCATTATCATGATCAATATATTCCTTAACAATATATACAAGTCATAAAAGTGGAAACACAAACTATACCCTTCGAAAATCTTTTAATAACAAGTTTAAAGTGAAATATTTAAAGTACTAATGTAAAATGTATCGAGAAAGAAGAGTTTTATTCCTACCAGTCATTATTCATCATTTGTGTTAAATGTTAGAAATGGTAGAGGAGCCGCCCGAGGGTGAATGTAGCAGTGAACTGGCCTTCCGGGAGACCCCCGAAGACTTCTCACCCGTACAGAACGACCTGGTCCAACAATCCTGCAGCACCAACTCACCACAGACCGATATCACGTGGTACAAAGATGGCGTCCGACTCATGACAGGTTTGTTTCCGACTCTTTCAGTAAAAAAAAAAAAACAAGTTATGAAAAGAGTAAAATATAGTTTGTTAGTGTAAATATTTAATTGAAGTTTCTTCTCGAAGGCACCACTGCCACTGATGTAATGTGCGCCATCTTTTGGTGAAGGCGTACATACATGTATGAAGAGCAATTTCCGGTTCCTGTATCCAAGCATTATCACGCGCGCATCATGCACTTACTGATACATTGTGGGACATGGCTGTCGACACATCGGGACATTGTGAGCAGCAGATGGCACTATACTTAAATATGAGGTAGTGTCAGTAAAATACATTGCTTTTAATTCAAGATTGACCCCAGGTAGTTACATCAAGTGGTACCAAAAGATGGCGTCCGCCTCATGACAGGTTCGATTGCTGCTCTTTGATAAAGAAAAGTTATGAAAAGAGTAAAATATAGGTTTGTAATTGGAATGAAATTATCGAATTATTGAAAATATCTTCACATAGACACCACATGGTACAATAATGGTGTCCGAATCATGACACGTTCGAATACACATTTTCACTGTAAACCTAGTTTTAAGTGGAAGCTATAGAATAAATTATAATCTATTTTAAGTCCCTCTTGTTTCAAGATTACAACAGGTATTTCTTTGAAATTTCTTTGAAAACAGTCAAATATATAAATTTCAACTTTCATATTATGTAAATGAATTTTTTTCTTTCTTCAAACGAATCTAAAGCAGCGTGGTTATTGTAAAAGTAATTATAACCTTGTTTTGATAAACGCTAGCTTGTCAAAGGTATAAACTTAGTGATTTATATAAAAATGACGGGTCAATAATTCCATTTGATAATAATATATGGGTTGAAAGAGGAGTTCCCTCGAATTTGTTACTGCTATGGAGGAGTATTGTTCATGTCATACCTATAGCTTGGAAACAGAAACTTAGACAAGGTTTTAATAGGAATAATTGTGTATCAAAGGTTTTTACCCTTATTGAAAATTATTCAGAGTCACCGCTAGAAAACATGACATCCAAAACATGGTACCGTATTCTAATTAAAAGGATTTACATACCTCCTACTTCTCAAAAGAAATTTACGAGAGAAATGGTTATTACAGATAGTGATTGGAAATATATATATATATCTTACCTTTTATATCAACTATTGAAGTTAAAACAAGACATTTTCAGTACAAAATTAAAACAAACTGTCTTCCAACTAATTATAGCTTACATAAATGAAATTGGTTGATCCAGAACAGTTACTATGCACTATTTGTGAAAATTTCCCTGAAACAATATTTTTTTTTTTTTTTGGGGTATGAATATGCAAGGCCGCTATGGTCAGAGTTTCAAGCCTGGTATAAAGATATTAGTTATATAAGTTTGAATTTTGACACTGTATTATTTGGATATAAAAGAAATAAACCGATTTTGTTTTTGAACCTTTTTTAATCTTAATGACAAAAAATGATTTATGATAACAGGAAACATAAAATATTGTTTAGATGTTTCAAACATTTAATTATAAAGTTAAAATTTTGCTCTTGAAAAGCAAGTGGCTTTGAAAAATGATAATACGACGAGCAAATTCTTTACTAAATGGCATGTGTTAAAGGTACTATGTCCCATTTGCAGGCCCAAAAATGAAAAGGTTAAATACCAATGGCATTTGAAAGATAATACTAATTTAGAACTTCCCTCAAAACGAAAGGGCTTGAAAATATCTTTCTGTGGGCAAAAAATGACCGTTAGTTGTCAAATTGAACTTAGGGATTGCATTCCTTGTATTAAATAGTCTGATTTTCAGACCCTTGTACCGAATGGTCTACGTTATATGCTGCGTAAAGCAAGCGCGTAGCTAGGATTTAAATTTAGGAGGGGCGGTAGTGAGCACACGAAGCGTGCGAATCACTTACAGAGCGCGCGAAGCGCGCTCTCTATATGGAGTGGGTGCAGGGAGGGGGGAGTTTTGACGTTTCGTAAAGTTATTAGAGAAAGATGACGATTCGTTGTACCGTTCTCGACTCTTAATCCTTGTCTGAATTCGGTTTACCCCCTCCCGCGCGAAGAGCGGAGGCTTTGACGTTTCATTAAATTTATTATCAGAGAAAGAAGACGATTCGTTGTACCGTTCTCGACTCTTAATCCTTGTCTGAATTCAGTTCCCCCCCCTCCCGCGCAAAGCGCGGAAGCTTTGACGTTTCATTAAAATTTATTATCAGAGAAAGAAGACGATTCGTTGTACCGTTCTCGACTCTTAATCCTTGACTGAAATCAGTTTTCCCCCTCCCGCGCGAAAGCTTTGACGTTTCATTAAATTTATTATCAGAGAAAGAAGACGATTCGTTGTACCGTTCTCGACTCTTAATCCTTGTCTGAATTCAGTCCCCTCCCGCGCGAAGCGCAGAAGCTTTGACGTTTCAGAAAAATGTATTATCAGAGAAAGAAGACGATTCGTTGTACCGTTCTCGACTCTTGTCTTTGTCTGCTCCTTGTTCTTCCTACGTCCTCTCCCTTTTTTCTTTCTCTCTCTCTCTCTCTCTCTCTCTTTTTGGCCGGCGGTTTTTTTTGGGGGCGATCGCCCCACCGTCCCTGGCTACGCGCCTGGCGCAAAGATTCAATCAGTTTAATTTTGGCCATTACAAGAAGTTGGTTATTGATGTACACAAATGCTCATGTACCCTTTACAGCTCATTTTATGTATGTTATTACCAAAGAAAAAAAAGTAAGTCAGTCAATCAATACTGTCTGACAGTGAAGTCTAAAAAGTAAACGGGGTTCCTTGCATAATTTTTTTAATGCTATAGGACAATGCGAACGTTTGGATTTCACAAATAGGACATACGTCACATATTTTTAATTCCTGCAAAGTTCTACATAATTTGATGTTGGTTGCAAAAGGGGTACACTACCTTTAAATGTTAATGATTTAGAAGATTAATATACAATGTAGCCATTACGACATTTTTTTTCTTCTTCCTTTTTATTTTTTATTCTTTCATTTCTGTGAGATTGTAAACTTGTAACTTTCTGTTTCTGTTTTATTCAAACAATGTATTTTATTATACCCCGAAGTGAGGGGATAAATAAAGAAACCTCCTTTCGGGAGGTTGAACAAAAAAGAAAGAAAAAAAGAAGAAGAAAAAAGCAAGCTATTCTCTTTAATTAATTTCTGTTTTACTTTGTTCTATTCCCCCTTTTTTTTTATATACGCTAGGTTCTGTTAACGGAATCTACATACTCCCTTCTAATGACCTCCTTATTCCCGGTTTTGACAATCATCATCAAGGTCACTACGCATGCGTGGCTTCCTTTTCAGGTCGAGAATGCCTAAGAGTGGAGGTTGACTTTGGTAAGTAGCTCACTTTGATAAGTAGCTCATCGTTCATAAGTTAACACTGCAAGAAAACAAGGGCTCAAGTGAATCAGGGAGGTGGAATTTTAGAACAAGATATTTTCTGTTATTACCTGATACCCCAGTTACACCACAAACCCGCCAAAGAGACTCGAAACAAACCCATAACCGAATAATCGTTGAATTTGGGTACTGATTATTTAGTTTGTGTTTTTTATTTTATTTTTTAGAAGGGGTTCGGTCTATTGTCAGTTTCGTGTCCGTCTTAGCGAATTGACTGGGGTATAATTTAAATTAACATACTGTAAAATATTCCAAATACCTAAGTAACTGAAAATGTATAGTATGGCAGCAGCCAGCAGCCATGCATATACAGTGGCATATCCCGCAAAGAGGAGCTGGTGTACAGAGTACAGCCCTTGTTACATCCGATAAAAATTGTAGTGGGTCTACAGCAATACCTTACATTTCACGAGCATTCCTACCACCCCTGAATCCCAGTTCATGGACTTTTGCACCCCCTGTACTTAAATTTCTACTTACAACTCTGTTTTCCGATTTATAAAAACGAATGAAACAACATGTTAACTAATTCACATCATTCAGTAAGTGTAGAAATCTTTTCTGAAACTTCTATGCAGCATTCGATCCATACCGCCATTTTGAAGCCGTACCCGCCAACGCGTCCTTGGACGTTGGTGATCACCATCTGTTTGAATGTCAAGCCCAGTCAGCCATTGACTCCGTCACCTGGTGGAAGGATGGATCGAGAGTCCATCGAACAGACCAAATCATTCTGGTTAGTGTCGTCAACCCTAATCGGGCACATCTTCAAGAATACAACAAACAACCAAGAAATATGCCCCTTGTAGTATTTTTGTGCCTTGCCTTTAAGTGTTTAACCCAAAATAAACTAAATGCAACGGGCAAAAAAAAAATATATGTTTTTCTATTCAGAGATACTTTAACCATATTTACTAAATTGATATTAGCATAATGTGAAGACTGATTTTTTGTAAATGTGTTTTTCGGCATTGTGCCCCCTCTTGTATAAAATCTACAGATCTGCCCTACTGAAAGCATAGTAAAATCCATTGCAGCTCTCTAGAATAGAGCAGGATATTTTGGGGCAACCAATTAGAGTTAAGTAAGTTCTACTTTTAAGGAATTCATCATGATTGGTTAGATTTCGGAAATGGTTAGCCTACCAATGGTCGTTATGAAACTAGACCATATTCTCCTAACCTCCTGATGTTTTGCAACTCAAAAGGTAGCTTAATAAGTGTTTTTGAGCACCTGGCACAGTTCACAATAAACATTGTTATGAACATTTTGCGGATAAGAAGTGTCTATTAGTTTAAATTATAAGACGGGTTCTAGAATCTAAGCAATCCGATTGGTCAATTGACATCACGTGGGCTTTCATTAGTTTTTCCCACGGTGCAAAAAAGCTCCCATCAAAAATTAATAACGCACGCTCGATTACCTGCCGATATCGCTTTCGCGTAATTCAGCCAAATTTAATTTGTGCATAATTTTCAATATCTAGATCTAGATCTAGAATATTCTAGGCCTAGATTTAGTTAGATCTAACTTAGATCTAAATCTAATATCTATTTATACTCTAGATCTAGACTTTATTGTAAGAATGTATTGCCGACCCGTCTTATAAAACAAATAATGCACTGTTTCGCTAGTGTGTTAGGGCAGTTCCAGTGCACTCAGGTTAGTCAGTGCGATATCGATAATGCACTTGCCCTGCGGGCGCGTGCATTATCACCTATGGGCACTGAATAAACTTCGTGCACTGGCCTTGCCCTAACACACTCGCAACAGTGCATTATGTGAATATTAACAAGGGATGGGTCTCTGCCCTGTTCATTATAAATAGTATCATATACGCACTAGGTCCGCGAGAATGTGGAGGTTTTGATCATGATGTATCTTTAATACCATTTCCAGATTTCAGGAGGAAGCCTTCTGATAAGGAACCTGGTTCGTCAAGACTCGGGCAAGTACACATGTATCGTATCCGACCAACGGGGCAACCAAAGGGGAGAGGCCCATGCCTGGCTTACTGTAGCAGATACAATGAACCCGCCCACCATTAACATAACAGAAGGTAAACTGACAAAGATTGACTGTTTTAATACCTCTCGGCAGGGGCGGCGATTTCTTTACATGACGGGGGGACGAAATGCGAGGACGAAGGAGCAGTGGCGTAATGTGCAAAAACTTTTTTGGGGGCAAAAAAAAATCCGCATCACCACCACTCTTACATGTTAAATGCAGGCCCCGCGGAACGTATTTCAAAGTTGGGGGGTCTGAAGTATTTACGATCAGGTAGAGCAAAGCGAGCGAAGCAAGTGGAGCGTAAATTGACGTGGGGTCCAGGGCGGAGCCCTTTGTAGCTCAGGGGTTTTAAGCATTTAATTAAGGTCAGATGAGCATCCAGGGGCGGAGCCCCCGGAAGCTCAGGGGTTTTAGGCATTTAATTACAGTCAGATGAGCATATTTTGATACCTCATTTATGACACTGGTATGCAGGTCTCTAATTGGAGTGGGGTCCAGGGTGCGGAGCCCCCAGAAACTCAGGGGTTTTAGGCATTTAATAACGGTCATATGAGCATCCAGGGGCCCGGCCTAAGGCCCTGGTGGGGTCCAGGGGGCGGAGCCCCCAGAAGCTCAGGGTTTTAGGCATTTAATTACGGTCAGATTAGCAACCAGGGGCCCGCCTCAGGGCCCTTGGTGGGGTCCAGGGGGCAGAGCCCCCGGAAGCTCAGGGGAAAATCATGCCATTTCAGCAACATTTGTAAATCACTGGTATCGAACTAGAAATAAACCCCGTTTGAATTTTTTTTTGGGGAACTGCCCCCCAAGCCCCCCCCCCCATCAGTACGCAAGTGCGATGGAGCATAGTGAACGAGAGGGGTGAAGGTGACGGAAATGACTACCCCTTTACAGGTTTTTGAAGTTTTTTTCTATAAAAAAATTACATTCCTTAGCAAAACTATAGTGTAAAAACAAGCAATATACTTTTTTCACACTTCACTTTTCTACAATATTTCCATTTTGAAGGATATTATGCGAGGGAGCGTAAGGAGCTACCTAGTGAGAAGATTTTGCATTTTTATTTGTCTAAACGCTGCACTCTTGGGCCCTCCAGAGCCTAAAAGTGTGTTGCAGCCTTTAGTCAGTATTTCCTATACATTTTTTGTGTGCACTTTCAAATTTTCAGGGGACAATCCCCCAAAAAAAAAAAAAAATTGAGGGGCGTGTCCCCCGCCCCCAGATCGCCGCCCCTGCCTCTCGGTATGAATATATATTTAGTATGATTATTTGAAAGGTTGACAGATGAAAAGTATTTAAACGCATTTATACACGTCATACGACAAACTTATATTAAAAGAAATAATTGATTATTTTAACGATAGTATGAGAGTGCATTATATTTAAAATGTGACGGTAATGAGAATGATTGGTGATGTCGAGGGGAATGATGGTCATCATGATGAGGTATGAGTAGGCCTATTATTATGATGATGGCGGATTGGCGGTGAATGTGATGATGGTTTTGATGAGGATAACGATGGTGGTGGTAATGTTGATGGCGATGGTTGTGTTATGATGTCAACAATATTGACCAAAATAGTAACGACGATGACTTTATACTGCCAGTACCTGTTGTGTTTACTGTTTCTGTTATATCATACAGTTTGTGGGACAGTCACATCCCCCGAAGCCACAATTTTCACCACCGTGGCACCCAGGGAAGGTAGAGTGGTAGGTGGGCAGCAGTCCCTCCCTGGCTCTGCTCCTTATATGGGCCGCATTTGGCACAAAGCAGACCGAACTTTCGTATGCGGCGCCACACTGCTGAACCAGCGATGGGTCCTTACTGCAGCCCATTGCATCGTCCTCTACCAGCTCCAATTTCGTGACATCCTTCTCTACTTCGGCGACCACGACACCCTGACGACTGAAGACCACCAGGTCGTTGCCGAGGTTGACCAGATCATCCAGCACGAAGACTTCGACGAAGAAAGCTTTGACAAGGACATTGCTCTCATCCGCCTCAAGCAACCTTTTGCGGAATTCACGGACTACATTCGCCCGATATGCCTTCCACCTGCCTGGCTGGCTAAAATGCTACTGCAGGCCGACATGATGGGAAGAGTAACGGGTTGGGGGCAGATCGCAGAGGGCGGGCCATACCCAAGGTATCTCACAGAGGTTGAACTGCCATTCGTTAAAACCAAGAAGTGTAAAGATGCCACAGCTTTTGAGGTGACGAGGTTCATGTTCTGCGCGGGTTACGCCAGTGCTGAGGAGAAGAAAGATGCATGCCAGGGGGACAGTGGTGGACCCTTTGCCATGCGCCATGAAAACAGGTGGTATCAGCTAGGGATAGTGAGCTGGGGCGAAGGTTGTGCAAGGGATAGCAAGTACGGCTATTACACCAAGATCTTACGATTCCACTCTTGGATTGAGAGGAACATCTCAGATTAGTCCTATCATAATCCAGCATGTCTTGCCACTATAATTTTGTTTCACATTGTTTATTCGACGGGAATATTTCAGATGTTGAACAGAAAAGCGTTGGTGCTTGTAAAAGTGAGATCATAATCATGCATTAAATAAACTCATTATAAAACATATGTAAACAGTTTGAATGAAATAGTAAAGAAATGAGACAATTAACATGAGATGAAATATTTGTTTAATCTTAACATAGAAAGACGTGCTTTTACCATTTTACCTGTTACAGTACGATAATCTCCCATGTAGACATAAGTTTATGCTGCTAGTTGCTGTTCTTCAAAATATAACTTCAAGAAACTTTAAACTATTGCGCACTTCAAAGACTACTTATTGCTACTTTTATGTAGAAAATTTTAAAAAGGGCTGCTCTGCAGGGGCTTGTTATGCACGAAAGGAAAGTGAATAATTGAGGTAGTCACGTGGCTTATTTTTATATATTTTTTATCAGGGACGTATCGTTATCTTAATTGCATCTTTCTTCCCAGGTGTATAAATGGGTAGGCGAACGAGTGCAAACGTCATTTATTTGGGTGTGCCTGTACATGAAGACGACCCCCATGAAGTAAAGAGAGAGTGTGCACATTGAATAGGGGTAATACATACTAACTGTAATGTAAAGCGCCTTTAGGATAGTTAGCGTTAGGCGCTTTACAATTTTTTTTTGATAAAATCAACCATTGACAACCATCTTTTAGATTCCTCGTGATAATTTTTAGATATAATAAGAATAAGAAACTGTGAATCTGTTTCATAAATGGGAAAGGTGAAAACTAGTCACAAAAAGTTCATGGTTCGCCGTATAAATGGAGTATGACTCAGTATGACTGATTCTATATTAACATAGGCCTAATACTATTAAAATCATCAACATTTTGTTAGAAAAACGTCTTATATCCAACTAAATGTCAAAACATCTATTACAATATATTCATCGAGTTGTTGATAATAGGATCTCCTTTCCTTTTGAGCTCAGACCATAATTGTTGAATTTAATCCGGTTTTTTAATTTCGATACAATTCTACGAACCATGCTCAAGCTATTATTGTTCCATGGTCAATTTCTGTTACATTAATCAAAATCATGATTATTATCTTCCCTCCTTTCACTTTTAGTCTTATTCTATTCCTTCACTGCAATTTCTCCTTTTTTATCTTCTTTATTTCTACATGAGATTGCACACCTATTATCGCGTTATGATGTTATTACCTTTGATCGAGCCTCCATTGATTCCTTGTAATGATGTCTCATTGAATCCTGTTTGTGATGATACTTTATAATCTTCATTTTGTCATTTGATAGTGTTGGGTCGGGGCAATTAGCTTCATTATCCCCTTCCACAACTGAGAATTAAATTAATACAATACAAAATCAAGACGGTTTGTTACCTTTTATTCGTGGTTTAGTACTATATCTCGATCATCACTTGGAATTAGCATCTTCCGAATGGTATAATTTGCATATTCATAACAATAGTTTGATGGATATCGGAAGTAATAAATCGTTATATTTTCAATCTTGACTCCTAAGTTTATTTCTGTATGTACTATTTCTGCATATATGAAATGATCCTACCTCTATGTCACTTCTTTTGGTGCAAATATCATCAAACAGACACACAATTTCATGGTGCCAGGTAAAAATGTCAGAGGAAAAAATGTAATGTCAGAGGAAAAAATATCAGAGGAAAAAATGTCAGAGGTAAAAATATCAGAGGTAAAAATGTCAGAGGTAAAAATGTCAGAGGTAAAAATGTCAGAGGAAAAAATGTCAGAGGTAAAAAATGTCAGCGGCAAAAATGTCAGAGGCAAAAATGTCAGAGGTAAAAATGTCAGAGGAAAAAATGTCAGAGGTAAAAAATGTCAGCGGCAAAAATGTCAGAGGCAAAAATGTCAGAGGTACACAAAAAATGTCAGGTACAACAAAAAATGTAGGGGTAAAAATCGGTGCCGTCATAATATCTCCGCACTTTATCACACAAAATGTCGAGACGTAAGCTACTGGGCTAGTCTATTATATTTTATAAATGACTGTGTATTGTACTTCGTACATGTCCTGAGGATAATACAATGTGGAAAATAAATTTGAAACTTATATTTTGTGATCAGGTTTGCATATATGAATTTCTATCATTTTCGATATTTTAAATTGGTTGATGTTTTAATGTTTATTTGGTTTTGAGGAAGTAGGCCTAAGTACATAGAATATTAAGATTGAATGAGATAAAACAGGGAATTAGTTATAAAGATCGCACAGAAATTCCACAAATTCAGTCATTAGACCCATCTTCATGTCCATGCCAGCAAAGACTGTTATGACAAGAAAACATTAAGAAAAAGACATGGATGCTTTGTCCCCCTCATCAATACTTTATTACAAAAGTTTAACAAACAATATCAAAGCTTCACTTGAAGAATGTCAGATAGTAGGCCTACAAGTAATAAACGTTGAGACATATCTACCCAGGTATTTTGTCATGTGCTTTCGACTTGTAGTAATGCAGTACGTTTCGAAAGGCAGAAATTATTGTATTTGTTGGGTTAAACATAACACTGTGTAACTTTATATAAAAACATCATGTTTGTGATTAAGAAACGTGGGAGAAATACAATTTAAGTCCGGCCTCAATTTCAACTGTTTTTTCCCTGCCAAATTCATCATGCATTTTGTTTAATGTGTAGACTTGTACGAATATGTACCTGCTGGAAACTGTCGTATACAGTGTATGCCAGCACACCTTTTATAAATCCTGCACCAAATATCCTTCAAACAATATTATCATGTATACAGGCAGTCTCATGATGCTATAAATGTGTAGAATAAAACTATGTTTCTGATATGTGACTCATGAATAAATATTTGTCAATTTCAGAGTTTGATCTCTCACAGCAAATAATAATAGAACGATGTAGCTTAAACAAAACCTCTGCAAAGCGCGCTTATCTGGAACGTGATGGTGCGGTTATCGTTATTTTGATTTAACATGGGCGGCTTTCTGCTTTGTATCAGAGTATCAAAGCTGCTTATTGATGTTCTCCCAGATTATTTATACCGCAATAGTGATCGACGATCAACTCTTTGCAAAGCGCGCGCTTCTCTGGAATGTGATGGTGCGGTTAGCATTAGATGTAACATGGGCGGCTTTCTGCTTTGTATCAAAGTATCAAAGTATCAAGCCCACAAGAAAGTTGAATTGTTGGAAATATGCATTTGTAGGAAATTAAATTTTTTAATAGTCATTGCAACGCTGTTAAAATGTCCATCAATCTTCAGAAGAGACGGGGAAGTGGGGGGCGGAGGACTCACAGTGTGATATCTCATCCTATTTTGGGGCCGTGTTGACTTTTCTTGTTATTTAATGATTACACCATCGAGCCACAACTAGGCCTATAATTCATGGCCAAACTTCTCGATTTTTGACATTGTTTTTTCCAGAAGTTTGCTCAGTGTACCAGTATCACTTGCTTAGACAAAGGCATATGAGGGGGAGGCAGCCGGATCACTATGCCCCCAAAAGAAGGATACACCCCCGTCTCCACTCTGCAATAATCGGGCAAAAAGTCACGATTTCGGGCAGAAAGGTAAATAAAAGTTTAAGAAAGAATAAATTAAGCAGCGCTGAAATTAATGACTGCAGAGAATCCTTCGTTATATCTTTTCGATAAGCCTAATTCAAATATTACCAATATTCAACCTGTAACATGCTTTTGTTTTTATATCTTTACCGCTAACATTTTTCCCTCTGACATTTTTACCTCTCACATTTTTACCTCTCACATTTTTACCTCTCACATTTTTACCTCTCACATTTTTACCTCTGACATTTTTTCCTCTGACATTTTTACCTCTGACACTTTTACCTCTGACTTTTTTCCCTCTGACAATTTTACCTCTGACATTATTACCCCTGACATTTTTACCTCTGACATTTTTACACCGAGCCAATTTCATCACATTTATCAAATATTCGGAACTCACTCTAAAATGAAATTATGTCTTCTCATCCCAATTATACACATTTCCCAATTGAACATGGCCCTTTCAAATGTGCCGATTTCCTTTGGCACTGTAAAGTTGTTGTTGTAGTTGTTTTTATTTCCGAAATCAGATAATAATATTATACATAGTAAAATATACAAAGTGAAATATTAATACATGTACATAAACAAATTCGGTGGAAAGCCCAATTCAGCAATGTTTATAGAACATTACTGTTCTGCCTTGGGGTCCTTACACTACGATATTTCATTTCATTGATTTTCCACATTAAAAAACAGAAAAATATACAAGGTAAGAAAATAATTGTACACATTTGACACATAGTGCAAATGAAAAACAGATACATAAGCATAAAGGAACAATGATAATCTACATCAGTTAATAAACATGAACATTAAAACATTAAAAGGTAAACAATGTAGATGGGGCTAACATAAAAGCTACATAAAGCAGAATAGAAACAAAACACAAATCTAATTTTTTGTTAAATACCAAAGTAACAAAATTTAAAAATAACGCACACACAAGACTATGCGAAAAGTCATTTTTCATAGTTGTTTACTGAATATTAAAAATTTAGTTTGTGGTTGAGAAGAAAAATACATTCCATTCTCTTTTGATAACAAAAAATGTTTAACTCAAATAATTAAGCCCTCACTGAGAGCTAGTATACATGGCTCGAGTGAGAGTCTACCGCTTTGCAAAAGGGATATGATTACACATAGGCAAATTTTGACAAAATTCCTTTTTTTTTGTTTAAACAAATTTTCCACCCCAATAAAAGTCGTCATACATGATCATGATAATGATGAGTAATAAATTTGTATCAACAAAATGGGAGGTATAATTGGCGGGATATCCCGAAGGATTTTAGTGTAAAAAACGATTGAAAGACCGAGTAGAGCATGCGCATTTTTGTTGTGTCTAATCGACCGCCAAGCCTTTTGTGAGGCACAGGACCGGAATTGACGCAGAAAACTGTGATTCATTATTCAAAGAAGACTACTTGAACTTTGATGTAGCCTTGTGAGTTTCACTTGAATTACAGGGATTGCAGGGGCTGAGTTGTTTTTTAAAACTTAAATCCATTTTATGAGGAATCGATACCCCGGTTTTAATGGGATAACAAATTTCAGTCAGCATGGTCAAGTTATAGATGGGTTTCCATCACGAAAATCAAGTTAACCGAGGAAGCTGCAAATAGGAAAAAACGTCTTACGTACAGTACTACAGAAAGACTATTGTTAGCGCGCTTCAACTTAAAGGTACTATGTCCCATTTGCAGGCCAAAAAAATGAAAAGGTTAAATTCCAACGGCATTTGAAAGACAATACTAATTTAGAACTTCCCTAAAAAAAGGGGGGCTTGAAAATGTCTTTAAGTGGGAAAATAACGACTATTAGTTGTCGAATCGACTTAGGAGCTATAGAGCCAGTAGGTAATAGTCTGATTTTTCAGACCATTGTACCGAATGGTCATACGTTTTATGCTGCGCAAAGATTCAATCAGTTTAATTTTGGCCATTACAAGAAGTGGGTTATTGATGTAGACAAATGCTCATGTACCCTTTACAGCTCACTTTATAGGGTGCGTTTATCGGGTCTTGCCATCAGATATGTACATATCGAACCCCACTATCGAACCCCACTATCGAACCCCACTATACGAACGTGATTCTCGGGATGTCGCGTTTATCGTCTCTTCACGATTCAAAATAAAGGCCTTGTCTCTGCCCAGCTGCTTTGCGCCGTTTGACCTTGGAAGCGGATTAGCCTGGGAAGGTCCATAGAGCTATATGGGAAGGTCCGATTTGTATGTGGGGTTCAAAACAGCTTTGCGTTTATCGTGTCTCAGAAACGTGATTCTGGCTGTATGTCACATTCAAAACGCACCTTTTTCGGCGTTACAATATGCCCATATCTAAAGACGTTTGAAATAGGGCTTTGCGTTTATCGCCTTAAAAATTTGCCTGAAAGACGTTTGAAAACGCTGATTCTAGGCAAAAATTTGGTCGATAAACGCGACCTATGTATGTTATTACCAAAGATGAAAAAAAGCCAGTCAGTCACTCAATAGTGTCTGACAGTGAAGTCTAGCAAGTAAACGGGTTTCCTTGCATAATTTGAATATTAGGACACTGCTAACATTTAAATTTCACAGATAGGACATACATGACATATTCATAGTTCCTGCAAAGTTCTACAGAATTTGATGTTGGCTGCAAAAGGGACATAGTATCTTTAAAGCTCTTCACCCGCGTATTTATTCTATAATTTATTACCGAACAGCGGCAGATCCAGGGTAATTAGATCTCTTTTTAGAGGGTGCTGAGTTATCACATATATCACTATAGGTACACACGACAAACCGTTAACTTAAAGTGATGTTCGTGGCTATAGACTTCGAAGTTCTCTTGTAAATGTAGTTGCAAAAACAACGGAAATGAAAATAATATAAAAATAAAGTGTCGCAGTAAAGGTCTAAACATAAGGGGGAAAACGATTTGCTGAAATAAGTGCAGAATTGTTTTCCAGAAAGATTTCAAGAGAATTCTTTACTCAAAATGGCACACACAAAAAATTTCGATCACATTTTCTTTCTTTCAGTTAATTTTAGAACTTGTGCCCCTGCCAGATAATCCTGTATTCTGCAATTAGAAGTCAGACAACTTTCGGAGGGGATTCCTTTCTCAATGCGATATTTATTCATTTATTTATTTATTCCTTGATACAGGATTAAACAAAAAAAGGTCAGCAAAGCTTGTTCCAAAAATACAAAATTTAAAAAACATTCAATTAGAACAAAAAATACAGAAATTTATAGATGCACATTACAATACAAAGAAATATAATAGTATATTGAAAACCTAATAATCGAAATGAGAATATAAGTTCATGTGATCATGAATAAAAAACAAAGCTTGAATTTGAAGGGGGAAAATATGACGCCTGATATGATGCAAAAACTTATTATTATCAGCAATTGCAGCGTAAGGCGTCCATGATGAAGCGATTATCGTGCGGCTAATCGGGCATGCAATACGCAACGTGTACCCGCCTCCGGGAAACGCCAAACACTCCCTCTTCAAGTCTTGCCGCAAGGGGATAGGAGGAATGTCTGCGAGGGACGAGTGAAAGGTGATGAACTCATCATGAAAGTAACACCTTTGTGTTATAAACGGGAGAATAAGCATGGGTGCGTGCGCGTGTGTGTGTATAATTTATGTGTGAAATTCGTCGGAATGATATTCTATATGCATAGAATGGAATCGCGGGATTATGCAGTAATTACCTTACTGTATTTAAATCCTAACATTCCTGGCAAGAACAAGACTTTACAAATCGATTGTTTTGTCTATTTCATTTGGCAAGTTAGGTTTTTAAATTGGAGTTTATCGGCTTATACGTGTATGCATACTATGTTGGGGCAACAAGTTGGGTATTTTTCTTGAACATTTTTTAATAGGAAAGTGTGTAAACCGCAGAGTGGGTGATACCAATGTGGTCCTGAAGAGAGTGTGTGCTTCGTGAGCCGATGTGCGTGAGAGAGAGAGAGAGAGGGAGAGGGCGTTTACAATGCTATGACATAAGAAATGTGAAATTAAGACAAAGAGAAGAGAGTGATAAATGAAAAAGAGACAGATACAGAGAGAGGGAGAGGGAGAGAGACAGGGAGATTGAGTGTGACAATGAGATGGCGAATGACTAATGAAGAGATGGAGAAGGCAAACTTCAGGGAAAGAAAGAGATGAAATGAGAAAGAGAGAGAAAGAGAGAGAAAGAGATAGAAAGGAAGAAAAGGAAAGAGATTGTGTGTGTGTGAGAAAGAGAGAGAGAGAGAGAGAGAGAGAGAGAAAGGAATAGAAAGAGAGACAAAAAAAGTGGGGTGAGTTGCAGGGAGAGAGAAAAAATGCAATCGGAGGTATTGAGAATGAGATCAGAGAGAGAGAGAGAGATGATTGGGTCGTTGATGATGGACCAGTTAGTTTCAAGTGAGTTCATTCGGTCATTATCCATCGTGCGATGCGGATGTTCAATTAAGAGGAGGAGTATTTAGAAAAGATGCTTGCAGACGACGAAAACACAACAATCATGAAGAGAGACATTCAATCGACAGTTAAGGTATGTAAGAAAGTTATTTTGGGAAGCTTATGATTTAGAATTAGAAAAGAAAAAGAAAAAGCTATTCGATGATTAACATTGTGTCCAGAAGACCCATCACATGTGTAATCTAATTGGGTGATCGAGAAGTACTGGAACGTGGTAATGAGTGAAAGAAAATTGTTGCATTAGATATACCCGGGAAGTAGTCAGAAATATATTTATGTGAAACGAAGGGTAAACATGGTAGACGAGATTAAATTTTACTATAACTTGTTATCATAATGTAGTGGAGTAGTTTGAGGGTACACGACATTGGGGAGGGTATATCTTCTTTAATTTTACGTTTTTCACCCATCACACCCCCCCCCCCCCCCTCGATCGATCTCGCTCTCCCCTCTCTCTCTCTCCTTTTCCCACTCTCTTAAAAAATATAAAAAATCTGCCTCACCATTCTTCGCTTCCCTATTTAATTTTGGAGCATAATTATATAGACCTATGCCTCTCATCCGCCTGTATTATCATGTATAGCTACACAAGCGAGCACGGGTCATATGCAAAATTCAGATAATTTTGATATTGTTGCACTATGATTCAATTTAAAAATGCTATGATCACCAACCATTTTTGTACCTCCTCTCCCCTCTCTCCCCTCTCGTCCCTCCCCTTTTTATTGTTTTCTCTTTATTCATCTTGTTTTCAAAGATTAAGTCCCAAAGTGTCATCCTTTCAACCCAACGGTCTCAGTGGTTGACAAGCGCGTTGTCGTACGCTTACAACCGTATGTCTCAAGAAGCTAGCATCAACAATGAGATCGTTGTCCTCTCAACCGGCATCGACCAATACATCCAAGAAGTCTTCTTCCACCTTGGCAACCGGGATCGCATCACTGGTCCAAATGGAGATGATGCTGAGCCAAAAACTATTTCATCGGATGATTTTAAGATCCTCTGCCTGCTTCTCGGAGCAGACGACGACAGCGTGAATGAGGAGAGTGGACTCGAAGGCAATGATGACGGGATTGACTTCCAAGATTTCCATTCACGGCTGATCGATATGTTCGCCGAGATCAACGATGAGGACTGCAAGTCGGAGGATGAAGGGAAGAGGAGAGGAAACCAGAACAGATGGAGGAGTGATGATGACATGGTTGAAGCTGGTATCAACGTTCCTGATAGACAGGGGTTGGTGTTACGTCAGATGTGCACAGAATGCTTCCAATATCGATCTGTCTTGGAAGTATTCCACTCTGTACTCTACAAGCAGGGAAAAACACCCATTTTCAAAGGTAAGTAAGAAAAATTATTCTTCATTACCTTGACTAATAACATACCACAAACAGATATTTGAAAAACGCTTTGATAACCTGTTTTGATTACACAGTAAGGTCCAAAAACCTTACTCCACTATACTCTGCCTCTCCATTGAAAGCAGCATCAACAACAACGTTACCACATGTCATTCATTTTGTACGTGCAGTACTATTACCTTTTTTGAGGGTATGGATATATTTTTGTGTTCCCGACAGTACTCATAGCAGCCACGCCATATCAAAATGAAAGATACAGGCATCAACACGTTTAAACCTGATGATACTTACGGTGAATCTTGATGAAAATACAAAAAACAATTTGTACTAATTAAAAAGAAATTGCTTCAAATACTCAATGAGACAGATAATCTCTTGAGAGAGATGGACTGTTCTCACTGCATGCTCAATTCTGGTTTTTAACATAGTGTTAAAGACCACTGCAACTATTACATCATATACAATTATATTTCATTCTGGTTAAATAACAAATGTGATTATTTTTCAACACTACTTCGTTCACAGATGGAGACAACAGAGAACACTTTGATATCCACACAGCTAACAACTCCGAGCGAGAAGACCGCATGAGTATTTTGGCGCGAAACGAGGAGGTGGTAATTCTACGAGCAGAGAACAACTGTCTGCGAGAAGTTGTAGAAGACATGCGAAGAGCTCTGCAGACATGTGATGCAAAATGTCTCGCTTTGCTTGTTGAGGTTAAGAAATTCCACCAAAGCAATGGAAATCTTCAACTCATCGATAATTGCTATAAAAAAAAGATGAATCTCGGCTTCAATGAGACCGAGTCGACAAGAGTTGTCAAACTTGTAAAAGAAATCAACAGGTTGCGAGAAAACAGGGATAAACAGCTTGAGGAGGCTATACTATTCACACAACACCTCGAGGCCGAACTCTGGCAAGAAAGGCAGAAGAATGAGGCTCCGGAAAAATGCGACAAAGGGTAAGAAAACACTCATACATCTGTACATTTACATCTGTATGTAACATTTGCATTGGTCTTAATCAAGCAATGGAATGATAACAACTCCCCCAAAATCAAAAAATCATTGACAATTTTTTTGTGTAAATAATTCCTTACAGCATTGGAGCATTTTAATTAATTACCATCATCGTTATTATGAGCTGAACTGAACTGAACATAAGATAAGAGAAATATTACTTGTGATTTTTTTTTTGAAAGTGTGAATTATCTCCAAACTTAAAGATACTAAACTACGAAAGAAACGTCATTATCATTGTTTAAATTTAGATTTGGCAGTAATGTCAATGCTTTGCCCTAAGCTTTGTATATTAGATATGTAGTATTCTTTGCCTAATGCTATTTCTTAATGTCCTCTCTGGCATTCAGGTTAATCATGTACCTTTAAAAACAAAGGTGCTTCTAATGGAGATACTCTACGGCGCCACCATAAATCTCTTACCAATATTAAATTTTCTTTAATCCTGTGAGGTTGTTATTTTGATCTTTCTGGACTCCTATATAGGATAAGCTTTTGATTAAATTTGCCAAAGTCCTATAACCGTCTCTGTATGCTGCAGAGTTCGTTGACTTTCCACACCTTTTGGGGTTTAGCAAGGTTGACTTCAAGAAAATGCAAGTGCCAAAAGATGGAATAAAAGTAAAATTTACAAATCTGCTGTCATGCAGTAAACATTATTGTGCAAAATCAACCAAAAAATGATAAGTTATTACACAGCGCTTTGGCATGAAAAAACGTATCTTGTAATTCTTACGAAAACGAATAAGCAAATTATCTCCTGATTTATTAGTTTGGTTTCCTACTCACATGACGTGTATTCTATGTGCAACAAGATTTGATGTTATCTGACATATCACCAATCAATGGGGTTTCAAATTACGCATATGCCGGTATATACTACAGCCACGTGTAGAAGAGAATTCTTCAAATATTAAAGAGATGTCTTTCTTCGTAGACAGTGCGAATGCAAAAACAAATGTTGTGCAGTAGATATCGGATTCCTGAACGTCTTCAGTGCGTAAAACCTTGATGGTCTTCCCATTGGTATTTTTAATTTTGTGGCTTTGATTATCTCAAGAATGAAGTAAGTGCCAGCAATCAAAATCGGCCTATCTATAACCCCTATGTGGGACTTTGTGTCTACAAGTGTAAAAAAAGAAGAAAATGCTTCCAAATTTGACTGAATCCATGGCGCGTTAGTGCACAAGTTGTTTACCAGTGAGATAAGGGCACATTCACAGCTCACTGTTCTCTTGGGATTTGCGGTGTCGAATGAAAATAGAAGGGTTGATTTGGGGTTAATTTGGCGTAGAGCATTATTCACAGAGCGTTACAGTTAATCCCGTACATCTTATTTTGCATTCTGGGAAGAGGGGTGATTTGAGGGGGTATCAATCTCCAAACCTTCATTTCAAGTTTCCGAGATTCTCGAATAAAAGAGTCATTGCAAAGATTTGAAGGGTTCAAGTCGAGGTTAGTGGAAATTTAGGTATTGAAAAACAATTTCAAATGCCATTTTACTTTTGATGAATAAAGACCGATTTGTATTGTGCATTTCTTAATATTTGACCTTTTAGTTATTAGAGTGAGCCTTATGCTGTAATTAATATACACAATCAGAGAAGTAGACATTACTTTAGCATGTTCAAGAAAATAGTAATGATAACATGAAAAGACGAACGCAAAGACTTTTGGCAAATCAATCTAGGGCAAAATGAAGAGACTTGGCCATCACTCATTGGCATGTGCGAAAATTACAGTGACGTATTGGTGATCCAATCATAGCATCTATTGTGATCGTGGCAGGGACTCGAACCCCGTACCTTGTCATTAACTATTCGGCGATTTCTATAAAGTAAACGAATGTGTATACCTCTTCTAAATAAGGTTGGTCCTTCATAAAAATAAAACTTTGTTCTAAATTATATTTTCAGAGTAGACACAACTACAACTCATGAGACATATCTTCACGAAGCCGTTAATCCGAATGCAGCCTCGGAAGATGAAGGAGGGGCGAGTCCAAGCAGCGAACGGCAACCTGGGTCTAGTAGTGAGTCTACATCAGAATCTGACGACGATAGCATTATAACAAGTAAGATTAAAAGAGTTTGGACGAATTATCATGTTAAGTTTGAGAAGTTTTTACCGATACCTTTGGCGTATTAGAGCCAGTGGCATTTGTACAAGGGGCCGGGGGGGGGGATTACTTGAAAAGAAGATTATTCGACCCCTTCCCACAACCTCACTCACTCTATGGCCTTGGCTGTCATATTTCATCGACCTAATATTTCCGATGCGCCCCCCTCCCTCTCGACACAACTGCCCCTAAGTGACTGCACCCACAATACGTCATCATATAGGCTTACAGGCGCAGGAAAAAAGGGGTTTGGTCAGTTTTAATGGGATTTCATGAGAGAAATTTGAGACTATAAATTATTTGATCATCAGTTCAGTGTTATCATATCATCAAGAATGGTGTGACTTGTTATTCATTCTTTTCCCAGTGAGCATTAACTTTCTTTGTCATTTTTCAATGGAATTCACCATGTTCATAAATGTACTTCCAATGTTTGACCCGGCTATTATTGAGACCAGAATTGCCACCGTCAATCAATCAATAAATCAATCACACTTACCATCTTTACAGGTATACCATCAGGGACTGGTGCTTCCCTTACTCTGACGATGACTACTCACCTGTGACCCGGGTCAACATTGCCAATTTGGAGATTGAAATGAAAGAGCTCAAGGAGACACTACGACAAGTGGAATTCGAAAGAGATGCGGCGCTAGAGAGATCACATCAGGTAATGCTTTTAATTTGAATTCCGCTAAATACATACGAAGCTAGTCAGAAGTTATAGAAAGGACGAACTAACAAGTTTAAATGTGTTAATTTAACATTATACACAATACTATCTTGTAAATGTATAGCAGTTATACATGACTGTATAAGAACAAGAGAATAAACGCAGAGAGAGAGAGAGGTGGGGGAGAGGAGAAGGAGGAAAGGATGATAAAGGGGTGGGACACAGAGAAAGAAGAGGGAAACAGAGAAATAGATAAAAAGAGAAAGAGAACAGAAGAGAGATAACAGGAGAAAGAAAAAAGAGGAAAAAGACAATTTGGGAAAGAGAGAAAGATATGCACACGCACACCCACGCACAAACACATTCACACTCACCAACAAAGAGAGAGAGAGAGAGAGAGTATCAAAGTGTATGAACCCATGGAAGGTTGATGTCTGGAAGGATTTTAATTTTGTTTGTTTTTCTGTTGCTTGCTTGTTTGTTTTTACAAAGATAAAAATGCATTTTGAATGGGTTGCACAGAGCAAAATTGTGATGGAAATTTTAAATGGTATTTTAAAGTTATTACATCTGGATTTGTAGCCAGTACTAAAGAATAACATAATGAAGGCGGCAAAGTAAATAGCGAACCATTATCACAGAGAGAGAGAGAGAGGGGTGACGAATTATGATGGGTACTCCAACGGATTCCCCAATAATTAGCCTCGCCTCTATTTGCGGTTTATACGGGTAAATCTAGCACCGCGCGGTTGATCTAATAATGATATGAAACCATGGAATCTGGATACGTTGTGTGTATTCTATGATACCGCTACGATATGTGATTATGGTCTCCATCAGGGGTTTGTTTTTCTAGGTCGTATCCTAAAGGCAAATATGAGTCAGGTAAGGCAGACTTTCATTTGAAACATATTAGCCTCAAGATAACAATAACCACTTGTTTGCCGTCGGAAAACCCCCCGGATCATAATTATCAAGAGCGAGACCCAGGGATGACTAACAGTCAATGCCCGTTAAGCGGACAATAGTATGATATCTACCGAGAGGATTTCAGAATGCAATTTTCCGGTTAACTAATTCTATCTGATGAAGGATTCTTGTACACCTCATTTCACGAGCCTGTCGAGGAAAAATATTCTTATTGATTGAAAAATAACGATAAATTATAAGCAATATTTTATATTTATTGTTCTTTATCAAAAGGATAATTCATATAAGTGAAAAAGAAATGCAATTGCGATTACAAACAATCAAAGAAAAGCACAGTAGACTTGTTAGCCTTTCTTTTGTGTTGACAGAATTTTAACTAAAAACCCCCAAAATAAAAGAAAGACTAAACAAAACAGGGCAAAAACAAAACAACATAGTAAAACTACAAATGGAACTAAAACAAATCAAATCAAAATAAGACCAAACCAAAACCACATACACACACCCTCACACACACACGCGCACGCACACACACACACACACACACACATACAAAATAAAAACAGAACTGAAGAATATTCGCTATTGATTTTCTCTTTCCATTAAAGTTGGCGATTGATCTCGATGTCGAAAGCCGTGGTCGTAAGCTTGATCGACGTCGGTATCTAGACGATATAACTTCCTTGGAATCTGACAGGGTCCGCTTGTCGACGATGGAAGAAGAATTAGGTGATGCCATCGTGCTGATCATGCGCCTTCGAGATATGGTGAGTGGTGGTCGCTGACTACGGCACTAAGACCGCAAAGTCATGGGTGGGAGTAGGAGAAAAGATTACAAAAGTATAATTACCATCATCATCTTGGTTGGGGCTGCCAAGACGCATTTAATGAACCCCTCCCTGTCTTCGGAAAATACCGCCCCTCTCTTTTACTGATTTCTTGATACGCCACTGGGGGTATGCGAAGCTAGGTTTATGGTTTAAGATCAATGGTAGTTAGAATCAATTATTGATAGTTAACACAACTTATGAAATACCTGCCTGATTTGCACTTTGATCTTATCCAAGGCTGAAGCATTTTTGCGCAAATCAATTTTTGCGAATTTTTCGAAATTAGCCAGTGCTCCTTCGAGCGTATAATATTGTCAATACTTGTAGTGCCATCAGATTGAATAGATCACCTCTCCCATAAAATCATACCAAAAAATGCAGATCACATGACATTAACATTTTGGAGGGTATTTTGAAAGTCTCTACTTTTATTATAACCCCATTTTCCGTTTGATATCCCTACATGACTCAAACTAGTTTGATGTGGAAAACAACAATAAATGCAACACTTATCGGGCAGAGATGAGCATCGTTTGCCCGATCTCGGTTCGAAGGAAAATTTGGGAGATCACTAAGAGCCTCAACTCATCTGTTCTTACACTATAACTCGAGTCACTGTGGGATCTTGTAACCTGGGTGGTTTACTGTTGTTTGTAATTGACCACTCACTAATGATTTTGACATTGACATACACAAAAGTATGAAATAGGCAGAATCCCATTATGAATCTACTTCTCCCTTTAAGCACGTTAAACTTTAATATCATTCTCACATTTAATAACAGAATTGTTCAAAGCGGTCAGTCGGGAAAATTCTCTTCGACGTAATCAGCGAGAGCAACTTTCATTCGGTAAAGGAAGCACAGGACATACTAGGTATGATTTTAGTTTAAATATGTTGTTGTGGGAGGACCATGAAGAGGAAGAAGGAAAAGGAAATGAGGTGGAAAAGAAGAATAGGAAGAAGAAGAAGAAGAAGAAGAAGAAGAAGAAGAAGAAGAAGAAGAAGAAGAGGAGGAGGAAGAAGAAGAAGAAGATGAAGAAGAAGAAGAAGAAGAAGAGGAAGGAGAAGAAGAAGAAGAAGATGAAGAAGAAGAAGAAGAAAGACGAGGAGAGAAGGAAAAGAAGGGGGAAAATAGAGAACGGTGAAAGGGGAAGGGAAAGAAAAGGAGCAAGCAATGGTGTAATTGAGAAAATACATATCGAGACAGAAAGACAGACAGAGAGGGAGAGGAAGGGAGAGAGAAGGGGGGCGTGGGGCGGTAAGAAATTCTAAATGGAGATATAAAAGAATGAAACACATGTGTAATAGAAGGTATTTGGTAATTGATGAATATAGCTTAAATCATGTGAACAGTAGTATATAAAATTCGATTATTGGAATCAGCGGTTGAAACATCTTACATTCTGTCGCAATATGTAACCATTTTTTCTCCTTTCAGAAAATACAGCTGGAAACTTCATTCACATTCTACGCAAGGAGCTTCTCCACTGCGACGTAATGTTAACGAATGGTAATCTGAACCCATCTCGGACATCCACCACCATTGGAAGCAACCTGCCTGCAAGAATGGCGTCTCCTTGAGAACAGACTTTTACCAGTTCAACGGCGACGAAAATATACAGGAAGATTGCGACCCCCCGAAAAGACCTAGCGGGTTTCCAGTGGACTTGATAAAGAGTGGGTTTGAAATGAAATGTTGAAATTCCAATCATTGTTAATAGTAGGTGTTCATAAGATATTGTGATTGCATTTGTTGAGAATGTCATTTGTAGTAGAATTCTAAATCATTATGTTGTCATTTTCCCATCATCAATCTGTTATTTTTATGCCTTGGGATGATGCATCAGCCTTCGAAATGATGGCCCCAATACCACGATGTAGTGAAATAACTTGTAGGAAAAAATATGTTGCTTATTGTCTATTTGCTTCATTTTACCAAACATAGCAAATTTACAGGGTGTATTAGAAGAAAAAAACACTGTCTCCGACTTCATTTAAAGTTTTGTTTGTTTCAGTTTTGTTAGACAGAGCACAATCATGTAGCTGTTTGTATCACCATTCTCTATATCAATCTTAATACTTTGAATATACTTCTCTTTCTATTTAGAATAACTGAATATGAACATGCCATTCATATAAAATTACGACCACAATATACTTTCATTACCCTAAAATTCCACTTGTGTACAAATCTTGCATTTTCATCAACACAAACAATTACACTCCTTCCAAAACATGAGATATGGTTTTAAAATTGCACGATCATCCAGGTACTTTTGTGCAAAGCGTAAGATATACAGATTTTTCTGGTTGGTCCAAAGCTCTTCAATAATAATCACATATATATATATATATATATATATATATATATACTAGTCCCCATTAAATAATAAATAAAGGAGCAAGACAACATTTCAGTTCATATTTCATACATTTATAGAATTTAAAATGTCTCAATTCACATTGAATATATTAAATAGATTGACAAGTCATATATTCATATGTACATATTTACAAGTGATCAACACCAAAAATTGATTTCTTCATTAAACAAGCAACTCCGTGATTTCCCCACTTAAGGAGACCAATCAACTAATAAAATAATTCGTGTGCAGCTAGAATGTATAAAATTAAACTAAAATCAATTTACCTGACATTTTATTGGGTAACGGTTGACGGGGTATGAAGAAAATAAAAAAAACCATAAACCAAAGACACAGAATCCAAGCTGGACTCGGGTTCCATGCAGGCCCTATCTTATGTGAAGCCCTACATGTGCATCGACTATTCTATTCATAAATCTTTTGTTTTAATTTAGAGTATTTAAACTTGTAAGAGCTGAGCACAGAAGTAGTAGTTTGAGCTCATATCATGAATAAATTAACATAGAGCTTATAAAAGGTAAAGTAAAATATTTCTTTATTGTGATTTGAACCCGTTTTAATAGCCCAATTTCCATTCATATAATCGCAGTTTAGGAATAAAGATACCGGTAGTTGTTTTCCGTCAGGCCTTTAAAAAAAAGATGTTGTATTGCCCTTTAGGTGCCAGAACCTGGGTCGGACGGTCAGATTTATAAAAAAATACCCCCCTCAAAACAGCGACCGTCGCCCAAAAAACTCAAAACCGGGAACGTCGCCCAAATCTCGCTGGTTTCTAGCTGGTGCAGTGCATGGTATATACAAGTACATGAGGCCGGGGTCTACTTGTTAACGCTAGAAGAATTTCGAAACTAGGGCAGAAGACGAGTGAGAATTCGGGAATAATTTGATGATTTTATGCATTTATATCCCATTTAAACAAACAAAATACATATTTTTGTCTAAAATACGGTTAAAAAAAAAACTTTATCAAAAAGCCGACCGTAGATTTTAAGATTTCTGGGTCGCAAAGGGCAATACAACATCTTTTTTGTTAACGCCTCATGTAATACATCACAATAAATGAATGATATATAAATGAAAGTAACCCTGGAAAATAGGTGGGAGATATTTTAGGATATCAGCTATTACGCAATACATATATTGATAATGTAACCACGCTAATAAAATATCGAGACAGCCCATATTTGTTTCCAAACAATACATCATCCATGTAGAATTGTGTCAGAATTAGTACCTTTTGTGTAAGCAATCACTACTCCTGCGGACAATGATAAGTCATCAAACATTAGTCACACCCCAAACAGACTCCAAAAAGACTCCAAACAGACAACTTGGTGTTACATTGATACCAAACACTTTTCTTCAGAATATTGTAGGCAACATGTATGTTTAATTGTTTATTCAGTGTTCAGTTTCCTAAGGTCTACTTATTTTGAAATATCAAGGGTAATGTTATTTTTATGTAATCCTAATACTGTCCTGACATTTATAATCATAATCATTTAATCCTAAAACCTTAGGCCCTTTTTCTTCCCCTCCTCCTATTCCTAGCACAGGCTTAATAAAATGTTGTGATAGGTGAGAGATTCAACACCGGTAGTAAGAAATCTCTTTATATACACACTGTATGTACATGTAAGTCAATTATAACGAATTTGGATATACATTATTGTCAGATAATAAATCAATGTGGTGCCCTGTTTCGAATGGAGTCGCAATATTACTGTCGTTCATACATTGCCTTGAGAATAGTGTAACTTTCGCTGTATCTTGATTGGTTCAACTGAGATGCATCTTTCCATCTGCAGTGACACAGAATAAAGGAAGGGAGAGAGAGAGAGAGAGAGAGCAAGGCAGCAAGAGAGAGTGAACATAAAGGCAAAAGAGAGGATGAGAAAAGAGGAAAAGAATAAGAGCATGAAAGAGTGATAGAGAGATAGAGAGATAGAGAGAGAGAGAGAGAGCAAGGCAGCAAGAGAGAGTGAACAAAATGGCAATTAAAAAGAGAGGATGATAAAAGAGGAAAAGAATAAGAGCATGAAAGAGTGATAGAGAGATAGATAGAGAGAGAGAGAGAGAGAGTGGGGGAGGGGCAGGGGTGGGTTGAGGGAGGGATATACATGAATACACACAAACACCTAGGTACATATAGGTAATAGAAAGAGATGGACAAAGAGAGAAAAAGTAGCATAAGAGATTCAGAAGTTTTTTTTTACATTTTCTTCAAAAATACACAGTACATTAAAGTGACTCGGTAACATTATTGCCTCAGATTCTGAAACAAAATCCTGGATTTAGTTCATGCTGCACTCATAATTATAAACCTTTTGGTCAGTCAGGAATCCTATGACTTTTACAAGCAGATCGCCTGTCTGATTATCAAGATATTTATGATTGGAAATCAAAATTTTATTTTTCGTTTTGCTAACGATTTTAAAAAATAAAACTACAGTCTATTGGGAAAAATGAATATGGTAAAACCGGTCACTCAAAGATTTTTACTTTTCTGAGGCACTTCATGATCATTTTGAAGCGCAATTTTTTTAGGGCTTCAAATATATTACACCACATCACAGACACTGATAACACGTAGGGCCATGCATCTCAGATTTAACAATGTTAAACGAAAAATGTATCAGACAATCGCATGATATATGCAAACTAGATGGATCTTCGACTGCGCGCAGTCAAAAATGATGCCTTCGCCATAGAGCGATTTTACAAACCAAAACAGAAGCTATTTTTTAAATTCAAGTTTGATTGTAATCCATTAACAGGTTCTCAGAATATCGTGATTACGAACTATTGTTCATATACATACATGTATGACCCTTTGGTCTTTGACCTCATGACCCTAAAATCTACTCAGTTCATTTGCTGTGCAAGATCCTACATTATATGTTTTGAGTTTGATGGTAATCCGTCCATCGGTTCTAATGATAATGCGATCACAAGCTATTTTTTTGTTAATTTACTTCTTGTTTCTTGCTGTAGTTGCTGTTAATAGCCCCTCTATCTGTTCATCAGCACGCTGAGTGTAGGATTGGTTGCTGTACCTGGTAGCACCTGCACATAATATGTGCTTAAAGGGCAAGTCCACTCCAAAAATAACTTACTTTCAATAGAAGCAGAAAAATCAGACAAACCAATCAAAAAAAGTTTGAGCAAAATCGGATAACTAATAAGAAAGTTATGAATTTTCGAAAAAGTATGTAAAATTATGGAACAATGGAAATCACTACACATATTGCCAATTTGATTATCAGTTTGTGACGTCATGTCCTCACTACTTATCAATTGCTTTATCTATATATTAATACGCAAAGTCGTCGCGGGGGGTAAAAACGGTTCATGAAAAACGTCTTTCCTCGACCGCGCCCCCCTTCGCCGTGGCGCGGGAACGGCGACACAATTATACGAGGCATGTCTCCCGTATCCCGCGTGCCACGTCGACCCCGCGGTCGCCGTCGATGTCGTTAAAGGTGGTTTCGGGGTCCCGGGAGGACGGGCGGACGAGGCACGGCCGGCGTTGTCCGTGCAAGGAGGCGACGAACCCGCGAGAGTGAGGCAGCGAGGCGTGCACCCGCCCTCTGTCTAATCAAGGAGATACACTTTTAAGAGACGATCCACTCTATAATGTGTTGTAGCAGATACACGCTGCAACAGAGCGGGCCTACCCGTGTTAGGCATCTTGCTTATGATATGCTTTGTAGGCACTTTACGGGCATGCCAGAGAAATACACAGCATACGACAATCCACTCAAGTCATGTGGCGTAGCAAGTACAAGGCGCAACGGGTTGGGCCTGTCCGGTGTTAGGCATCTTGCTATATATAGGCCTTTGCAGCAGCCAAACTGACGAGAACGTATTATGTTGGTTCTACGCCCAGGCCACACACACACACAGTTGAGACAATTCGTGCGACAGCTGCGATATATTGGCACAAACCGTCCGATTTTTCGCGTAAAATCTTTACTTTGAAAATATTTATACATATTCTGTGAACCATGTCAACATAATCATAGTCCAAGCTTCTGCTTTATTGGTCTTTTCATGAAAACTACATTAAAATCACAACAACAATAACGCAAATAGATTGTAATTATCGAGACCATATAACTGACGAGAAGGTAAATTCAGCGAGCTCACGTAATATCAAATGCCTCCGCACGGGCAACTCGCGGTGCCAGTCACGGCGCTCACGCCATGCAATTTACTGTACCCTGTGCGGTAACTGCAGCACTCTACTGCTGTACCTGTAATACTGGCTGTATAGCGTGTCTTTAGACTCTTCAATGTTTCGTGTTTGAGCCGTGCAATGAATTGTTGTTTTCTTTTATTTCTTTATTGAATGTGATGTGAATGTGAGTACGGTACATGCTATTACAGAAGTGTCCAAGGAATCGATAGGCCTACAGGTGGAAGGGATATAAAACAATTATACAATGACTCATTCTCGGAACAAGCTAAAACTTAAACAGTACTGTTCTCTCTGGGGCCGCGATCGATGGCCCTCGGGATAATATAATACGATTTGATGTTCCTTTGATGCGAATAGTTTTAGCTAGATCCTCGAGTCACTTCGAGTGTCATTGTATATTTGTATATTTGTATATTATTTTCATTGTAGGACTAAATTAACTTAGTAATGTGTGAAAATAACCAAAATGATAATGGGAGTGAAGTGCATGAGAACAATATTTGTAGGCCTATCAGGGGCGTCAATCCATTATCCTTCGAGTGTCATTGTATATTTGTATATTATTTTCATTGTAGGACTAAATTAACTTAGCAATGTGTGAAAAAACCAAAATGATAATGGGAGTGAAGTGCATGCTGAGAACAATATTCGTAGGCCTATCAGGGGCGTCAATCCATTATCCTGGGGGACGGGGACACGTCCCCCACGAATTTTCAGGTGGTGAAATGTCCCCCCACGATTTGGGGTTAAAATCTTTCCTTTTTCTTTCTTTCTCTCTTTCTCTCTCTGTTGACTTCGCGCGCAGGGGGGAACTTTATTCAAACAGTCGAGAACGGTACTATGAAACGTCTTCTTTCTCTAAAAATTTAATGAAACAGGGATTAAGAGTCGAGAACGGTACAACGAATCGTCTTCGTTCTCTAATATTTTAATGAAACGTCAAGCTTCCGCTACGCGCGAGAGGGTGGAAACTGAATTCAGGCAAGGATTAAGAGTCGATCGAGAACGGTACAATTGCGAATCGTCTTCTTACTCTAATAATTGAATGAAACGTCACAGCTTCCGCGCTACGCGCGAGAGGGTGGAAACTGAATTCCGACAAGGATTTAGAGTCCAGAACGGTAGAACGAATCGTCTTCTTTCTCTAATAATTTAATGAAACGTCAAAGCTTCCGCGCTACGCGCGAGAGGGTGGAAACTGAATTCAGACAAGGATTAAGAGTCCAGAACAGTATAACGAATCGTCTTCTTTCTAATAATTTAATGAAACGTCAAAGCTTCCGAGCTATACGCGCGAGAGGGTGGAAACTGAATTCAGACAAGAATTAAGAGTCGAGAACGGTAGAAAGAATCGTCTTCTTTCTCTGATAATTATGAAACGTCAAAACTTACGCGCTTCGCGCGGGAGATGGGAAACTGAATTCAGACAAAGATTAAGAGTCGAGAACCGTACAACCAATCGTCTTCTTTCTCTAAAAATGTAATGAAACGTCAAAGATAAAAAGACAATAAATGAACCGGTCACCAATGAAAGTACATGCCGTGAAACAGCGTAACTAGAGAGAGAGTGACATGTAATTGTGTCCCCCCATGCTCAAACTCGGATTGCAATGACGCCCTTGATTCGTATAGATAACGAGAGTGAGGATCCGGGAAAGGGATAGTGAGAATAATAGGAACGAAGTGACGACAATAATAATCGTAAATAACGAAAGTGAAAACGAAGGTAAAGTCTAAAATATCTGCATCAATTTTGATTACAAATAATTGATTTCACTGTTTTCTTCCAGTTTTCAAGTTTAATTACATAATTCTGATAAACATTAAAAATTCAAAACGATACATGATGGGACAGCAAACAAAAGGTTGGTATTCTAACGAGTAAAATATTAATGAAAAGAAGAAGAAAAATTATAAAATGATAAAAAGTAGGCATATACAATGAAGAAAAATAATATCATCTAGCACAGAAATATCTTTTTTTTAATATAATAAAAATTATAATTAAAAATTATTATAAAAAAAAAAAAAAAAAAAAAAAAAAATCGATAGCACATATCTATTTTAAAGTATTTACAACCCCCTCCCACCCTCCCTAGAATCCCGTGGATTTTCCACGGGCCCTGCTAGTATAGTTTAATCCCATTAATTCCCCTTTTTATCCCCCAAAACTTGATTTCCCCATGCCTTTGCCCAGGTTATATAATTTGTATCATATTGCATGCATGACATTTCCCAAAATCTTTTATGAACTTTGAAGAATTTATTTTTTTTTCTTCCGAATATTGTATATTTATAATTATTGTTTTTTATATATTAAATAGTTTAGCAAAATTCAAATTTTTCATGATTTAACTGGAAAAAATTACTTTATATTAGTTCATCCACACAAAAAGGTATTACTATCAATCTAACTAGGATGATGGTGTGAAGAAATAAGATTTTTAGGGGGAAAATAGGAAATTGATATTATCAATATAAAGAAAATAATTAGTGGATAGTGAGGACATGACGTCACAGACTCATGAGTGAGTCGCCAATTTGTCTACTGATTTTCAAAGTTTTTTCATGTCATTAAAATTTCATAACTTTCTTATTAGTTATCCGATTTTGCTCAAACTTTTTTTTGATTGGTTTGTCTGATTTCTCTGCTTCTATTGAAAATAAGTTATTTTTGGAGTGGACTTGCCCTTTAAGCTTAAAAATATTGTTGAAAATTGTCCTCTCGCCGGTAAAAATAGCCGCTCTTAGTACACATTTTTTTTTTTTTTTGGGGTGGGGATGTGTTGTAACACGTAGCACTTGCTAGTGCAATCATTATAGCAGCACACCAAAAGTGTTGTATAATTATGTTGACGTTAATGCAGTACAAACACACTCGTCCACCAACGGTCTATGTAAACAAAGGAGTCCTGCCAATTGCCGTGTTATGATACCATGACGTTGCAAAGCGCGAAGCAATGCACAGAGACTGAACTTCTGGAGCGAAGTGACGTGAAGTAACATGAAGTGTGCATGGATGGTTCAATCATATGCACAGATAAAACATAAACAATAATAAATACCTTGCTTATAAATCAACAATCCCAAGCATTATCCGGCCATGACCAATACTACTCCATTATAAGCCAAACACCTGAATCTTATTTACCACTTATCTGCTTATCTTGATTTCATATCCATGAACATATCGTAAAAAACATCCATTTACACCCACTGACTGTCAATGTCACGAGTCGAATTCTACATAACTCAAAATTAGGCGTGCCAGTTTTGTGGCTAAATCATCCCTTAATCATCCTTTCGCATTACTAAGTAATTTACCTACGGCTATCTTGCCTGATAACCTCATAACATTTATATCCCTGACCTTACATGTCATTGTTTATGTTTCATATATTATGTGCCTTTATCAACTCAAATACATGTACAATCCTATCCACTTGTTTATACATGCTCATGCGGGCAGCCGTTTTGAAATGCCCAACCATGTAGCTATTTCGTAACCCTTTTCATCAATATTATACAGATATTGCCTGCCTAGAGGTTTAATATAACATTTCACTTCCCCGACAGAGTTATATTTTTCCCAAGGGATTATATTTTCCCGAAGCGCACAGCGCTGAAAATATTGTCCCGAGGGAAAAAATATAACTCTGGAGGGGAAATGAAATGTTATTTATTAAAGCGATACAACAGGCAATATCTGTTATATTATGTACTCTATATAGATACGACATTTGTGTCATGTAGATCTAGATCTAGGCCTACACTAATTTAAAATACTGAAATCAAGAAGCGCAGAGCTGTATTAGGCGCAGGCTGTTTGGGCGCAGGCTTTTGGGGCGCGTGCAGCGCACTGCGCGTGCGGCAGCTACATGTTTGCATTATGACGTAGGTGATGACGCTCCTCGGTCCAATATAACGGACCGAGGTGACGTCAATCGGGCAATATAACGTTGGAGATCCTTGCAGCTCTAGTCACGTGATGGCGCTTTGACCAATCACTAATCAGTATCTATACAGACTTTATAATATACAGTTACTAATACACCTCAATTTTTCACAAATTAATACTCATACTATTCTGTAACATCTAACTACAGGATTTGACATAAATTAACACTTACAACATTGGCATCGACAGGATTGACTTGAATAATAAATTTACATCGGTATTCGGTAGAATCACTGGGTAAATCTTCCCACTCACAGAAGAATTTGCTGTCCGAAGTGATAAACGCCCCCACCGGCCAAACTAATTTAATTTTTTTTCCCCAAATAAATTTCAAAAAAATGACGACTAAATGATGTCCGCAACAGTCGAATGAACAAGGTGTGCTTAGTTTGTGTGGTATTGGCAGGCAACTAAAAAACTACGCATATTTGACTTTGGCCCTCCGCTTATTGTTCTTGTCAGCAAACTTTACAATTTTGTAATATCCTTATGATTTTGTATTTGTGGTTGAAGTGTAATGGATTTGTCTTTTTGTAATTTTGTAAATACATCGAATTTACCTCCTAGTCCATATATTGGCACCTTAATATCCCTTCCCCCATTCAGTTGAACATGATTGCTATGGGATGAATACAATTGGCCCAGTAATACTTATTGGACCAAGTATGTTTGTCAAATGTTTTTGCAGCCTATATTGGTATATAGTGAGTTTTAGTATTAGTGATATTGGGCATTGGCCTATCAACAGCGACCAAGTTATGAATTTATGGTCCCATATAGTTAAAGCACCACAGTAGTTTATTAGTTTAATACTGTTCTTCACGTGAGCTTAAAGAGAAAGACCAGTTCTGGTCATGCGATTGCATTGTGAAAGAAACGTTGTGGAATCGATCAGAAAAGGTTGATCATCTAGCATATGAGTATTGGTGTGTACTGCAAGGTTCTGGAATCATCAAAATGATAAGAAATTTGGCCCAGTCTTGGTAAAGTTACAAGCACTGTACACAGAAAGATATGTATATGGGACTACGCGACCACGTGCGCGATATCTATTTGGTCCCAATAGATATAATAATTTACCAAATACAGTCAAACCTGCTTTAGTGACCACCTGTCTACAAAGACCACCTGTCTACAAAGACCACATTTTTTGTTTCCCTTGAAAATGGTTTCTCATTGAAACATGTACTAAAGGAACCTGTCTACAAAGACCACCTGTCTACAAAGACCACTTTTTGTGTTTCCCTTGGGCGGTCGCTATAGACAGGTTTGACTGTATATCAATTCGTAGGCGGTTTCCCGACTTTCCCGGCAAAATTTGTATCATCACGTATTAGTCAAAACATATTCTTTCACATGATTGGTAATGAGAGCTTCCATTTCGTTTTTTTGAGAGAGGGGCGTTTCCAAAACTGGTCTATACCTATATCCGCTTGGGTTTGTGTATGCCATGCACTCAATTGCTAACTAATGGTTCGGTATCGATGTTTTAGTGATAACCTACGGTAAATAGGCCCTACTTTAGATTAAAATTATATTTGTAATCTTCTCCATTGGGTTCTGAGAGCGTGGATATCATCTTTTTTTCAATTAAAAGTGTCATTAACTGAAGAATAGTTATTGGAATCACTTTTCAGTTATGTTAGGTTTGTCGGATTCTTCTTGTATACTGTTCTTTTTATCCAGCCATGTTTGCATCGAAGCAAAACGGAGAAATATGCCCAAATTTAGACATGCATGGATTTTTAACTCCCTCAGTTTCCATTGTAATTTTACTCTTTAAAACCTGTTCCGCTAACATGCTTTTGAGCGTCTATCACCAACGCTCTTTAGATTTCTTTCGTGTAAAACTGGTTTGCGTGACCAACACAAACATTATTTTAATCAAGGTATTCTTTTTACTTTTTCTTTCAAAATTTTGTCATTTTTTTTTGTGTGAAGATGTTATTGCCTTTAGCAAAAAGAAGCTGTAAGCAGCTAGTATCATACAGTGCGCATCAAAAAAAGTATACCCAACTTTAGTAGCTCATAATTACAAAAGTCATATTTAGTGTGCCCTATGAATTTAATTCATGGTAGAAGGTAACTTGTTTCCTTCTAAAGATACTTTATTCATAATTTTGTTCTGCCTCGGATGAATGAGCACCAGGGTTTTTAATAACTGCCGTCAAAATCTGTAAGTAGGCCTACCAATTTTATTCTGATGCACCGAATGTGGGTCAGGCTATAAATTATGCAAGCGTTACTTTGGTCCTAAATCCTTTTAAATGTTAAAATCTGTATCGTGCTTTGATCCTTCATTGTTTAAAGACAGTGATCTAATCTTATTGCTTGGTAAAGTGTTTCGCTCTGTGCCCTCTATGGGGAGAAATACAAAGTACAACTAAACAATTCTTTTTTGTATAGACCCCTCCAGAGCCATATATACACAGAGTTTGGCCAACTTGGTTTCACTGGGTCACAACATGGCATATATTCTTTTGTTCTGTACTTGCCCAACAAAGCAGTAGTCGCCATATTGTGTTCAACTCGAACCGGGTTGGCCAAACTCTGTGTATAGATGGCTCTGGACCCCTCGGAGGAACAGCGCCACCATGTTGGTGGATGGGCCATCCAACCGTTTATCTCTTATAGTATGTGTACATATTGCGTAATGTTTCGATTATTGTACCTCTTTTTTATACGGAAATATATTCAAATCAAATCAAATCAAAACACTATCAGGCTGTAGGTTTACAGGCAACGAGGTTTATATGGGTTTCTCTCACTAAAAACAACTTTGAACGAAGAAGTCTGTTTATAAAAACGTCTTAAACTTACATTCCAGAGGGTTATAGTGTGTTCCTGCTGTAATGGACGGTGACGAGTCTAGCTAGGTCGGTGTCAAAATACATGTTTTCAAAGGCTGGTCTCTAACGTTGTCTTTGGTCACTATAGTCTTAGTCCTAGACGATAGTGCGTATGAGGGCCAGAGGATAGCATATTCCACAAGGCCTGGATAGTGTTACTTATATATAGGAGGTCCATATATCCTGTACTATATACGCTTCACAAACATAAGGGCACCATTTGGAAACATCGTATAAGTTTTGCCGCCCCTCTCTTTGAAACCAAATAAAATCATAGTCACCCTTGATACACTATCGTCCCGGTCAGGGATCGTGAAATCTTGCGGTTTCAATAAATGTCGTGCCCACTCCTTATGAGTTTCGAATCAATATAATTATGCTCATAATGATATTTTTGAAAAAATATGAACTCGGGCCTAGTAGAAATTCTACGTTAGATTCATGATATTCATATATAAACCCTAAATTCTTTTCATTTATCAAAATTATAATAATGAACATACCGTACTATAGAACAAAGTAGAGGGGTGCTACGAATCAAAATAACAATGCAACACCCATCATGATAATAAAACATAATAAAAAAGACGATATGTACAACCGTTTGGAATGTCGGGAGAGAGCATGAGTGGGCCCTTTTCAGGGCCTACTAACTCTGTCGGAAAATATACGTGGTGTTACCGTAAACCTCGCTCAAACCTATCCTCACCATCATGAAAGCCTTCGAAGTTAAAAAATATTATTTATTTTTTTAAATGTTGAAATACATGTAAGACTATTTGTAAATATAGTTCAATAATTTTGACAGAGTTAAAGTATGATATATTCCCTCCTCTGTTTTAGGTTGTAGTGAAAAGAAACTCGGCTAAAAGAGCACGGGTTCTTATTAAAAGAAAAAAATATATTTGGAAAAAAAGAAAAAAAAAAAAACTACACGACAACATCACAACTACAAAACTCTAATTCTTTGTATCATAACTTATTTTCTATTCCCCTATTCGTTTATGTCATATACATGTAGCTATATATAATGTGATCAGTGTATATAATATGATATGATTTACTGTCACAATGTATTGTAGGAATATAAACAGTTGTGTGACGTCAAAGCTAGCTTTCATCAGCTAAGTTAAAACTTTTGGAGATTGATGAAAAGATTTCGTTTTGCCTTCATCTCTTTTCGTTTCTTTTAATATAACAATATAAAATGTGCATGCTTTGGCGATTAAAAAATGGTTTGCAGGAATAAATTTCAATAAACAAAGGTTTTGTAGAAAATACGAATTATTTCTTTACGATTGTTAAGTTTTGTTGGTATTGATTTATCAAAAGGTAAATATGACGTTAGTCTTGCAGAGTTTATTGATATTTATATATTATTCCACTTCCATTTTAGCCTTTTATCCCCTTAATTTTATCTCCTTTTATATAAAGATGCATAATGTGTTTTGAAAGTAACCGTACAAGTTGTTATTTGTGTGAAGAGAAAAATTAGTCAGGCTTACTGAATATTGCTTGGGATTTTTTTCCCCAAAATATGAATGATCACCAGGGGGTAGTAACTACATAATTTTTTGGGAAAAAGCTGTAATGTCTTTTCTTAGAACGCAAGGTTGTTTTGAACCTAAATTAGGCTGAATAAACGTATTATTGTTTAATAATATACCAAAAATTATTGTTCAAATCGAAAGCATATCATATAATGTACATTTTGTCATATAGATATTTTCTTCGTATTTCATCTTATTCTTCAAAGTTTGTGTAACTCTTTTTTATTGATGAGTAAATAAATGTAAGCATTAACAATTGTCGTGGACATTTTTTAAAGTCTTTTGTTTGCTGTAATATTTATTCGTCTGAAATGGTCAATCATGACAACGCCACATTACATAATCAGAGGGGGTAGGGCAATAATATGCTCATAAAATAATGTGAAGGGGAGAGAGAGAGAGAGAGAGAGACTCTGAGATCGAGAGATGAGAGACGGGGGTATATTGGGAGTATACATCTATCTGTAGGTCTATATTCTTCCTCGATCTTCCCCATCTCCATTTCTTTCATTTTGAACATGTCATAGCCTGTAGGCCTACATAGTCTACATCAAATGAATTATTTACAATAAAATTAATTTTGCCGCACTGAAGCTTATTTAGTTCATTTTCATTTATATTCCAATTATTATTATCAGTAATATCATTTATTATCATCATGATTGTTAAATCTATAATATTTCATTTAATTTTATGTATATATATTTTTTTTAATTTTCAATTATACATGTATGAGTTTATTATTTTTTAATTATTATTATTATTATCATCATTCATCTCCATCATTTGTATAAGTGTAGCGGCATGAAACTTGTATAGCGCCATATGCGGTGATGAGAAAATTTGTGCAGCAGAAAGCCTGGTCAAAGGCGTCAGACTTGACGTTTCTAACCAGGGGCGCCGGAAGTGGGGCAAAACGCATTTTCGCCCCCAAAAAGCCCCTCCCGCAAAAATCAGCAGTAAAGGAGTAAAATGGTGTATTTTTAAACCAAAATAAAATAAAAAATTAATTGAATCACATAAAAATTACATTCCATTCGAAGAAAAGGAGAGTAAACAGGAATTAAACTTCTTAAATATTCCTCATGCCCCTATATTTAACAATTAATGGAGGATTTTATAATAGCGTTACGCGCATATCGTGGAAATATTGTGAGAGGATGGAAAGCGTTTTTTTATTATTATAGGAGTGAAAAGACATGGGTCCCTGAACACTGGCGTACTGATGGGGGGGGGGCAGTTACCCCCCAAATAAAATTCAAACGTGGTTTTTTTCTTATTCGATACCAGAAATATACAAATATTGCTAAAATGATATAATTTTCCCGGATTTGTTCTCAACTGCCAGTGTCCCAAAATGAGGTATCAAAATATGCTCATCTGACCGTAATTAACTGCCTAGAACCATTGAGCTTACGGGCTCCGCCCTGGACCCCACCAAGGGCCCTAAGGCGGGCCCCTGAATGGTTATCTGACCGTTATAAAATGCCTGAATCCCCTGAGCTTCTAGAGGCTCCGCCCTCTGGACCCCACGCCAATTAGTGTCCTGCCAGTGTCACAAATAAGGTATCAAAATATACTCATCTGACCGTGATTAAATGCCTGAAACCCATGAGCTTCCAGGGACTCTACCCTCTGGACGCTACCTAGAGCCCTTAAACAGGCCCCTGGATGCTCATCTGACGGTAATTTTAATGCCTAAAACCCCTGAACTTCCGGTGGCTCTGCACCCTTCAACCCCACCAGGGGCCCTAAGGCGGGCCCCTGAATGCTTATCTGACCGTTATAAAATGCCTAAAACCCTGAGCTTCTGGGGGTTGCATCCCCGGGACCCCATCCCCTGGACCCCACACCATTTAGTGTCCTGCCAGTGTCACAAATAAGGTATCAAAATATGCTCATCTGACCGTAATTAAATGCCAAAACTCCTGAGCTTCCAGGGGCTCTGCCCCCTGGACCCAACCAATGGCCCTAAGTCAGGCCCCTGGATACTCATCTGACAGTAATTTATTGCCTAAAACCCCTGAGCTTTCGGGGGCTCTGCCCCCTAGACCCCAGGTCAATTAGTGACCTGCCAGTGTCACAAATAGGGTATCAAAATATGCTCATCTGACCGTAATTAAATGCCTAAAACCCCTGAGGTTCCGAGGGCTCCGCCCCCTCGACCCCACCAGGGGCCTAAGGCGGCCCCTGAATGCTCAATTACCGTTATAAAATGCCTTAAATCCCCGAGTTTCAGGGGGCCCAGCCCCCTGGATCCCACGCCAATTAGTGACCTTTCAGTGTCATGAAAAAGGTATTAAAAGATGCTCATCTGACCGTTATTAAATGCCCATACCCCCTGAGCTTCCGGGGACTCTGCCCCTTGACCCCTGCAGGGGCTTTGCCCCTAGACCCCACGCCAATTTACACTACGCTCTACCTGATCATAAATACTTTAGCCTCCCCCCACCCACTTTGAAAAACGTTCAGCGGGGCCTGCATGTAAGAGTGGGGTGATGCGGATTTTTTGTCTGCCAGCCCCCAAGTTTTTGCTCATTACGCCACTGCATAGCTAGTTATGAACTTAATGTGAACGCGCCAAACAACAGATAGTTCACACTAGATCAGTTTCCTTTCTTGTTTCTTTATTCATGCAATGTTTAAATAAGTACCTGTCTATTTGTTTACTCCAGCTGACGACTTGGTTGACAAGCTGGGTATCTCAATGTACACGGTCTGCAAAGTAATATAGTACATATGATCATGGGTAAGTCCAATATCCTCTATCTCCCCCCAAGTCTTTGGCACAAAGTCGAAGATCCTTTGTAGATGAAGACTGAAAATTAGAAACACAAACGCAACACCAACAGTCCAGCTGAAGTAACAAGCTAGGTCAACAATGAAAACAGTCGAACTGAAGTAACAAGTCTAACACCGAAAACCAGGAACGCAAAAGTGAAAGATGTCCAAAAGGCAAACGTCACATATCATAATCAGCGTGCCAGGCAGGCCTGCCGGAACGTCGAGCAGATCGTCTTGGAGAGGCAGAAGAGGTGGCCACAGGTAGCGGGGTAGCAGGGCCAGGGCCATCAAGCTGGGAGGCAATATTGCGGGCTCACTTGCCGGAGACGGATCATCCGGAGAGAGGGTGATGCACCAACAGGGGATGGACGGCGACGACGTGGAGTGCCATGGATCATGCTGGATGACACAACGGGAGCGGCAGGAGGAACCTCATGTGCAGCAGGCAATGAGGGATGCTGCGGGCCAGCGACGGGGCCAGTGGAGGGCGCCGAAGGATGGGGTGGTGTCGCAATCAGCGGAGGAAGTCCAGGTATCTCGTTGTGACCGAGGAACGAGTAGCAGACCCAAAATGCGAGCACGGAACGGGCGGATAAAGTGAGTTGCGGCACAAAGCAACGTCAGCATCGATCGTCAACCTTGGGGCTGGGAGCTGTACAGGAATGTACTTCCTCAGGAACTTCCTATTACGAAGGGTGACACGCCCGGAGCCATCAACCCGCACAACGTATTGGTCAAATTGCCGGACTTCTACCACAACACCAGTCTTATCCCATTTCAAGGGATGCAGCCCGGTCTGGTTCTGGATACGTACATGATCGCCTACGACAAGTGGCAGAAGCCGTTTAGTGTGTTCAGACCAGCGTTCTGCACCTCTCATGTGGCGGTTCCTGAGGGCCTCCTCCCGAGCTGCGAGGGTCTCACGCCAAGTGTCATGAGGCTTGTATCTGCCAGGAGCTATGGGAATGAAGTCTCGAATCGGGCGACCAAAGATGCACCTCGCCGGGGAGAGCTTGGTATCCCTGTCCGGGGTGTTCCTGTACTGAAGCATGGCGCGTTGGAAGGAGTCAGTGTCGAGGGCACCTGTGGGGCTTGTGTTGTCCATGATGAGGCGCTTCACCGTCTTCACACCAACTTCAGCACGACAGTTGCTGTGGGGATAAGCAACAGAGGAAATGCGATGGTGTACACCCCAGTTCTTTAGAAAGTGGCGCGTAGCGAGAGCTGTGAATTCAGGGCCACCATCGGAAGCCAGTTCGTCAGGGATACCAAAGGTGACAAAGATGCGTCGTAGACAAGTGATGAGGCCATCGGCACCATGGGAAGACCTCTCAACAATCGGCCAGTTAGAATAACGGTCGACCACTACCAAGTAGTTGCAACCTTTGTAGTGGAAAAAATCAGCACACATGCACTGGAATGGGTAATCTGGAGATGTCAAGGGGCTGGGTGGTGCCCTCGGGTTGGAGGGCAATCCGATTGCAGTGGTTGCACCGGGCACGAAGGGCTGCGATGGCAGGAGTGATGCCAGGCCAAAAAATAGATGCTTCAGCCCTTGCTGTCATGGAGGTGACCCCTTGGTGGGCTGCATGAAGATGGTTTAACACCTCCTCCCTGAGAGATGGGGTATGACAACACGGTCCTTGTAAAGCACCACACCATCAGCCGTGTGCAGGCCATCCCGAAACTGGAAGTAGTCGCGGAGGGTTCCGGGAGTTCATGCCGGGAGTCAGGCATGCCAGATTCGGCGTTGTCAACAAGGCCCTGCATGGTGCTGTCACTGGCCGTAGCAGTACGGACTCTGTCCCACGTAACAGACTGTAGGCTGAGGAGTCCAAGGAAGACACAGCAGAAGATAAGACGCCGTCCTCAAGGGCATCCACACGTGAGGCTGGGGTGCGCAAGCCGGCCATGAGAGTTGGGGAGTGTGTCAAGAGGACAGGGTTGGAGTCAACGGCTGCCACGTCATCAGGGAGGACCAGTTGCACAGGATCTCCAGTAGGGTGGCGGGAGAGGCAGTCTGTGGCACGATGCTTGACGCCCGGCACATGGACCATCCGGAACCTGTATCTGAGGGTCTTTTCCTTCAAGTTCCTCAAGCGTGGGTTAGGAATGTCTTCCAGGTTGCGGTCACCAAAGATCTTCAAGAGGGGCTTGTGATCGACAGCAATGATGAGGTCATCACAGCCCAGAACAAAGTATCTGGCTTTATCCAGAGCGTCAACGACTGCAAGGGCCTCGCCTTCCACTGGAGCGTAGCGTGATTCAGCAGGATGTGTGAATCTGCTTCCAACAAGCGTAATCCTCCATCCTGAGTGGCAGCAGAAGGGTTCGATCTTGACACAGGTACAGTGCTTCTGTAGGAGCCAAAAACCGATGCCGCTTTTGGACCAATCCGTCGCCAGGCATGTGGGCTTTTGTGGGTCGAAGATTTTGACGCCTTCTGCAATCTCACTGGCAATGACAGTTTTGGATTCCTGAAAGGCACTCTCGAGAGTCTCGTCCCATATGTAGGATGTGCCTGGCTTCAAGAGCTGTCGAAAGGGAGCATTTGTCCTGCCACGCTGAACGCGTAGGATACCTGGTTAACAAGTCCGAACCACGAGCGAATGTCTGTGATGTCCTTGGGGTTGGAAAGTCCAGGATTGCCTGCAAGTATTTCCTACAAGGGCGAACATTGTCAGGGGTGATTTCGAACCCAGCAAACTCGACGGTGTCCGCTCCAAACACAAACTTGTCAGGATTGAGGGTGATCCCATGCCGGCCACATGTGTCAAGCCACTGGACGGCCTGAAAGAAGCTGTCTGCCAATGTGTCTGCCCACAGCAGGACGTCATCCACGCACTTGGTCTTATTGGGGATGTCTGACACAATCTCGTCATACCGCCTTGTGTAGCCGTCACCTGAGGCAATGTATCCTTGAGGGCAGTTTTGTAACGGTATCTACCCCAGGGTGTAATGAAGGTTGTCAAATGTCGGTCCTCCTTGCAGAGGGGTACGCTGTGGTAGCCATTCCATGCATCAAAGACAGTCTTCTTCTTGCCATGCGGGACTGATCTGGCTTGGTGGAAGGGCGATGGCGTGTGATGCGTCTCCCTTGTGGCATGAGCATTGAGGGCCTGGAAGTCAACGGTTCGCCGTGGTTTGCCATTTTCTTTGCACAGATAACCATCCTATGGCACCAGGTAACAGGTTCACCGACAGGGACTGGTTCGATGACACCCAACTGGACATCGTGGTCCAATCCAGCCTTCACAGCGTCACGCCAGTGGATCGGGACTGGTACTGGGGTGTGATGTGCGACCGGCTCAGCGTCGGGATCCACCATCAGTTTCATTGGTGGGCTGTCCATGAGAGGCAGGGTTTGATGCTCACATGTGTTGAATGGACCCGCCTTATAGTAGTCAAGCAGATATTGCTGCAGCTTCTGGCGATTAGCTTCTGTGGCCGGGAAGGGTAGCTTTGTCGGGGGCGGTGGAGGCCGTTGTCGACGGGGGCAACGACAAGTGACAGTTGGGTCCTCCTGTAGAGCTGCCGTTGTGTCCAGATTGTGTGATGCCTGTGTAGCACCAATCGTGGGAAAGCTGTCGGAGATGAGTCCGAGATCAATGCAGGCTTCTTTACTGAGGAAGATCTTGTCAGAGCTGTCAGTGATATATGTCATTTGCCTTGTGTCAAAGACCCGCCCCGACTATCTCTGCCCGAAAACGTAGGATAGCTGCTCCAAGGATCTTGATGCCTCCTGTGGTAGCAGTGTGCATCCTCATGGTGACTGGGATGAGGTCCAAAAGACGTAACCCAAGGCGACGGGTGACCTTTATTCCAGCAAGGCAGCTCTGGCATCCTGTATCAGCCATGGCGGACGCTGGGCAAGGCGTTGTAGGGTGGAGACCTTAAAACCCAAAGCTTCGTAGTCATCAGACATAATTGTGACGGTCACGCTAACGAATGGTTGAGGCGCCGATCTCCTTCTGAGCCATGTATCAGAGAGATTGTCATATATATGGTGGTCAAGGGGAATGGTCAGTCCACCTCGTGGCCGCTGCAAAGTGTGAATGGCACACAGGACATCAAAGACAGCACCCTCGTGGTCAACGGGAGCTGCAGGTTTGACATGTCGTGGTCTGTCCTTGCTGCGGCATACGCTTTCCAAATGGTGCTGTTTATCACAATGCCCACACCTTTGGTCATATGCTGTGCATTGTACCTGACGAACGCGGGCCGGGCATTCCTCCCATGTCCTCTTTTGCCACAGTAAGAACATGATTCTTGTCTCTCCTTGAAGCTCCCTTGCTTGGTTTTCCTGTATGTGCTGCTGGCAGCATCTGTCGAGTGTGAATCCAGGAGCGAGGATGCTGACCGTTTGCCAGCCTCTTTGGCTTCAATGAACTGGAAGACCTCTTCCAGTGTCATGTCCTGGTTCTTATCACCAAGGAGGTCGAGTTGGATTTCAGGGTCGGCGATACCACGGGTGAGTACATCCCGCATCATGGCTTCAGTGTAGTTGACATCAGCGTCACAGCTAGGGCACTCGATGAGGAATTTACATATGCCTGCTTGACCACGCAGGCGGGCCCCAAAGCTACGTACTGTTTCCTCACGGTCCTGACGCATATTGTGCAGTGTGACTCTGGCAACCATAGTGTTCTCCTCACGAACAGCAAGCTTCTTGATAGCTGCCAGGACCTCTTTCTCCGATTGGCCAGTGAGGCTACCACCTGCAGATCTGGTAAGGTCCTTGCGCAGAGGTTCATCACAACATTCTAGGAGTTGCACCACCCTGTCCTTGCCGGTTATCCTGGTCGCCTGAACGTAGTCCGACCATCGTGACTCAAAGTAAGCCCATTCCTCACTAGACCCAGCAGCAGCTACAGTGGGCCTTTTGACCTTCTCGACCTTGGCAACTTGTCCAGAGGTGTGTATAGCACTGTGGGTGTTGAGGAGAGCGACCACGATGGGGGCATCAAAGTCCGGGTGGCGTAGTCGCAACCAGGGATGGGGCATTCGACGACGGGCATGTTGTCGATAGGCTTGTAGTAGTACCGTGTACATAAATAAGTACCTGTCTATTTGTTTACTCCAGCTGACGACTTGGTTGACAAGCTGGGTATCTCAATGTACACGGTCTGCAAAGTAATATAGTACATATGATCATGGGTAAGTCCAATATCCTCTAATGTTCAATCGAACTAGTTTCATGACAAATGACGTCAACATCAACTTCAATCAAATATCAATTTCAATTAAAATTTGGCATTAATCATGCTCGGGTCATGGGTCAGAATTTTAGCCCATGCGCATGCGCCTGCCCCTTCAAACATGAGTGAACGCCTGCCTGCAAGGAATGGTGTCCCGTGAGAACGGACTTTTACCGTTCAACGGCGACAAAAAAATACAGGAAGATTGCGACCCCTCAAAAAAACCTAGCGGCTTTCCAGTGGACTTGATAAAGAGTGGGTTTGAAATGAAATGTTGAAATTCCAATCATTGTTAATTAGTATGTGTACATATTAGATATTGTGATTGTGACTGTGATTGTTTGTGTACATATTAGATATTGTGGTTGTGACTGTGATTGTTTGTGTACATACCGGTATTAGATATTGTGAAAGCAATACGTTTGATAACCAAATCATCTTACCGAGCACATACTGCACCCCTATTTAAATGGATGAATATTTTAAATGTTAATTCTATATATATTATGCAGCTTGGTCAATTCATGTTCCAGTACAAACTTGCCACCTTGATGACCTTCAAGTAAATGCAAGTAGTTTTCATATACCCTTAGCTAAGACTTCTTTCTTATAAAAACGAATACCCTTCAATGGGCCTATGTTATGGAGTCATCTCCCACCTGATATCAAAAATTGTTCTTCATTGTATTCATTTATTAAAGGCTAAGCTAAGATTATTCCTGATAAGTAATACATCATTTACATCATTCACATATAGGTAGATGCACTTTTTTCTCTGTCTTTGATATTTTCTCCCTTTTCTTTCTTGTTATTGGTAGGCCTACCACCTCATCATTTATATTTACTTTTAATTGTATAATTTTCTTTTATTATTGGGGGTAGTCCTCGACAAATCATTTTTGATTTTTGACTAGCCCTTCTACATTTGAGTGAGTTTTTCTTTTTAAAACATACATTGTTCCATATGGAGTCGCTTTATATATACAGTCAAACCTGTCTATAGCGACCACCCAAGGGAAACACAAAAAGTGGTCTTTGTAGACAGGTGGTCTTTGTAGACAGGTTCCTTTAGTACATGTTTCAATGAGAAACCATTTTCAAGGGGAGCAAAAAATGTGGTCTTTGTGGACAGGTGGTCTTTGTAGACAGGTGGTCACTAAAGCAGGTTTGACTGTACTGTACATGTTCTATAATTGTATTGTAATTGTATGTGTGTATTTGATTGTATGTATATTCCTATGTTTGGCATTTGTGGAGAAATAAATTGAATTGAAATTGAATTGAATTTGTTAATGTAATTTGTAGCAGAATTCTAAATCATTATGCTGTCATTTTCTCATTGTCAATCTGTTCTTTCTATGCCTTGGGGTGATGCATCAGCCTTCGAAATGATGGCCCAAATACCAAAATGTAGTGAAATAACTTGAAGGAAAACTATGATGCTTATTGTCCATGTGCTTCATTTTACCGTACATAGCAAATGTACAGGGTGTATTAGCAAAAACAACACTGTCTCTGACTTCATTTAAAGTTCTGTTTGTTTTAATTTTGTCATACAGAGCTCATGAAGCTGTTTGTATCACCAATCTCTATATCAATCTTAATACTTAACACATACTTCTCTTTCTACTTAGAGCAACTGAATATAAACATGCCTTTCCATTCATTATGACTACAGTATGCTTTCATTACCCCCAAATTACACTTGTGTACAAATTTTGCATTTACAACAACGCAAACCATTACACTCTTTCCAAACCACCATGAGATATGGTTTTAAAATTGCATGATCATCCGGATACACTAGCGCAAAGTGTGAGATACACTGATTTTTCTGGTTGGCCCAAACCCTTCATGCAAATAATAATCACATATACTAGTCCAGATCAAAAGAGTGAATAAAGCAGCAAAACAACATTTCAGTTCATATTTCATACATTTATAGAATAAAAAATGTCTCAATTCCCATTGAATATTATAATTAACAGATTTACAAGTCATACATTTATATGTACATATTTACAATTGATCAACACCAAAAAGTGATTTCTTCATTAAACAAGCAACTACATGATTTCCCCACTTAAGGAGACCAATCACCTAAAACTAATAATTAGTGTACAGCTAGAATGTATAAAATCAACTTCAAAATAAATTTACCCGACATTCTCTTGGTCAACAGTTGACATAGAATCCCAAGACACAGAATCCAAGCTGGACTTGGGTTCCATGCAGGCCCTATCCTATGTGAAGCCCTACATGTGCATTGACTAGTCTATTGAAATCTTTTTGTGTTAATGTAGTGTATGTAAACTTGTAAGAGCTCAGTACAGAAGTAATAGTTTGAGCTCATATCATTAATATATTAACATAGAGCTGTTAATATGTACATTAAAATGTGTTTTTTGGTGTGATTTGTCCCAGTTTTAATAGCCCAATTTCCATTCACATAATCGCAGTTTAGGTATAAAGATAGTTGTTTTCCATCATGTGATACATCACAATAAATAAATGATATTTAAATGAAAGTAACTGTGGAAAAAAGAGATATTCTCTCAAGGGACGTCACAAATCTACAGAATTTACATTTTTTGATAGTTCATTGTTGAAGAAAAAAAATGTGAATTTGTGACCACGATTTGTACATCTCTTAAGAGACCAATGCCAGGAATGGTGAGAGCAACCAGTGGCATGAACAGCCTGCCATAGTTCAAGTCCAAATTAAGTCGATCTTTATTTGTGGAACAATCCCCTGGTATGCAAATCTACAATTTGATCAAATTGGTGTTACATTGATACCACACACTTTCTTCAGTGTTTAGTTTCCTAGGGTTAACTTATTTTAAAATATCAAGGGTAATATCCTCTTTCATGTAATCCTAATACTGTCCCGACATTGATCATCACAATTATTGAAATCCTAAAACTAGGCCTTTTTTCTTCACAATTTTCCTTTCCTCCTATTCCCAGCACATGCTTAATAAAATGTTGTGTTGGATGAGAGATTCAACACCAGTAGTTAGAAATCTCTTCATACATGTAAGTCAAATATAACGAATTTGGATATATATACATTATTGTCAGATAATAAATCAATGTGGTTCCCTGTTTCAAATGGAGTCGCAATGTTACTGTCGTTCATACATTGCCTTGAGAATAGTGTAACTTTCGCTGTATCTTGATTGGTTCAACTGAGATGCATCTTTCCATCTGCAGTGATACAGAATAAAGTATGGGGGGGGGAGAGAGAGAGAGAGAGAGAGAGCAAGGCAGCAAGAGAGAGTGAAAATAAAGGCAAAAGAGAGGATGAGAAAAGAGGAAAAGAATAAGAGCATGAAAGAGCGATAGATAGGTGGAGAGAGAGAGAGAGTGGGGGTCGGGTTGAGGGAGGGATATACATGAATACACACAAACAAATATGTACACATAGGTAATAGAAAGAGATGGACAGAGAGAGAGAAAAAATAGCATAACCAATTCAGAAGTTTTTTTTCCATTTTTTTTCTTCAAAAATACACAGTACATTAAATACATTCAATGATAGAAATGAATCAGACTATTATTTAAAGCATGATATATGAAAATAAGATCTTGTTCATAATTTCTCTGAGTCGGCTTTTCAAGGTCTATTCAATTTAGTGATTGTATATCCACTGAAATTCAATAAAATTTGATTAATTCATTGCTTTGTAACCTGACATCTAACATTTCAGAAGAAGAATTAAGTCCTTAAAGGTAATATCTAACTTTGGGGGCATGAATTTGTTTGAAAAGGCACACTGAAAGCTTCAGGTAAAACAATCACATTATGTTTAGTATCTTATTTTCTGAGTTATGCAAATACATTTTAATAGGTGAAAAGTGATGAAATAACCTACTACAGTGGATCCTCATTGTGAAGAGCGCTGATAGAATGATGTATCTGTGATACTGGTCCCAGTACTTTATATTCTTTTGTTTTTACCCTGGTATCACAAGACTCCTGATATAATAAGGTAATTTCCATGGTCCCAAGGACCTTGTAATAACGAGGTTCCACTCTGCAAATCACATTTCTGATAGAGATATACGACAAGGTGATTGTTTTAATATATTAAATTGATTGTCCCAAACCTTGAACCTTGAACCTTGAAGAGAATGACAAACTTACTTATTTCTGATTACTCTCCATCTCTGTAAGTGACCATTGAGAAGCGTTTCTTTGGAAGGTGCTTGAGATGAATCCTATGTAAACAAAATAATCGATCAAATGGATCATAAAAAACAATCATTTAAAAAAAAATTGATTTAAAGGAGATGAGGATAAACAACAGATTAAAAAAGTCATCTACAGCGTACATGTATTTGTTTACCATACATGTATCTGGTCATGCTTGTAAAAAATGTGTGGAAAAGAAAGGGGGAAAAAAGCTTGATATATCGGACTAAAAATGTACATTACATCTATAGCACATATAACTACAAGCAGAGTGCATAAGTTATGTCAGATTTAATATTGGTAGCATATCAACATATAGTAATGAATTATCTATTCCAGTATAATCCATATGCAAATCTATTTCAAACAAGTCAACGCAAAGCGTAGCATCCCCTCGCATGGTACAAATGGCCTATATATGTCAGAACAAGTTACCTCCATTAGACTATACTATTATATTACTAGGCAAGGAAGTTAACCACATTTTCACATATATAATTAGGTTTTTTTGCATATTTAATGAGCTATGACCTTTGACCTACATACTCGGAAATTGAACTTAGGCTCTGTTTTGATACCATGTACCTTCATATCAAATTTGATTAAAATCTGTCAAACATTATTACAGTTATCGAACGGAAACCAGATTCGCATATTTAATGAGCTATGACCTTTGACCTACATACTCCGAAATCAAAATTGGGCTGTATTTTGATACCATGTAACTTCATATCAAATTTCATGAAAATCCGTCAAACATTACTAAAGTTATCGATCGGAAACCAAATTTGCTATGAACGGAAGGAAGAACGGAAGCACGGAAGAGAGGAAGGCAGACAGCAGCGTTTCTATATCCCCTCCGACTTCGTCGGAGAGGGATAATAAATGGTTAGTGAAAAAAAGGGGGAGATATAAAGGGTGAGGGTGGGAGGGTAGGTGGGAGGGAGGAAGAACGAGGGAGAGAAAATAGAGAGGGAGAAAGAGAGAGAGGGGGAGAGAGAGAGAGGGGGAGGGGGAGAGAGGGGGAGGGGGAGAGAGGGGGGAGAGAGAGGGAGGGAGTGAAGTGTGGAATAGAACAAGAGGGAAAGTGAGAGAAAGTGAGAGAGAGAGAGAGAGAGAGAGAGAATGAGAGAGAAGTGGAGGCAAACTTACTGCATGTATGTCTAAGGTTTCTTCAGGCTGTGGTACAGGGGATGGAATTCTTGGGTCTCTGGAAAGCTCCTCTGTCATCTCACTGCAAGTCTTACTGGGAGAGGGCAATCTGTAGATGAGTCCATTCTCAGACTGATGAAAGGAGGCAAAAATAACCATCCAGACCAGAGATGTGAATCAAAGTTGGAATTAACCCATTGTAGACTGTGACCAAAGATTCTTAGGCCAAACTAATTTGAAATGCATTTAAAAACTAAATTGCCTGAAATGATTCTGCTGTGACCTAACATTTACTCAAGCAACAATTGCTCCTGGCTTTATTCTACTAAAGTTACAGGGTTGGGATTGTCCTTGGGATTTAGATTAGGTTTAGGGTTAGGATTAGGGTAAGGGATAGGTACAGTGAAGGTAAGAAGTGCTTAATGTAGGATATTGACCACAGAGCAATTGTGACAAGAGCATGTGTCATAGGTCGGATATCCATGATAAAGTTTAGTTCTGGGTCCTGTCTTATAAAGAATTACGATTGATCCAAATCAATCGCAAGTTTGCAGTCTCCTATCTCTTATGTACATAGTTCCGATTTATATCAACTTTTCATAAGACGGGGCCCAGTGACATTTTGGAACCATCAAATTGATTTCACAATTAATTTCTCAACTTTACCAGAAGTTCACTTTATTTTTAAACTTATGTTATTCAGCTACTTACCACGTCTGAATCTGGTAAAGGTTCTGGGGATGGTGACAAGTCTCTCCTAGGCATCTTTGCAGTAGGGGAGTTGGACATCCAAGCACGGCATACAGGGTAGAGAGGTGCGTTAGGACGGAAACTAGCCAGATCCACACTACGATCGAATAGCTTCATCACAAAGGAATCTACACAGATTGTTAATAACAAGCAATGACTTACAGTAGCAGTGTACACTTCACAATAATAAGAAAGACATAATTCATGGAAGGATCATTAGATAGATCTATTGTTCTGGTTCATTAAAAAGTGATGAGTGTATGTACATGTAGTGAATGTAATTAATGTATAAACTAGAAATTTAATTCGTCATGGGGACGAATTAGGTGGTCTGTCTTCAATTTTTATGATCAGTGAAAGGTCAAAAAGAAAAAAAAAGTGAAGAAATTTTTTTTTGGAGACGCCCGGACTTGAACCAGGGATCTCGAGGTCGGAATCAAGTGTGTTACCGATGTACCAAAACATTTCCCATAGCGTTTACATGTGAACGGGAAATGGAATTCTCAAATCCCACTTTGCAAGTGAAATATGAGCATGATCCCGGCATCTGATCGAAAAATAAAGGGCACACCTGTGATAGCTTATTGTCTCAGCTACAACATACTCGAAGCTCAGCGAAAACAAAACTAAAACGACGGAGATATTGCTCGCGAAAGACGGTAATGTAGAATCCAGTTTTGAGAAAAAGTCATGTCCCATAGAGAATACACGCAAAATGTGAAAAATTGACATGCCTCCTTTAATCGCAAAAATACGCCATGATGCCTTTGTCAAAATGAAAAATCGTGGCGACTGCATTTGTAGAGAATTGTCTCAGCTAGAACATATCAAAATTTGGAAGAAAATCAACAACCCTTTACTGCAATATTGTCAAATGAATGCAAAAATTATGATGTCATATTTTCAAAATCAAATTTTTGAGTTCATATGCAAATATGACGACGTCAGAACATACGATTGGACAAAATTATACATGAAATCACATTATTATTTCATGGGCTTCCAGAAAATGTTAAAAATTTGGGGGTATTTAGGCATTCTGACGAGCTATGGCAGATTTTGATAGACATGTTTTTACCACTTTTTATATTATATTGCCCATTGACGCGCACAAATTTTAAAGTTTGATGCACGTGTGGCATTATGGAAGGTCGAGAGCGACTGGAAATAGTTGGAAATTGCCAAAAATAGTGTCAGAAATACAAACCATGCAAAAAAACGGCGTTTTACGATGTGTACGTGCTGCGCGCAAGAGCGCCACAGACGGAAATTTTGAAATGCTTAAAATGACCTGATTCGTACTCTCGTTTAATAGTTAAGTGATTTTGAGCATATTAAAATTTTGACGCGCGTGTCATGACCTTTATGTGACCTTTGACGACATGACCTGTTGACCCTTGACCTGAATTATATGTGATATAAATATGAATGACCTTGAATGATCATGTGATTTTCACAAAATGGCGGCTGGATGACGTCACGATGACCTGATGACCTTGAAAATGTTCCTGTCACGTTTTTATGACAATGACCTATAACTGTGCCAAAATTGAAAGAAATTGACTGTACCGATCTTGAGTTAACGCCGGAACAAAAAAGCGGAGGAAATAAATAAAAATAAAGAATAAATAAATAAAAAAATTCTGATGAAATCAATAGGTAGTCTGTCGTTGACAGACCACCTAACTAGATGGATCTACAACTGCATGCAGTCAAAAATGATACCTCTGCCATAGAGCGATTTTACAAACCAAAGCAAAAGCAATTTTTAAAATTCAAGTTTGATTGTAATCCATTAACAGGTTCTCAGAATAGTGTGATTACAAGCTATTTTTGCATACATAACGAGCCCCATGACATTTCACCTTTGACCTCATGAGTCATGACCCTAAAATCTAATCACTTCATTGGCTCTGTTTAATAGTAATCCATCTGTCGGTTCTAATGATAACGCGATCACGAGAACGGGACGTACAGACGGACAGACAACCAGAAAACATAATGCCTCCAGCTACTTCGTTGCAAGGGCATAAAAAAAGGAAAGCGGGATGAGCACCTGACCCATAACCACACAGCCCCTGAGACCCAACCCACATGCACACATCCCTCCAGATAGATAGAACACATGCATATACTGGATTTGTATCCATGTACCGGTCAGGCATTAATGCAAGTAAAGCTATGGTCACAACTCAGAGCGGCGACCGACCGATTTGTAGCCTGCCCGGTCGCTGGCATTTAGGCATCGCCCAACAATTTTTGGAGAAGGTGAGCAGGCTGTAGAGCCCTGTCGATTTCCCGTCGGTGGCTGGTCGATTTCCCGTCGGTCGTTGGTCGATTTTAGGTCAAAACTGGGCGAAATTGGGGAGCTTCTCTGCGCGGCGTCCCAGCAGTGACCAACTGATGACCCACCGATTCCCGGGCGGTCTCCCACCGGCTGATTTTAAAGAAATTGCCCGGCGGCCGGTCGGTGATCAGCGGGACATCTGCGGGGTGTCTCGTAGGCGTACCTGCGGCGGCCCGCAGGGATCCACCGGGAATTTCTCACAGGCAACCTGGGTATATATGTGGCTTCCCCAGGCTGGTCATCAACAACAACGCTTTTGCTCTGCATCTGAGAGGTCAACAAGGTCTACGATGCCGTTGATTCCACCTCAACGACTACGACAGCCAGATCCACAACCCCAGCACTTTGCACGGCTGAGGGAGAGGGAAGCATACGCCCGTTACCTTTACAATCTTTTTTTTTCTTTTGCAGAGGCAGAGCCCCCTTGCAGCCTGGCTTGAAGCTCGCGATCACCCTGCGCTTCCTTGCCACGGGCAACTCTTTCAGGTCCCTGGAGTTCAGCTTTAGGGTGGCCCACAACACCATCTCTATCTTCATCCCGGAGGTGTGCCAGGCCATCTTTGACAAATACAGGCAGGAAGTTTCAACACCCCATCCACCCCTGATGAGTGGCGGCGTATGGCCCAGGTCTTCCAGGATCACTGGAACTTTCCCCATGTCTGCGGAGCGGTTGACGGCAAGCACGTGGCCATCCGGAAGCCAGCTCACAGTGGCAGTACATACTACAATTACAAAGGCTACTAGAGTATCATCATGCTGGTGCTCGCCGAAGGTGAATACAAGGCTCTCTGAGCTGACGTTGGTTCACCGGGCTCCAAGTCCGACTGCTGCATTTTCAACAGGTGCGGGCTCCTCCGTTCTCTCACCACTGGCACCATCGGCTTCCCGCCTCCTGAGCCCCTGCCCAACGACCACCGAGACACAGGGTTTTTCCTCCAGGAGTTCATGCTCAAGCCCTTCTCCAAACGCTATCTCAACCGTGAGGAGATGGTGTGCAACTTCAGGATGTCTCGAGCAAGGAGGGTGGTGGAGAACCTCTCCGGCATCATGGCCAAGCGCTTCCGGTGCCTGCTGACAATGTTGGACGTCGAGCCAGACTGAGCCACGACAATTAGCAATGCCTGCATAATACTGCACAATCTCCTGAGGGCCCGTTATGGTCTTGCGCCACGTGAAGCTGATGAAGAAGATGACCAGAACCAGCTGATGCCTGGGGCCTGGAGGACAGACGCCATCATGCGGGAGGTGGAGTACCAGGCCCGTGCACCACGCAACACTGCAGCCGGCCAAGCCCTACGCTCAACCTTCAAGGCGTACTTCAACTCTGATGCAGGAAGTGTCCCGTGGCAGCTGCCTATTCTCGGATTTCAGTAGACTTTTTTGGTGATAAACTGTGAACCCATAGATTTTGTGACTTTGTGATGATTAACTGTATTTTATTGTCGAGCCCACTGAGGTCGAGGGAGACTAAGGGATCCAAATTGCATTTGTCTGTCCTCCGTCTGTCCGTCCGTCCGTGACCTTACAAAAATTTGAATAACTTTCCAACCCTGCATCTGTCTGTAACCAAACTTGATTGGTAGATGCCCTATATTGGCCTATATTCTGGGGTCAAAGGTCAAACAAGGGTAAATGTAAAAGTTTACCTGCAAGACTCTTTAATGGTTGATAACTATACAACCTTGCATCTGTTTGTAACCAAACTTCGTTGGCATGAATGCGCACAAGTGGGCGAGACACATTACGGCTATCATCTTGTTGGTATGATTTGTCACCTGAGAAAGAAATTAATGATGTGCCAAGTGAATAAAGCCTGATAGTATTACCGTATGTGAATTTATACTGAGATTTTCATGTACCTTATTTGTTTTTTTTTCAAAATAAAGAGTTTTTAATTGCAGTAAAGTAAAATTGCAAAGTAAAAAATTACATTGCAAACTATCAACCTCAGTTGTAAAAGAAAACCCAAGATAATAAGTAGAAAATAGGAAATTAAATAGAACCGAAGATTGTACTTAGAAAATAAATAATGAAGCCATATAACAAGTCAACACAACAATCAAAACATTTACTTTTTCATCTCAAACATCATATCATACCATACAGTCGCCATAACTGCCAAAAAGATCACAAACTACAATCCACCTGTACATTGTACCTTATTTTTTTATTTGTTCAAAATGAAGAGTTTATAATTGCAGTAAAGTGAAATTGCAAAGTAAAGAATTACATCGCAAATTCGAGAAAACTCAAGATATAATGTAGAAAATAGGAAATTAAATAGAAGCAAAGATTGTACTTAGAAAATAAATAATGAAACCATATAACAAGTCGACATAACAATCAAAACTTCTATTTTTCATCTCAAACATCATATCATACCATACAGTCGACATAACTGCCAAAAAGATCACAAACTACAGTCCACCTGACTATAAAACAGATCACAAAGTTCACTATCCACTAGTCGGAGTCAGAGTTCCGAGCTGGTTGCTCCTGCTCCTCGGGCTTTGTGGCCTTTGGTGTGTTGAGTGGTTCCAAAGCAATGATGATGGTCTGGTAGTCCCCTGAGCCCGAGATAGAGGTGGATGCAGCGGCTGCAGAGGGGGGTCGGCTACAGGTACCAGGGACGGCGGAGGTCTGGAGCTGGCTGTTGTTGCCAAGGGGGTCCGAAAAGCCGCCATCCCCCATGCCCCTGAAGTTCAGTGACATCAAGGATGAGGAGGACCCGACTGCAGGGTGGCCATGGCCCCTGAAAGGATCTCATGCGAATTGGTGTCCTGCCAGGTGGCGGAAGGGGCCGAGAGAACACGAGTCTGCAACAAACAGAAGAAAACAAATATTACACCTTGAAATAAGGAACTGGCAAGAAATTGTGAAATTAAGAAATGGTAACAGGAGTGGTGTACTATAACTTAGTATGTAAAATTTTACTTACTAGTCGCTGCTGCTGGCCATGCTGCTGCAGGGCGGTCTGCTGCTGGATGGGCTGAGCGGGCCGGGGAGGCATATAGTACTGGGGCTGGGCCTGTTGAGCATAGGCGTGCTGAGGCTGTTGCTGCTGCTGGGCCGGCGCCACATACTTCATGACAAGGGCAAAAGCTTCAGACTGGTACTGATGCCACAGGTGTTTGGGGATGTTGTGGTGGACGCTGGCCATCCACTGCGTCCACGCTTCTGTTTCGCTCATGGCGGTGTTTATGGGTTGGGATGTGCCGCTCGCCTAAAACACAAACAACAAACAACATACATTTAATGAGACTTGGTGTCAAAAGAAAGAATAACTTCAATTGTATAAATGGAAGACTTAGTTGTAGCACAATAAATATTATGTAAAGTAAAAGCATACCTGAACCAGCGCAGCCTGGGACTCCTTCAGTTCCTGCTTACTCTCCGACACGAGGTTGACCAGGACTTCTGTCAAGTTCTTGTCCTTCTTGGACTTCTTGGATGGCTTCATGGGGGAGGGAGGCGGAGCCAATGTCTGGCCTCCTGGCCAAGCTCTCCAAGTCTGAATCCTGTTCGTCTGAAGTCTCTGGCTGCGGAATCTGAATCATAAACAAGGACGGGTCCAAAATGTAAATCTCCATGTCAAATACAGCAAAATATACATAACCAAAAGGTAAGAGTGCACAGCAAGAAGGCAACAAAGCAAGAAGACAAGGTATGAAGACAGACCAATCCTTGCAGATGCTTACGAACCAAGGACTTGGGAAGACGTTAGCTTCTTGTTGCCACGGTAGAACGGCTGGAGGAAAGCGTATCTCTTTAGCTTCCACTGTTGGAGGGTGAAGGGTTTGGAGGAACCGGTCTTGCCCTTGGCCTCCCTCTCTCTCAGCTTTTGATAGTCTGTCGGATGTTGCAGAAGCGCTTGTAAATCTTGTCGGCCATCTCGGCTGCACACAAAACAAAAAAACTTATAAACTAGATGGAACTTCGACTGCGCGCAGTCGAAATTGATGCCTCCGCCATAGAGCAATTTTTTAAATTCAAGTTTGATTGCAATCCATCTGTCGGTTCTAATGATAATGCGTTCACAAGCTATTTATAGGCATATATAATGAGCCCCATGACCTTTGACCTCACGACCCAAAAATCTAATCAGTTCTTTGGCTTTGCAAGATACATACAGGACCCAAGTTTGGCGGTAATCCATCAATCGGTTCTTGAGATAATGCGATCCTAAGCTATTTTTGCATACATAATGAGCCCTGTGACCTTTGATCTCGTGACCCCAAAATCTAATCAGTTCATTGGCTTTGCAAGATACATACATGACCCAAGTTTGGCGGCAATCCATCAATCGGTTCTTGAGATAACACGATCACAAGCAATTTTTGCATACATACTGGTAATGAGCCCTGTGACCTTTGATCTTTGACCTCGTGACCCCAAAATCTAATCAGTTCATTGGCTCTGCAAGATACATACATGACCCAAGTTTGGCGGTAATCCATCAATCGGTTCTTGAGATAACGCAATCACGAGCAGGACGTACAGACGTACGGACAACCAGAAAACATAATGCCTTCGGCTACTTTGTAGCGGAGGCATAAAAATGTACATTTCAAAGCACAGGAAAATATACATGACCAAAAACTGCACATTTGAATGCAAAAACGAATCGTAAAGAAAAGTTGAAAAAGTTTCAAAACTTACCTTCGAACCCTAGGGACTTGGCCAGCTCCCCCAGCAGGTGCCTCCTCTTCACCTTATTCTTGTAGTTGTTGTCCCCCATGTCATAAAAGAATGTGTTGTCCTCGAAGAACTGGGCTATCTTCTCTTCTTGCTCATCTGTTAAGGGCCTGCTGGAGCTGACTGTCTGTTGGCTGCAAGGTAGGTCCTCATCCGCCCCAAAGTGGCTGTCCCTGTCCTCCCTGTCCTCCATGTCGCTATCCGAGTCCTCTTCTGCATGGGCTGCCTGGGCTGCAGCTGCCTCTTTCTCCTTTTGGGAGAGCCTGGTGGGGGCTGCCTTGCCTCTGTCCTTCCTCCTGTCTCCTCCACACAGCACAGGCTCCTTTTCCCCCACTTGCCCCTTGGTTTTCTTGCATGTTTTGGGCATTTCTTCAGTGAAACAAAGTTCGGATAGAAATCTAGCTGTTGTCTCCTGAGCAGCGCCTTATATACCCAGCCATGATTGGGCAGACGCCGCGGTAAATCGAGCTGGCGCTGCCCGGATGCCGACCGATTTTGAACTCGCCGCCCAGTGACCGACTGATCTCCCAGCGGCGACCGCTCGGCAGCCTTTGACCTAGCCCCGATTTTTTAACTTAATCGCTCGACGGCGAACGCTCGATTAGGTCAGTGCCCGGGCGGTTACCGCCCGGGCACCGAGCGTATTTTGGGCGGCGAGCGAAAAGTGAGCGGCGACCGAGCAATGCCCTAAAAACAAGCGGTGTCCAGGCGGCCGCCGCTCAGTGTCCGGGCAAAATTGGCTAAAATCTTGCCGCCCGGCAGCAGGCTACTTTTTGGGGGTTGTGACCATAGCTTAAACACTAAATGCAAGGAAACTTGGCTTGCCTTACCATTAATCAACCGATCACTAAATTCCATGACCAACAGAGACAATTAGCAATCATTAATTACCATAGATTAATGTGCACACACAAAAAAAAGTTCATGTATATGATGAGCCATTTCAAATCTAGTTGACTATTCATGATATATATCTTGAATCCATTAATTGTAATACCCCTTTAAATGAAATTAATATGGCATAATCTTAAAACCTTTAATTGTAAAACCCCTTTAAATGAAATCAATATGGCACAGGAAATCTCATTTGGGTGGATGAAATAATATATTAGTAAGAATAGGTCCAATTAACTAGACTTACTACGCGATTTGCTATTGTCATCTAGTTGCTCGACATCTGAGGAAGCAAAGTCCCTTTTCTTCCTTTTTCTGGATTTAGAGGGAGATTTTGTGACTGGGGTGGCTTCCAGCTCTCGAATGTCATCCTCAAAAGACCTGCAATGCACAAGACAATGAATTGTTATTTCAAAATTAAACACTACACACAACAGAATATCTTTATGGAGAGAATGTTTTTAGGGAGAGCTTGCTATGTGTGCAACAAGCCCCCACTCCTCCCCTTCCCACCCCCGAACCACAAGTCCTACTCGTACAATGGTATAGAAATGCCGATTTCACCTGTACAAATCTAAAGCAAATATGTGGATTAAAAAAAAAATGTGTTCAAAAATTTAATTAGGATGCTTCATATGCCTCACAACTTGGAGCAAGCGGTTTAAAGAAGAAAAAAAAATAGGAGAACATACCACCAAAAAAACAAACAAACAAACAAATAAACTAAACTTTGCAACTAACAGGAATAGCAGTGCTGAAACACAAACTGAAACTGACCTTAATCCTTCGTTTCAAACTCTTGCAAAACATTAACAAGTTTAATTGCTAATAAAATGGTACAAAATATTTAAAGTATAATATAATAATACAAATGCAATAGGAATAAAACAATAATAATGTTTTAAAGAATGATAAAGAAAAAAACCCTTATTATTGAAATAATTACAATCTCTTACATTCAAACACTTAAAGTGCAAATTGACATGACATTTCAAAAAATAGTAAAGTAAATTGAGTACGACACAGAGGGAGACGGGGATAGAGATGATGGAGAAAGAGTGGGAAATATATGAAGGGAGAGACAGACAGCCAGCCAGATAGATAGTGAGAGAGAGAGGAAGGAGAGAGGGATGGAGAGAGGGATGGAGGGATGGAGAGAGGGATGGAGGGAGAGAGAGAGAGAGAGAGGGGGTGAGGTGTTTAGAAGTTGGTGGGGGTATACAAATGGTGCCTTTTCTTACTTACCTATCAAAATCTTGCTCATCCTTTATTGTTATTTCATCATCCAAAGGCAGACTGCAAAAGATGAATAAACAAGGGAATGTGATACATAATTAACTGTTTCATGAAACTATGCAAAACTTCAAAATTAAAAAAATCATAAATTTTTTCTTCTGATGTTGGTGACAATTGCACTGTTTTGTTTGTTTACTTTTTCTCTATTTATTCAATTCAACTTGCAAATGGGTCGGGCATGCCCTTAAACCATTACTCATTGACTCTGGTGATCTTAATAGGGCATTAGATACTAGATTTCTGCCATGAAAAATACACAAGCTACATATAGGCTTGTAATGCTAAATTTTAAATGTTTTTCAGCACTTGACAAGTTTAATAATAGTATAGAACAGAGAGTTTTGTCCTAAAAGGAGCTTAGAAACATTATTAGCTCTACAAATTAGGCTTTTTAAAAGCCGTGTATTTCTTTAACAAACAATTACCATTGCTAATTTTGCTATTTTCTATAATGATATCCTGACCAGCCATTAGGGTAAGATCTGAATTTTTGTATTGTAAGAACTTACCTCCCATCGGCTCTTTCTATAAGATTTTGAAGTACACCTTCAAACTTCACACGAGCATGTGTCACTTCTGTTGTCTCTTGCTTGATCTTTATGGGTGTCGACAGCATGATGGCTTTTGCTGGATATTATGATAAAATTGAAAGTGTCTGTTCTAGTCAAACATTTACTGTAAATCGTTTTTAATAAATATATCTTTTCAATTTGTTATTTAACTTGAAGCCCTGAATTTAAATAAAAATACACTCCAGTGTAATACCATCCATGGCATCTACATAACAGTAAATGTCGCCTCAGATTGATTTTTGATCCAGGACTCTGGACTATGAATGGTTATCTTTTTTTTCTTTTTTCATGTGGATAATTAGGTACCTTAATTTTGAAAGCTATGACCAAGGAACTTTTCATTCCCAAATACATGTAGCAGTAAACGCTGAAAGTAATCTTGAAGATTGATCCTCTCAATAAGTTTCAAACTTGGTCACTTGGTTTCATAATAATAATAACTATAATAATAATGATGATGATGATGATGATGATGATGATGATGATGATGATGATGAATTGATGATGATGATGATGATGATGATGATGATGATGATGATGAATTGATGATGATAATAATATTGATTTTGGAGGTGAATTTTCTATCTTACTTAGTTACTTCAAGATAAACTTGAGTTCTGGTAAATATGGAAAATAAATTCTCACAGAATCCAACGAAACTTACACTGAATGTTCAAGATTACAAATAAATGACATGTGCCAAACAATGTTAGGAGAAAATGTATAGTGGCTGAGTAATGAGCATAGAAAGATAAGGAAATCTGGTTAAGTACATGTAGGCCCGACACCATGAGCTTAACACAGGTCACTATGTGCAAATGGGAGTTGTGGTTTTTATCGAAGTTAATGCCCAGTAAGATTTTTGTGCTTTGTTTTTTTTTTAGTTCACTGGTTCAAACAACCAATCTACTGCAGGAAAACCAATCTACTGCAGGATAAACAATCTAGAATAAACCATAGCAATTTTCTCTCAAAATACGATTCCCATACCAGAGCTCAATATTAGTTTTAAGTGAATAAACTTATAATTTAATAATACAGGTTGCAAATTTGAACCCATGGCTGAGGCTGTAAGCATAATTAATTAAATTGCAATAGTTACTCACTTTGAATATGAACATTGGTCATGCTTTAGCATTGGTCAGGCTTTCCTTGCTTAGGTCAACTTTGCAAAAGTCAAAGAAATCCCCTAATTCTCTGACAAATGAAAAGGTCCCCATTCATCTAATTACTTTAACAAATTTTGCTTGTCCATTTTTACAAGATGAATTTTAACTTACTGGCAGATGAGTCAAAGAAAATTTAAATTCCCAATATGGAAAAACATGTGTTAATTTCATCCCCATTATCAAAGTCAGATGAACACACATCTTCATAATCATATTCACTAAAAATAATATGCCCAGGCATCAATCTTACTCTAGACTGCATTCTTGTACGGCCAGAGTGCCCATGTCTGCGCAGCGCTCTTGTCTTCGCATATGCAACAAACTCCAACAAGATCTTGACCTTCTTCATAAATGGTCCAACGACTGGCAAATGAAGTTCAACACCGATACCTGCCATCTGATAAGGTTCACACGTAAGTTGAAGATCGTTGATTCCCAATACCATCTGGGAGACAGCCAGCTCACTGCAGTGGCAGAGTAACCTTACCTCAGACTTACATTTTCCACTGATATGCCCTGGCAGAAGCACATTGGCAAAATAACCACCAAAGCCAACAGGATGTTAGGTCTTCTTCACCGTAACCCAAGGAGCTGCCCAAAGAGGATCCGCAAAAGGCTCACATCGACCTTGTCAGGCCCCACATGGAGTACTGTAGTACAGTTTGGAGCCCTCATACCAAAAAAAATGTCACAAAAGTTGAAAGCATCCAGCGCCAAGCTGCCAGATTTGTTACTCAAAGGTATCAACGCAGAGACAGTGTCTCCTCCATGCTGCAAGAACTTGAATGGAGAGGTAATGTTGCCAGCTTGGCCTTATTGTACAAGATCCATCATGACTTGCCATCGATCCCACCCACGACTTATCACCAATGATTACAAGTAACACCAGAAACTACCATCCTAGCAAATTCCAGATAATCACCAGCCGCACTCAGCTATATGGGAATTCATTCTTTCCAAGGACAGTTTTCATCTGGAACACTCTCCCTGGTGCAGTACTGACCGCACCTACCCTGGAAGCCTACAGGGAAGGAGTTTCGTCCAGCCTGTAATCTGCTGCTGGAATTTTACTTGCACTTCAAGTTCAGCACACCCTTTGAGAAGTTAGTTTGAGTTCTACAGTGTCTACATCGTCAGCACCCTCTATTCGTGGTTATTTTGTTCCCGTTTGCACCGGTATTCTGCACTGCACGAGATAAACATCATCGCACCTGAAGCATTAGACCCTGATAAGTAGCAAAGTAAACGTAAACGTATTCATTTAATACTGCCCGATTCTGAATCTGACAAAACAAAACACACAACCAACACCAGATGTCCGTCTCTAATACTAGCGATACAAATTCATTATTATTATTTTTTTTTAATAGAGTAAAAAATAGTGAGAAATGTATAATTTTAGTCAACGCTATCTTTCACGTAAAAAATACTGAACTGCCTGTTAATGTTATTGTTAGGTGAATGATAGACCAAAAGCTTCAGTCTCTGAGTCTCTGAGTCGACGGTTGTTCCGCTGAGATTACACCATCTTGCTCCTCTGACCGCCTCTAATCTCTATACATAGACTGAAGTACGTCCTACATGTATAGCTATAGGCTTATAGCCTTATAGGGTAGTGTGTGGAAGGAATGGTTCGGTTCGGCATGACCGAGATAAATGAGATGCAACAAGCTTTTTCACTCTTTACATCTTCATAATCATATATCCACTTTGGCTGCAATAATAGTTATTACACCGAATCTTATTGAAAATTAAAAATAACACAGAAATATCTACTTTGAAGTTTGACTAAGTTAGGGGTCTACGATTGCTTGCTTGCTCATTTAGATCCAAAATTATTAATTAGACTAGAGTCTAGACCCTAATCCAAAAAAAATAAGAAAATTGACACGAAACAGATAAGAAACATAAGTCATAACAAGTTTTAAATCATGAGTTTATTTGAACAATCGTTGAAGATTTACATTTATTGATTTAGTTGAGTTTTGGTATGTTTTACTTTTAGTAGTAACGTGGAGTTACGCCTTACGGTTCAAAGTATGGATATGATTCTGAATTAGCGCCTCAAATTCAAGTGAAAGAGTAGGTGCTCACTGTGCAGACTTCATATACACATGCCAACATTCAATCATCATGATCATGCCTCACTATGGCCCTGGGTATCTGGACTAAGCTATTAGTAATAGTTAATACAGTAGCTGTGCCCGGAAATGTCCACGGCTACGGCCTAAGCGTACGCTGCGCCGCGCCGCACCTTACATCCATTGCAGACTGGACTCGAAGCGTAATGCCTCTAAAGGCTCTAGCCTATTTCTATTCTCTCGCTTCGCGGCCTTCGCCTTCGTGGGACTTGTTGGGAGGTTTACAATTTATACTTTTCTGAACAATACTAGACTATAGGAATGTAATATGTAGATCTTACATGAGCTCCTCTATAATGGTATAATCAACAGTTAACTCACACTCTCAGTCTCAGATCTTCAATCATTTACAATTTCGAAAATGACGCCGTGCATCTACCGCGTACCGTCGTTTGTTGACAACTGCACACACATACGTACGCATTGCCGATTATAATGTCATTTAGAGATTTCAAGTTATAGGCGTGATAATCGCGAGGGCACCATGACATATAATTTGTTAGTTTATTTTTATTGATTCCATTTAAAATACTTACTCTTTAAAGCGCTTTTCTTTTTCAAAGTAAGCTGGCGTGGCGCTAGTATAGAACCGGGCTAGAACCCTCTGTATTTGGAGAAGATTTCATTCAACACTTAGGCCTATAGTATTATTATATTTTTTAATAGGGGACAACTACGCTTGTCAGTGTCATGTTTTCAAGGGCACAAGCTCCCCTAATGTCTTGAAGCCCCATCTTGATTATAATGAATTTAAGTCAGTCACTTAATTGTGTTGTTGATTTTTGTTGTAATTAATGGCAATCAGTCAAGAACTGACTATAATCACCAACGCCTTTCAGGCGCGGTTCCAGGATTTCTTAGACGGGGGGCACAAGGGGCACAAATTTTTTTCTCCCGCAAATTTGAAAATCGCGCCGGCAGAAAATCTGCTCAGTGGGTATAAAAATTATAGACTTCTCTCTTTTTTTTTCTTCTCCTTTTTCCAATTCTATCCAATTAGAACCCCCAACTGACCCGGCAAAGTTGATGCCCGGTCGCGTGCTGCCAGCTGCCCAGCCCCGCGGCCCTGAAAAAATGGCTCTCGAACTCGACCGAGTCAAGTAAATGAACCGCTATTACACGAAATGCACCTAAAACATTTATCATTGTATTAGTATCTGACTATATCTGGAAAGTGAAGCTGAAATGCTATTTTAAAAAATACATGTATCAGGTATCTCAGTGAGTGCGACGTGCATTAATCATTGTTACTTGACCACTTGTCAAATTGTTGTAGATACTAGATTGAAACTAGCAGGCCAGATTCCACGCTCCATATCGATGATCAGCGCTAGCTGCGCTAGTAATCATATCTGATTGATACACGTCTACGTCTGTAAGAACCCACACACTAGCTCGTCGCTCATTCGATCGAGATTCGATTGTGTGATCATCAAGCTCCTGCAGCTCTAGCTCTCTCGACACAAATTTGCAGTGAAGCTGAAAATGTCTTTCTTTATTCGAGGAGCAAGGAAAAGGGCACCAGCCAGTAAATCCAAAAAGGTACTCATTTTACTGTTATTTAACAAAATGATTGATAATTTCATGTAGAGTCTAGACTAATTATGTTTAGAAACTTATGAAGCCTTTTTACTCCACTGACCACACGCACGTGTGTGTCTCACTCGAATCTTCTCACTCTCGTGTCACGGCTTTTTGCATCGGCCAGCCAGTGCGGTACCCAGCCAGCGCGCGCCCGGCCCGGCCCGGTGTAGCATCTGGGAAATGGGACTGGGTTGATCGCGATCGCTCCAAATTATCCGACTTTCTCAGAGTCAAAATGTCAGAATGGTATCCAGACATCGCGTCTAGAGATGGTGTCGATTCCGTGCAATGTGCATTTAAAATTGATGCATGGCTCTTTTGGAGGCATAGATCTAGTCATAGTCATAGAAAAGGTTTGTGTAGAGTTCAGGGGTCCGTTTCTAATTTCTCGAAACCAACGACAAGACATGACAGTCATAACTTTATCCGCCAACTACAGAGATGTCTATGAGTATGAGTATGACTATGAGTATGAGTATGAATCTGATCTTACTAAATTGTTTCACGAAGAGCTAAGACCTCTACATTACTTGTACTACTAGCTAGACATCTCGTGAAATCGATACTATCGGCGAGAAGAGGAGGCAAGAAGAGGAGCCAAGAGTATAGCCTGGCTTAGACAGAAATAACCGTCTGGTATGGGTCATTCTTTAATAAAACTGACATTTGTTGACATTCCCCATACACAGACGGTACCCCGTACGCCTCGCACCACGGGGAGAGATTGAGCCAATGGTGCAGCACTTTGCTGCACCAAGTTTCTCCCGATTTTCTTTATTTAGATCTAATTTTCTGATTTATAAATCAGATAGAAATAAACTATATATATTATACTCCTATGTACAGTTAACAAAATTATTACCTATTTCCAAATGCGAATTTACGGACTTACGTATATGAGTTATCCATTTTTTATCTCAGAACCAAGGAACAGTACGTTCATGCATTCGAACTGGTAATCTATGACATGACCCGCCCGATATATTATTTCGGGTCAACCGACCAAAACAAGCCCAATGGCCAATCAGAGCACGTGTTTGATATTGGGCTTATGAATATTCAAACATCACCGGCTCAAGCCGGGCTGACTCATACGTAGCTATTGGACGTTCGAAAAGAAAAAATGAATATTCATCAACTCAAACCAAGATGGCTGACAACAAATCTTGTTGACTACAAGACTTTCTCTGATTAATCATTAATATAGGATCTAAATGAGCAAGCTATCGTAAGTCAAAGTAGATATTTCTGTGTTATTTTTCATCTTAAATAATATTCAGTGTAATATTGCAGCCAAATTGGATATATGAAGACGTAAAGAGTGAAAAACTTGTTGCATATCTCATTCATTGCGGTCCGGCCGAACCGAACCATTCCTCCCGTACAGTCCCCATAGTAGGGTGTCTGAACGATTTTTCAATTTTGCCTTTTGGATCGTTTTTCACCATTTTGGTTGGATAATTGAAAAAATTATTTACTCAGAATAATACATTTCAAATTTCAAGACTCACCGATGTTTCTATCAAAAGTTACAGCCCCTTCAATTCCCTACAATATTCATCCATTTTTTGTAAGAATCGACGAAAAAGACGTACACGCAGAGTTATGTTGTTTTGCTAAATTTAGCACAACAGCTGAATTGCGCAATATGCAAGCGTACACATACGCGTGCAAGCGCAGCGTGTTGCTTAACTGATGCGCGATCGGCGATCCATTGTCTTCAATGGGCACCCACTTCGGGTTTGTAGACACGCGGCCCGATGCATATTCATGTGCAGATTTTACGCGCTATCACCATGGGTTCGGCCGGCGCGAGCTCACGCCTCCCTACTTAGCTGATCCGAAAAATGTGGGAAGGGTATTTTCAAACTGTAATTGTTTGTGATCCCTGGGGGCTAGCGAAAAAATAAGCGTAGGGATATTTTCCTTACGACTGGGACTACATATCGCCAGGGCGTCATATCTCATAAGTGGCAAATTTCGAGTTAGCCAGGAAACAATGTTTAAATAGCTGTTTTGACCAAGATATTTTTAGAATTTCGAGATGCCGCCCCTCTGGAAATATTGGAATTAATCTGCTCTTTCATATGACACCTCATTTATTGAGTATCACCTTCAGGATCACAAAGAATAAAGGTTTGAACTTCAAAAAAAAAAAAAAACTTTGACCAATTTTGCATGATCGCGTAATGCACATAGACTGCATAGGGCTGCGTGCAATCTCTATGGGAAGGATTTTAGCACACAACTTCGGGTGCGCGATCAGACACCCTACCCATAGGACGTTCTTCAGTCTATGTATAGAGGCGGTCAGAGGAGCCACATGCAATCTTAGCGGAACAACCGTCGATATCAGAGACTGAAGCTTTCGGTCTAAGCCTGGCTTAGACAGAAATAACCGTCTGGTATGGGTCATTCTTTAATAAAACTGACATTTGTTGACATTCCCCATACACAGACGGTACCCCGTACGCCTCGCACCACGGGGAGAGATTGAGCCGATTGTGACCCACCTTTACTCGAAACTTTCTCCCACGATTTTCTTTATTTAGATCTAATTTTCTGATTTATAAATCAGATACAAAAATACTATGTATTTTTTCTCCTATGTACAGTTCTCAAAGTTTTATTACCTATTTCAAAATGCGAAATTTACGGACTTACGTATATGAGTTATCCATTTTTATCTCAGAACCAAGGAAGCGGTACGTTCATGCATTCGAACTGGTAATCTATGACATGACCCGCCCGATATATTTCGGGTCAACCGACCAAAACAAGCCCAATGGCCAATCAGAGCACGGTTTGATATTGGGCTTATGAATATTCAAACATCACCGGCTCAAGCCGGGCTGACTCATACGTAGCTATTGGACGTTCGAAAGAAAAATGAATATTCATCAACTCAAACCAAGATGGCTGACAACAAATCTTGTTGACTACAAGACTTTCTCGGATTAATCATTAATATAGGATCTAAATGAGCAAGCTATCGTAAGTCAAAGTAGATGTTTCCGTGTTATTTTTAATTTTTAATAAGATTCAGTGTAGAATTGCAGCCAAAGTGGATATATGAAGATGTTAAGAGTGAAAAACTCGTTGCATATCTCATTCATCGCGGTCCGGCCGAACCGAACCATTCGTTCCGCACACTACCGCATAGACGTACTTCAGTCTATGTATAGAGGCAGTCAGAGGAGCCAGATACAATCTTAGCGGAACAACCGTCGATATCAGAGACTGAAGCTTTCGGTCTAAGCCTGGCTTAGACCGAAAGCTTCAGTCTCTGATATCGACGGTTGTTCCGCTGAGATTGAATCTGGGGCCCGTTTCTCGAAACCGTCATAAGTCTACCTTCTTGACTAAATCAGCGTTAGTAAGCTACTTGTCCGCTACATGTTTCATGAAGCCCTCTCTGCCAAGGTCAAGGACAACATCCTGACTAAGTAGTTATGACGTCTCCGACACCGTCATATCTCTATATATGCAACAAGTTTTTCACTCTTTACGTCTTCATATATCCACTTTGGCTGCAATATTACACTGAATATTATTTAAGATAAAAAATAACACAGAAATATCTTCTTTGACTTGTAAATAACGATAGCTTGCTCATTTAGATCCTAAATTAATGATCAATCCGATAGTCAACATGATTTGTTGTCAGCCATCTTGGTTTGAGTTTATGAATACTCATTTTTTCTTTTTGAATGTCCAATAGCTACGTACGAGTCAGCCCGGCTTGACCCAGTGATATTTGAATATTCATAAAACCAATATCAAACCAAGTGCTCTGATTGGCCATTGGTAGGGTGTCTGAACGATTTTTCAATTTTCCCTTTTGGATCATTTTTCACCATTATGGTTGGATAATTGAAAAAAATCATTCACTCACAATAATACATTTCAAATTTCAAGACTCACCGATGTTTCTATCAAAAGCTACAGCCCCCTCAAATAAAAGAAATATTCATGCAATTTTTGTCAGCATCGACGAAAAAGACGTACACGCAGAGTTATGTTGTTTTGCTAAATTTAGCAAAACAGCTGAATTGCGCAATATGCAAGCGTACGCGTGTTGCTTAGCTGCATGCGCAAATCGAGAGCGTACGGCAATCCATTGTCTTCAATAGGCATCCACTTCCGGGTCTGTTCGCCAATACACACACGCGGTCCGATGCATATTCATGTGCAGATTTTACATGCTATCACCATGGGTTCGGCCTGCGCGGAGCTCACGCCTCCCTACTTAGCTGATCCGAAAAATGGGGGGAAGGGTATTTTCAAACTGTAATTGTTTGTGATCCCTGGAGGCTAGCAAAAAAATAAGCGTATGGATATATTCCTTCCGACTGGGACTATTTATCGCCAGGGACGTCATATCTCAAAAGTGGCAAATTTCGGAGCTAGCCAGGAAACAATGTTTAAATAGCTGTTTTGACCAAGATATTTTTAGAATTTCGAGATGACGCCCCTTTGGAAATATGGGGATTAACCTGCTCTTTCATATGACACCTCATTTATTGAGTATCACCTTCAGGATCACAAAGAATAAAGGTTTGAATCTCGATTTGAAAAAAAAACTTTGACCAATTTTGCATGATCGCGCAATGCACGTAGACCGCATAGGGATGCGTGCAATCTCTATGGCAAGAATTTTAGCACACAACATCGGGTGCGCGATCAGACACCCTACCATTGGCATTGTTTTGGTAAGTTGACCCGGAAATATATCAGCCGGGTCATGTCATAGATTACCAGTTCGAATGCATGAACCGTTTCATGGTTCTGAGATAAAAATTGGATAACTCATATACGTAAGTCCGTAAATTTCGCATTTGGAAATAAGTCATAAAAAATTTGATAACTGTACATAGGAGAAAAATATACATAGTTTTTTTTCTATCTGATTTATATATCAGAAAATTAGATCCAAATAAAGAAAATCGGGGGAGAAACTTTCTGCAGCATTTGGCTGCAGAATTGGCTCTATCTCTCCCCGTGGTGCGAGGCGTACGGGATACCGTCTGTGTATGGGGAATGTCAACAAATGTCAGTTTTATTAAAGAATGACCCTTACCAGACAGTTATTTCTGTCTAAGCCTGGCTAAGCTTAGACCGAAAATTTCTGTCTCTTTCGCTCGTTAGCCTCTGATTTGGGTAGGGTCGGCTCCTCTCTTTAGAGACAGAAGCCGACCATAGGCGCTCCTGTGCAAACTGTGTTAGAGATCTGAACACCAAATTCCGGCCAAACTTTTGGACTAAAATGTCACTTTAGCGGATTCATATCCGATGCATTTATTTTTGAAAATTAGGTCTAGGCTAATATACATCTGTTCCACTTACCAGATTGACTGTATGATGCGTTTAAGGGTCTTTTTTTTTTCCTGGTTTTCTTTGTCGAAATTGAACTCCGCTCCGTGTTGAAATTTTTGCAGCGCATGTGCATTAACAATTTCAACGAAGAAAACCCCCAGAGAAAACCGGGAAAAAAGACCCGAAAATTGACCCAAAAATTGTGCTCTCGTAGTTTTGAATGATTTCTTGATACGATCACATATTTGTTTGGGTTCGTTTCGGCACGCATTACAGCTAATGAAGTGTATTGCACATTCCTTCTGTGACTAGTTCGAACTTGCCTTGCAACAGCTATCAGTATCGAAACTTGTTGTGATTAAAGTAATTATCAGCTTTAAAAAAAAGCATGCAGTGTTTAAATTAAGAAGAAAATATTTACTTTGTCTTTCAACAAAAATTTGATCCGTCCGTTGTAAAGAAGAATTCTTTAGAAAGCCGTTTCATTATTTTAACATAAATACATTAATGTATTTTTTAACCTGATTTATTCATCCTGCCGAGACTAGAAACCCGGACGGTCTGCGGCCGCGCCAGTGGCTAGCTTGCTCGCTAGTTGCGCTGGCAACAACAACCCCATACCGCGAACAGCGAACCGCTTTGCATAGTTTGCAACCCATATTTATATCGGCAGTTCGGATCGATTAAGGATGAGCTAGAATATGAATACAAATTGGTAAAAATTTAATACTTCAGAGTTTTAAGGTGGATGAATTTTTGTGGTGTGCAATACTGCAATTTCTTATAATATATTTCATTATTTTTATTGGAGCATCGGTTTCCAAAAAACGAAAACGGGACCCGATGGCGACGGTCGGGATTCAGTGTGACCGACCTTACCGACACAGGCCTACAAGAAAGTTCGCAAAATTACATGACGGTCCTATTGACGAACCTTGTGACGCACACATGGGTCATTGTTGTGACTGGCCTTTTGCTTCCATGACGGTACTATGCGTCGTCAATTAGGAAGTACATGACGCATCCATGACGCACCTTTCCCGGGGGTCAAGAGGTGCGTCTTACAAATGACAGCTGCATAAGTACAGACCGCCGTTGGCGTAATATCGTCTTTCCTTCGTTGTAGGAGAGGGGACCATTCCAGGGATTTGAGTAATTCAGAGACACTTGTAGTACGACGATAGTCATTGCAGACGATTCGTCAGAAGGGTCGCTGGTCCGAGAATAAGAATCGTCCGCATAAACAAGGATCGTCTTCAGAACGCGGTCAGATGCGTCTGCAAAAATAAGGATCGTATGTATTTTCGCAGACGATTTTCTTGATGCATTTCACATTGACATTGTACAGAGACTTTCACGTTTTCCACAGTTGGGATAAAATATATGTAGACAGAAATAACCGTCTGGTATGGGTCATTCTTTAATTAAACTGACATTTGTCAACCTTCCCCATACACAGACGGTACCCCTTGCACAACGGGGGGAGATTGCTACCGATTTTGTACCACATGGATTTTGTGTTAAAATATTACGATTTTCTGATTTATTTTTTTTAAAATTTTTTTTATTGGGTACTCAAAAATAACATAAAAGCCAACTGGCTATTTACAATCATGTACAGGAATGTGAAATGACAAAAACATCATATAGTCCACTACAACTCAAATATAAATTTCTTGGCTGCAATTACATATTTAGATTTTGACTTAATTTTGTTTTGGTTTTTTTTTTTGAGGGGGAGGGGGTTGCATAAGTGTTGAAAAATGAGTTTAAAGTGAAGGAAAAGGGCATTCCTACATGTTGAAAATACCAAAAGCTCCCTACCATGGGAGGGCCGGGGGACAGCCCCCTACCACACCCTCACAGTCCTCGTAAAAAATGATTACTATTTTTAGTCTTCAAAGGTTGGCAGGTATGATGAAGACGTAAAGAGTGAAAAAACTTGTTGCATATCTCATACATCTCGGTCCAACCGAACCATTCCTTCTTCACACTACCCCATATGCCGTACTTAGTCTATGTATAGAGGCGGTCAGAGGAGCCAGATGTAGGGACACTGATTTTCCGCGATCACGGAAAACGGACGGAATTCACGGAAATTACCATTTGAAACGGATAATGCAATTCCGAACGGAAAATCGCGGAAAACCCTTTATTCAAGGAGAAAATCGTAAAACTTACACTATTTTTGTGATTCGTCATTCGTTATGCAGTGAAAAAATATCGGGCCTAATATCATGGTTAATAACTCTGAATATTTAGCGATATTCGTCAGATTCTTTGGAGACAGGGTGCTGCCATTTTGTTTGACACAAAACTCGATCCTATTATGCCAGCTAGGCGCGCATGCGCCGCGAAGTGTAAGGCGAGATTGCCGCACATGCACAGTTCAGCACAATATTAGTAAAGGGGTTGGCGTGTGCGCCTAGTATTACGTAGACGTAATACTAGGCACATACACGCCAGCAGCGAGCGGTAGGTGCGGCGAGATTGTACACACGCTGATGTACAGTTCGAAAAAGGGGCTGGCATGTGCGCCTAAAATCGATCGATCGCTGACGTGATAACCAAGACTGAAATGTTCGTCTAGATCTCTAGCATGTTTGTATGCAAATCTTATGTAAACGGAATTTCAGCTTTTTCATGTGTACAAAGTCTATGGCAAAACGGAATTTCCGTTCCTGAATTCCTAATTTTCTGAAACGGAAAAGGCCTTTTTTTGAAACGGAAAATCAGTGTCCCTACAGATGTTATCTCAGCGGAACAACCATCGATATCAGAGACCGAAGCTTTCGGTCTACAGTATATGCACCTGTACTAGAGAGGGCGTAGAAAGTACGGAGACCCATTCCAATGATGTTATCTGTTGGGTCGTGCCGTGCGCCGGATTTGAGGATGTTATACCAAGATGCGGATGACTGACTTCCTCCTCAGTGGTTGACCCGTTGACTACCCAAGATGAACCTGTAGGTTGCTTTGTCTTACTGGTTACAATCACTGCACTTTTTGAAGAATTTATTTTGTAATACCAGTGACGTAGTCAAAGGTGATCTCTAACATCTGCTAAAGTTCTGCCGATAAGTTGCTGAGGAGAGCAACATCATCGGCGAATACAATTATGCCGGAGAAATGGCCACCTATTGTTCATCCTAGGTTCTTCTCTCGCATTTCCTTTATTAGGCCGTCAATGAACGCTGTGTACAATGTCAGAGACGAAACCCCAGCTTGCCTGACACCTGACAATTGGGTTGCTGTCCTTGCACTTCCAGAAGACCTTGCTTTCCATGCCATTGTACAGAGACTCCAACATGTCCTGAATGCATGGTATTAACTTGGATGAACCTAGCTTGTAAAACAGGCCTCCATGCCAGACCGTGTCAAAGGCTTTTTCTGCATCTAGAAGGGCTAGGTAGGTTGGTAGTTTGTGGAGAGTGTTAAGTTCGATAAGAAGCTCAAGTGAGAGAGATCTGAGTGTACAGGAGTACCCTTTCAGAAATCCGAATTGTAGCTCGTCTGGAATGTTACTGATGTGAGGCTGGCGATCAATATGGGGTTTAAGAGATACCTCAAGGAGTTTACATAACACAGCTGTCAAGGTTATGCCTCTGTAGTTTTGTGGGTCATTTGGGTCTTTCCCTTTTCCTTTATGTAGAGGAAATATGAGCCCTTCTTTGTATGCTTTGGGGCAGTATGCATGATGCAAGAAGGTGTTGAACAGTCAGCGTGTCCACACACAAAACAATTTATCCCGAAACTCTATAACGATACGTCGTATAAAGAATCATTGTATAAATTCCAGGGTGTCCACACACAAGAAACGTCGTATAAAGAATCATCGTATAAATTCCAGGGTGTCCACACACACAAGAAAGTAATCCCAAAACTCTACAGCGAAATGTAGGTGCGCAGTTTGCTACTGCGGTCATGAAATGGAAGCGAAAATGAGAGGTCAGGTCTCCTTTCACGCGCGATCTGACGTTAAGCCCCGCCCAGTTAGACTAGTTCTGTCCACACACAAAATTTCCGTAATTAAGCGTGATTAGACGTGATTAGTTATTGAGTTCTAGTTCGAAACGATGCCCAAACGTGCGTTTCGTTATACGACATATCTTTAGTAAGCGTCCACACACACAATTTCATCATATAACTATCGCAAAACTAATCGCGCCTAATCACGGAAAATGTTGTGTGTGGACAGGGGGAGTGTAAGTATGAGGCAACGAGAGTTATCTCCAAGGTTCTTCAGATGTTTAATAGTTTCAAAGTTTAATAGCCTTGTTGAGGTCCAATGATGTGAGATGGATACCATTACTAGTCACCACATCTTGACGTGGGCTCAGTGGCGGATCCAGGGGGGCCCGGGCCCCCTCCCCCTGGCCAAAAAACAGGTAAAAACACCCTTTTTTGTTTAAAAAAAGAAGATGGGCCCCCTCCCTGGAGCTCAAGGGGGGGGAGGGGATGTGGAGTAAAAAAAAAATTAGGGCTCACTACCCCCCACTGAGTGAAAAATCGGCCGGCAAGATTTTCAAAATTTTCAGGGGCAAAAAAATTCCCCCCCTTCAAGTAATTGCGAAAGAAGGGACACACAAGCATGTTAGTCGGTCTGGTCTGATGTTGAGACCCCGCAGGGAAGGTAACAGTCTACTACGGTGAAACGTTTTTCAGCATCTTTCAGTTTGATGTCTATTGCAAGAATTCTTGGAAAGGGACACTTGATCTGTCTGGATTCCGCTATCAATGATTTCCTGATGAATAAGGCGACACCGCCTTTCCCTCTTTTGGTACGGAGATTGAGTGGACTATCTAGTTTTTCTGCAGGTTTGTGGAAGACGATGTGTTGATCACTCACAAGTTTTAATATGTGACAGTCTTGCTCATGCAGTCAATATTCTTGGATGGCCAAGATATCTAATTTGAGGAGTTGTTCCTTTGTGTACATGCAATGATAGTGTTGAACCCCCTGACATTGAGTGTACTGAGGGAGAGTGTTTTGGGGATAAATAAGTTCTGTGTCAGAGATTTTGGCTGCACGGGAGAGATGGAATTGACCGTTGTGCTTGGTGTCATGACTGAGAGTTGGTGCGGTCGGGTGCTCCATGTCATCAAAGGTGATTTTTGGACTAGATGCTCGGTACTTGGGTTAGGTTTAGTAGTTTCATGCTGGATTGGGTGCACTCTATCACCTGTTCGTGAAGCATTCTGATTTCCGATGAGGTCACTGGGTCTTGACGAGCCTTGGGGTATGACAATAGATGTAGGGTGGCTGCGAGGGAATACTGGGCCCTTTCCAGAAGTGTTGTGTGTGAGAGAGAAGAGGCCCGACCATGCCGAAAACCCAGAGGTCGTGGAACATGAGGGTATGCAGTGGGCGGGGCATTATCAATAAGGGGAGTATTTGAAGTCACTGAGGAAGGATTCTGAGGTCCATTTCGTACAGAAGTATCCAGTTCCTTATCAGGTCTCTTCCTGATCTGTTGGGGGTTAGTTGCATGATTAGAATGCATCGGACTCCTGGAATGAAAGTCATCAAAATGATCTGTGATGCAGACAATGTCTTCCTCAAGCTTGGGCGATGTCAAAGAACTAGTGCCTGTAGGTTTTGGTTTGCCATGATCTTTTTGTCTGTTGGGGGCAGTGGGCTTTACTATTCTAACAGGTGACACGTCAGTGGGAGAACAAGAGCTCCGCACTTGATCAATGGGAGAACAAGAGCTCCGCTGTTGATCATCTATTAAAGTTCAGGGTTCTGAGGCTGAGGATGGGAGGGACTGGGTCATGATGAGATCTGCCTTGGAGCTTTGTTGGAGCCCATCCGCTGAAGAAAGGGGTTTAGAGGCAGAAACTGGAAGGGGTTCATTCTTGGTGAGATCTGCCTTGGAGCTTTGTTGGAGTCCATAAACTGAAGAAAGGAGTTTTGAAGCAGAGGCAAGAAGGGGTTCGGTCTTGGCAAGAGCTGCCTCGGAATTTGAATGGGGTCCATACCGCATTGTTTTGAGTTGCAAGGCAAAGGGGGTGTCAAAGAAAGAGGATGATCCTTTAGAGATGTCTAGGTTACATGGTAACGATCTTGTTCTTGGGAGATGGTGAGAGATGAGAACCCTTTGAGGACTTGTAGGACTGTCTGGATGGAGAGGAGGGAAGAGACTTTTTTTTCTTTCTTTTTTTTGGTTGGGCTTTAAGGCAATTCAGTCATAATTGACTATCTATGCCTTAGAACTTATGACTTGCGGGCTGTACTGCTATTTTTTGTAAAGCTTGATTGGTTTGTGGCGGCACCACAGTTCAGTTCTGCCTTACTCTGTTTGTAGATGTGAGATGACCGTTTTGCCGAAGTAAGAGTTTTGTTTGTGGACGGACTACTTTTTCTCCCATCAGTGTTCCTCCTATCGGTGCTAGCAGGATTACTGGAAATTTTGCTGTCATGATTACGGAGAGCAAAACTATTTTGATTGGATGGAGAATTTGTTGTAGAATGTGAGAACTTCTTATAAGAAGCATTCTTCTTTCTACTACTTGCAATACTATCTGGAGAGACCTCATCCAGGACACTAAGAATGCTGAATGCATTCTTTACTGCAATGGGTCTACCGGGACATCCCGTGGTAGATACGGAAGGGGAAGGAGGATCAGTGATAATTCAGCAAATTTAAATGAGAAGTCTCAAACTCAGATAAACTGGTGCTAGTCATGATCATGCTTGCTACTTAAAATACTACTAGAGTCTAGATCTAGATCCACTACTACTAGTGCACTTTCGCACTGGCACTTCACTGGCACTTCACTGGCACTGCTCTGCATGGGGCGTTGGAGGCCCCCAGAGGCTTAAAAGATGTGATTCCGTTACAATACATTAGCATTGATCCAGGTAAATAAAATCCATTGGAAGGACCTATCTTTATCCATCTCTGCTATTGCTATGGCATATGCATATTTTTCTCTAAAATAGTGATTAATACTAATTAATCCAATCCAATCCAATCCAAAAGATATTTGATATAGCGCCTTTTCCTTTCGGTTACAAAGCGCTGCACACACACCGCTTCACAATGTTTGGGCCACTTAAAAACAAAAGTTAGTCACTTCTCATAGATCTAGACTAGACTAGGTCTTTCCTATGCTTATGATAATATTATTAATGGAATCGAGGGAATCACATTTAAGGTGCCTGGGCCCTGGCGCGAAAGTGCACTAGCGCCAACAGACCTTGTGCTGACTGTAGAAGTGTACTCTCTTGTGCATCAATCATTTTTGTCTCTCGCCTGCGTAGCAAAAGCGAGACATAGGCGCCGCTTTTCTGGCCGCGACTGCGGCGTCAACATCAAAAACTTAACCAAGGTTAAGTTTTTGGATTTTTAATATGATTTTGAAAGTATAAGTTCTTATTCAATGAAACTCGGACTAAAGGGTTATCAAGTATCCCCAATCATGTCAGGAGAATTTCAGGTCACAATGTCAAGGTCAAAGGTCATTTCAGGTCAACAAACTTAGACTATGTTGTGGCATCATCATCAAAAACTTAACCTGAAGTTAAGTTTTTGAAATTTGAATATAATTTTGAAAGTATAAGTTATTATTCAATGAAACTTAGACTAGTAAAGGGTTAACATGTATCCCCAATCATGTGAGTAGAATTTCAGGTCACTAATGCCTCGTTGACACTTGCCCGCATTTTGGTCCCGCACTGCCCCGCTCCATGGCGTACCAATGCGTGCCAATTAGTGGCACGCAGTCCGTATAGGGTCACGTATAACTTACGAATAGTTCACGCAATGCGTAACCACCAGGACACGCATTGTCGCGTCATGTTTACGCCCAACTTAATCACTGTTCACGCATTGTCACGTCATATTTACGCCATTGTGACGATATGCTTCTAGTAGTCACTTTTTTTTTCTTCTTCTTTTTGATCAGGAGACTTGTTTCAACTCATTCACGTACTAGTTGGAAAACATTTAAAATGTTGAATACCCAAGAAGTTGTTTCAGGGCAAATAGAGTTTGAATGTGGTGGCTGCAGGGCTTATTGGTCTTGAGCAGCATAAGAATCTTGAAAAGAGCAGAAAAAAGAGGGTAGGAAAAGAAAAGCAAGGACAATGTGGGTGTGAGAATGTTTGTCAAGACTCCATGTGTATGGACATTTTGACCAGTTATTGACCGAAAACCAGAATAATAATAATAATATAATAGCTAGTTGTTATATAGCGCTTTTCAGGATGGAAGGCCCTCTCAAAGCGCTTCACAGATATTATTATTACCCCGGTCATCGGGTTCAGGCTTACCCGCACACACAATGTATGCACATTCTCCTCTCCCTGGGGAGCATTCCAGCCAGGCGTCATTTTTACAAGCGCACACTTGCTAATCTAAGCACATTAGCTTTCGCATCCTACCGGGTACCCATTTAACACTTGGGTGGAGAGTGGCAAATGAAGATCAATGTCTTGCCAAAGGACATTAGTGCCGCGGTGGGACTTGAACTGCGGACCTTGTGATCCACAGTCCGGTGACATATTCACTCGCCCATGACCCCTCCACAATAACCGTTTATAGGAAGAATTGAACGCCATATTGTTTCCGAAAGCTCTGACTCACATTATGTCAATACTCTCTTTTTAAAGAGACTCTATTTCCACCCTTATGAGATAAATTATTAATAATCGTGTGTCATTTGTTTCACCGTGCAGTGTGAAAGTAGGACTGTAGGAAGTTATTAAAAACTTACTTAAACAAGAGAGTTTGAAAAGGGTACATCTCACAATTTGATATATTCCCAGATTTTAGTTTCAATTAATTGTAATTATGTGGAAGGGGGTTGAATAATTGAAAACTTTACAAAAGCGACTTCGGAGAAGAAAAAAATTATTCTCAAAAAACAACAACCGAGAAACACATTAATTGTGGAAAATATGTTAAATCCCCAAACAAACATTTCAAAAACGTCGAATCATTTTACAAAGGTATCCTGCTCATCAACGTGGTCTCGAAGTCAGAAACTGTTCAAATATAATAATAAAAATAATAATAATAATATATATATATAAAAAATATAAGTACTGTCCTTTACATTATACTTTATAATTATATATATGTTATCAATTAATGGTTTTTATCGATAATAAGACTTTTAAGGCCCTCCAAAGCGTTGGGAGCCTCACATTCCAAAATTGTGATCGCAAAATTTCACTTCAATTCTATTATGATGTGGACAAGGATGTCATAAAACATACACTAACTTCTGCAAAGATTTACCCCTAAAATGTATTTGAAGACGAATATTGATGACAGGACACAAAGTAAGGGTTTTCTGTTGTACGCAGAAAACCCAAATTTTGTATTTTTCCTTAGTATTCTTTTTCAAACACATTTGTTTTGAAAATCTTTCCAGAAGTGTGTTTTAATTGAATGACATCCTTTTTGATATCATTATACAATTTAAGTGAAATTTTGTCATCAAGATCACGTGTTCCACATTCGTAGACTATGCGCATGGCATGCAAAAACTGCGCTGGAAGTATGCGCAGCCAATGCGCAAATTGTAAGCAAATTAGTCGTTAACTAGTCGTGAACATGCGTGCTACTAGGCCGCGTACACGCATCGGCGCATCGGCGCATCGGCGCACTGGCACAGTAGGTAGCGCATAGGTTGCGCATAGTTCACGAAGTGTTCACGAAAGTTCCCCAAAAAAATTGTCGTGCCAAAATTTTGAACATTTTGAAAATTCTGTCACGCATTTCACGCACTGCCCGCATCCTCCCGCACGTTACCACGATTACTTCCCGCATTGGCACGCAAGAGTATGTGTCTATGCGCAAACTATGCGCAAACCAAAGTGCGGGCAAGTGTCAACGGGGCATAAGTCAATGTCAAAGGTCATTTCCGGTCAACAAACTTAGACTATGTTGTGGCATCTGGTTAAGATTTTGAATTTTTATCATAATTTTGAAAGTATACATTCCCTTTCCATGAAACTTGAACATAAGGGTTATCAAGTATCACCAATCATGTGATTAGTCTTTTAGGTGACAAAGTCAAGGTCAAATGTCATTTCAGGTCTGCAAACTTAGACTTTGTTGTGGCATCAACATCAAGATTTTGAATTTTTAGCATAATTTCAAAAGTGTTTGTTCAAATTAGGGCTATGCATAACCATGTAATGAGGTACTTAAGTACACTCCTAGGCTTACAGGTGAGTACTCAAATACTCGGACGCCATGTTTTTTTTGTTTTTTTGTTGGAATTTTTTTGGGGGGTTTTTTTTTTAATTTTTTGATTTTTTGATTTTTTTTTTTTGTTGCCAAAACCATACTAAGAACAGTACGAAGGTTCGTCTCCGAAAACCCACGCGATTTTACTTCAAGTTGCTGTTGAAAGCGCCGATTTGTGCTTTTGAATGTTTCACAAATAATTGAAACAATGTTATTTTTAAAACTAAAGATGACAGACAAATATTCCTCCGAGTCCAAACAGAAATCCGGAGATTTGGTCCCAGTTTCTGAGTGGTGAGTTGACAGTGACACCCTGTGTATGATTGAGCTGGGAAACATTTTTACCCACGGTACCATGCCGGTGCTCTTCTGGCACGGGTGACCGTCGGCCTGGACAGTGCCAGGTGAACGGGGAAAAAAAGAACAAACAAAAAAATGGCGGCCGAGTATTCGAGTACGAGAAATCGTACTCGAGTAGTTGTCAACAGTGCGAGTACTCAAGTATTCAAGTACTCGTCGCAGCCTTGGTTCAAATTCCATGAAACTTGTACCCAAGGGTAATCAAGTATCACAAATCATATGACACAAATTCCAGGTCACAAAGTCAAGGTCAAAGGTAATTTTAGGTCAGTAGACTTGAATTATGTTTTTCACAACTTAATACGAGAATTAATAAATCAATTTTTGTTCTTTGTTCATATTTCATGAAAGTTATCAATCTTGGTACAAAATATAGTAAAAAATTCTTCTGAGGATTCTTAGTCAATATTCACTTCAAAATGCTGATTATATTCAGAGGATTTCATTTTGGGGGGCCTGCTAATGGGCCACCCTGCCTATAAATAATATCCCAACCTCAATTTTTCATCATATCGAATTGCATAATGCAGGTGAGACCCCCAAGAGCGTTTCCCTTGTTTTTAAATCCTTTCTTCTTTTCCATAAGTACAGACCACTGTCTGGTGTATTCTTGTACTGATTGTTGGGGGGATGGAGGCAGTAACTTTCAGTAAGATGAGTCTTTCCTAATTGAGAGACTGTCTATTGAGTATTGTCACAGACTTCTGACTGCAAAGGGATTTTATGTGGCGACCTTAACTATTAAAAGTTAGCTAACAAAATGAAAGAGATATATTCACTGGCAATGGTACTTCACTTGTTTGTCTTTCCTTTTCATTTCAAGGTTTTCTCTAAGGATAGCAATAAACCAACTAAAAAGAAGAAGCTCCAGAAGCTGAATGATGAAGAGATTCTGAGTGATTCTGACATTGATGGGTAGGTCATCTAAAAAGTTTTTATGCCTCCGCTACAACGTAGCCGGAGGCATTATGTTTTCTGGTTGTCCGTCCGTCCGTCCGTACGTACGTACGTACGTCCGTACGTACGTCCCGTTCTCGTGATCGCGTTATCTCAAGAACCAATTGATGGATTATCGCCAAACTCGGGTCATGTATGTATCTTGCAGAGCTAATGAAGTGATTAGATTTTGGGGTCACGAGGTCCAAGGTCAAAGGTCACAAGGCTCATTATGTATGCAAAAATAGCTCGTGATCGCGTTATCTCAAGAACCGATTGATGGATTACCGCCAAACTTGGGTCATGTATGTATCTTGCAGAGCTAATGAACTGATTAGATTTTGGGGTCACGAGGTCAAAGGTCAAAGGTCACAGGGCTCATTATGTATGCAAAAATAGCTTGTGATCGCGTTATCTCAAGAACCGATTGATGGATTACCGCCAAACTTGGGTCATGTATGTATCTTGCAGAGCTAATGAACTGATTAGATTTTGGGGTCACGAGGTCAAAGGTCAAAGGTCACAGGGCTCATTATGTATGCAAAAATAGCTTGTGATCGCGTTATCTCAAGAACCGATTGATGGATTACCGCCAAACTTGGGTCATGTATGTATCTTGCAGAGCTAATGAACTGATTAGATTTTGGGGTCACGAGGTCAAAGGTCAAAGGTCACAGGGCTCTTTATGTATGCAAAAATAGCTCGTGATCGTGTTATCTCAAGAACCGATTGATGGATTACCGCCAAACTTGGGTTATGTATGTATCTTGCAGAGCTAATGAACTGATTAGATTTTGGGGTCACGAGGTCAAAGGTCACAGGGCTCGTTATGTATGCAAAATAGCTTGTGATCACATTATCTCAAGAACCGATTGATGGATTACCGCCAAACTTGGGTCATGTATGTATCTTGCAGAGCCAATGAACTGATTAGATTTGGGGTCACGAGGTCAAAGGTCACAGGGCTCATTATGTATCCTAAAATAGCTCGTGATCGCGTTATCATTAGAACCAACAGATGGATTACAATCAAACTTGAATTTTAAAAATTGCTTCCATTTTGGTTTGTAAAATTGCTCTATGGCGGAGGCATCATCGACTGCGCGCAGTTGAAGTTCCATCTAGTTTTTTAAGTGATATCTGATGTTTAAGTCTTAGGACTTGATTGATGTTCAATTAAATGATGACATTTATGTACATTAATGTGGTCAATAATACACTTCAATCCTAAGAAAAATATAACATGTGACCCAGTTGGCTAGACATGAAACTAGACAATTAATCAAATAAGGAAAGTGTGGAATTGAATTTATTTTTCCTCATTTGTAAGTTTTTTAGTGGTAGTTATACTGTATATGACATGAAATTGAATGCTTGTAAATGTACAACCAGTTGTATTGTGTGGTTACTGATTGTATTATTCTCATGTAGTAGTAAAGGGGTTGATTTTATTACCCAAGTAGACTAAGAAAGGTGTTTGATTTAATGCTGAGAATTCCTATTATAACTGTATAATCATGTTGCAACAACGTGAGTGATTGTTAGGCAGGGCTCTACTCTTAACTTTTCTAATTTGGGTCCGGTTTGAAATCTTTCAGGTCCATGTTTATATTCCAAAACTTGGAGAGTCCTTAGTTGAACATTGACACCTTGATGTTGTACCCTTTCTTATCTTGAAGCCCTGATGATGATGAAGGGCGTGGTTCTAGTGATGCTCCATCAGAGAATGAGGAGGAGGAGCAGGAGACGGCCCAGGAGAAACGTCTTCGCCTCACCAAGCAGTACTTGGCACAGTTAGAAGCAGAAGGTATTATCTTGTACACTGGTACAGTGGTACACTGGCTGTATACCTCATGATGTGTATTTGATATTGATTATTGAAATATAATAGTCCAGAATGATATCACTGGGTTGAGGAATACAAATAAAGTAAGAATTCAACCATTTACAATCAGTGTACGTGTAGACCAGTTTAGTGTTAGTACTTGTCCCAAATGACCCAAGTATCCACAGATCTTGTAAATGTTGAGAGGTCCCTCTTTGTGCATTTAGAATAATACCTCCCAAGGTGATGGAAATGTTTCAGGAAATCCACTGTGAAAAATGTTACTTCCGTGAGTGTACTATAAAGGAATATGCCCTGGGTTCATAAATTAACCTGTTGACTACTGGTACTGAATTCTCTAATTTCCATAGACTTAATAATGTTGGCAATGAGTTAATAGTTAGCACAGGACATTCATGAGCGCATAAACATTATCCGGTATTCATGATAATGTAGATCTATGGGTTTTACAAAATAATTTTATGAATTGCACTAATGATTTTTATCTGTTCATGCACAGTTATTATCTCCAATCTGACTCTGCACCATTATCTTCAATGTCCTAATCTGATAAGTAGACCCACTCACCATGAACCAGTATATTGATTGAATTACTGTATATACTCTCGTTATACTGGAATATAAGTAGCACCGATATTAACATACGGTACTTGTTATCTCATAGACAAATGATAAATCGTAAGTTGAGGATTGTTTTATTTCTTTTGTAGAAAAGGAAGTTGAAGATTCCCTTACCCCAGACAGGGATGCTATAGCACACAGGCTAAAGTCAGAGCTGGTGAGTACATGATGACAGCCTCACTTCTTAAGGCACGTTCACATATGACAGGATAAACTGCTATGTAATTCAATAAATGTAATGCACTTCACATTTCTGTATCTTATCATCTAAACACACAGACAAGTGAATAAGCATAGGACTGGGTTGTACCATCTAAACACACAGACAAGTGAATAAGCATAGGACTGGGTTGTACCATCTAAACACACAGACAAGTGAATAAGCATAGGACTGGGTTGTACCATCTAAACACACAGACAAGTGAATAAGCATAGGACTGGGTTGTACCATCTAAACACACAGACAAGTGAATAAGCATAGGACTGGGTTGTACCATCTAAACACACAGACAAGTGAATAAGCATAGGACTGGGTTGTACCATCTAAACACACAGACAAGTGAATAAGCATAGGACTGGGTTGTACCATCTAAACACACAGACAAGTGAATAAGCATAGGACTGGGTTGTACGCAGCTACCTTTTATCATCTCCACTTGCCATTCATTTACTACTTCAAAAAAAAAAAACATTAACATTTTCTGTGTCACGTGTGAACGGGCCTTTATGCGATTCCTACATGTACATAGAAGTGATACCCACATACTTCAACTGCCTTCTTTTGAAATGTATTATTGTTAAAATTAGTTAAAATATGTGATTTTTGTAACATTTGTTGTCTGTAAAGAGCCAGAAGGGTGTTAAGTCTGTGATAAAGTAGAGGAGTTGACCTCCTTTTGGCTTGGAACAGATGATAAGTAATATTAACTTGTATATTTTGAGGGAGAATAGGGGATAGAGAATGAGTTTGTGTAACTATACATAATGGAGAATTTCTTGTACATCCAACCTACTACCTGTAGTTTATTTAATTTTACAATGTGCTTGTGAGTTTTCAAGTCATCTTACTGTATTTCTTTCATCAACATTCCCTTACATCTTTCATTTTCATACACATAACTTTTTAATACACCATAGTTGGAACAGAGTGGGAAACTTCAGAAGCTTGTTGCATCAGAGTACACAGCACCCTCTAGTGATGACCTCTGTGTATTGCGAGGTCACCAGCTGGCCATCACATGCATGGTAATATCATCAGACAACAAGTATATTTTCAGTGGTAGCAAAGACTGCTCTATCATTAAATGTAAGTTACTTGGCATTCAGCAACAAAACTTGCAATTTGTTGAATTATTGTTGATACAGATTTATGGTTACTGAATTATGTTGTATATATGCATGTGGTAATGTTAATATCAGTTATAGATATACATGTAATAATTGATGGGTTGGAATGTTATTTTCAGATGGGAAAATAAATGTTACCCTCTGTCACCTGTATTAGGTTATAGAAAGAGATAAAAATTAGTGAAAGCCGTCTGATTTGGTAGTTAGGATGTTTTTAGTATGGTTGTCATACATGTAGAATTTTATGTCAATAGCATTTGGCAGATAGTAATACATTACTTATAACTTTACTCATAATTTGTTTAAAAGCCTGTGGCGGTCACTCTGTCTTTTAAACAAATTATGAGTCTGATAGCATCTACAATGCACATTAATGTAAAATGCCCCCAAATGGACATCTTCATCTAAGTGAAATACCTTTCACATTCTGTATCTTATAACACAAAGATCAGTGAATACGCTTAGGACCTTTGCTGTGCGCAGTTGCCATTCATTTACATGTTTAAAAAGAAACACCAGGTTTACTGCTTCATATCTGAAGGCACTATTACTGTCTCTCAAGCAATAGTTTCTATGAACAGTCTTCATTTTTTTTTTTCCACTTCATTTCCAAAGAATGTATTAATGCAGCAGTTTATATTAATTTGCTCCTTAATTGTTCTTTTTTCCTGAAAGGGAACGCTGCAACAGGGAAGAAAGAACATAAGATTCCAGGTGGAAGGAAAGGAACGGAGGAAAAGCACATAGGGCATACAGCTCATATTCTAGCTCTAGCTATTTCTTCGGATGACACCCTCTTAGTAAGTGCCCTTCCCTCATTTTGTCATCAATCCAACAAGAAAAATAAGGAAAGGGTTTGTCTTATCAAGACCTATTTTTGAAAGTCCTCTGAAAGTGAAATATAGTGAAGTTGAGTAAAGTGAAGCATGGAGCTCCTGAGAAGGGTCAGAGCAATTTAGACGAGTTTGAAAGTCATTGATTCATGTACTTATCTTCTGAAAGTGCGCCATTTTTTAAATGCATTTTACAAAATGTACTAAGAAAATGACTATTGATGGTCGCCTGAATGAAACACTGCAAACAATTGTTGATTATTACAAGAATGGATAAAAAAGAACAGAAATTATATTTAGGAGGTGTCTTGCATGGGTAAATCAAGTCTGAAATTTTGCGTTTAAGGAATTCACAACATTAGGATACCAATCTTACAGTAAATCTGATTTTTTTTTTTGCTGTTGATATAATTATAAAATCACACAATTGTGATAAGACAAGTTTATGAATCTTACTTACGACAAACATAATTGCCTTTAGGAATGATATCATTTTACATTTTCCTGTAGCTGTTAACCCATTCATTTTTATATCATAAATACCCCCCCCCCCCAATCCAATTTTCTTTTTGATGATTTAGGTGTCTGGATGCAGAAACAAGTTGATCCATGTATGGGATCCTCATACATGTGGTCTCAAACACACATTCAAAGGTCACCGGGATGCTATATCAGTAAGTCATTGATTTTTTTCCCTTCTGAACTAGACTCTCGTGAGCAATCTCCCTAATATGTTTTTCCCCTTTTTCATAATTTAGTAAAGAAGAAGTTCTATAATATTGTGCCTGCCCTCAATGAATTATCAGAGATGGCCACAATAATGCATATTCTGACAATTAGCGCTGTGGTCAAACGTTTAACCGTCCGGTATCCGACCGTCCATTGCACTATCTGTTTTCAATTTGACGGTTGAATTCCAGAGCAACAATCTACACGATAACAGTCAATTGCAAGATTGCAGATTGAGAAGTTGACTCTTAAAACTAAGTTCCCAGCCTCGAAAACAAAGTGAAACCCAGTCATTGTTCCAATGCATGCCTGACAGTAAAGTCTCCGTTTTTGTTCAGTGATTTTGTTTCTAATTATGTTGTATTCCTGCATCCATAAATGTTCTTACAGTTTATGCTATTTCAGGGTCAATTATTATCCAGATGCAATGTAGGCTAGAAAATGAAATATTTGCCTTTGTTTTCTTTTAATTAAAAAGGTGTCTAGTTTTTATGAAATATATATAGTAGATGGAGAAAATTATAAAATAGTATAAATGATGCAATTTGGCTAGAGGGTCCTGCATTGACTCATTAGAACTTTAAGTTTATGCTCAAGCAACTAATCTGAGTCATGCCTGAATGTGCTGTTAATTTAGTTATTCCTCCTATTTGCTAGTACCTCTCTCGTATTGCTCAGCATCATATCTCATTTTTCACAGGGCCTAGCTTTCCGTAAGGGCACCCATCAGCTATTTAGTGCATCACATGACCGGTCGGTGAAGATTTGGAATCTGGATGAGATGGCTTATGTAGAAACACTGTGAGTCAACAAGAAGAAGACATCTTTTCTTCTTGTTTGGAAGAGCTCTGACCTTCCAGGGCCAATCTTTAAACTGTACCAATCACCTCATTGCGTACTCGCCATGATTGAAAGAAATCAACCTGAAAATACTTTTCTCTACATTTTATTGGTTAATGGATAAGGAGTATGAAGAAAATAAGTACATACCTGCACATGGAACTCCAGTTGAACTTGGGTTCCGTGTGGGGCCTATTCTATGCCAGTGCGTACAGGTGTGTTGATTAGTCTACTCACAAGTCTGGAGTCATTTTAATATTTATTGTTAGTGTATTTAACTTTTGTAATACCTCTTTTTACAAGTAACATTTAAGTTCATATTTTGAATTCATTGACATGAAACCCCCAACATACAGAGCAAAATATATTTGGTGATTAGTACACTTTAAAAAATAAAGCAGAGTTCTAGTCATGTATTTATATTTTGAAAGAAACTGCATAGTAGTTATTTGGTAAAGTTGATTGTGTAGTACATAAGCATTGGTGTAAAATGTGGGTTTAGGAATAACATGATGAGAAATTGACACAAGCTTGCTAAAGACCTCACACAGTGAAAGGCACTGCACACAGACTTGGGTACATGGGACTACATGATACACACAATATGTGCCCTGCAAGTTTGGTCCAAACTTTGGGTTATTTCTAGTCCTGTTTTGAATATGGTGATGTATCAGGGTCACTCTTTTCAGGGGAGAATTTTACTCCCATACTGACAACAAAGAATGAGAATGGTCACATATTATTTCTCACCCTGACCAAACTTGACCTACTTAATCCCTGCAGTATAGTCCATACAATTTCAGTGGAAAATCTGTGAAATGTGAACTGATGTAAAACTGAAAAAACTGAAACTGAAAACTGAAAGAAAAAAAAAGAAAAAAGAAGAATAACAAATCCATGTTAATAATTATCAAGTCAAATATGCAAATTATCAGATTCCTAATATAACCCACAATCATAGCTCAACGAACTGAAGCATAACAAAAACTGTTTACCCTCTCTTTGCCTGTTTTTCTGCAATGACCCCAGATTTGGACATCAAGATGCTATAACAGGTATTGATAGCTTGACAAGGGACCGTTCAATTACATCAGGAGGGAGAGACAACTCTATCAGGGTTTGGAAAGTTCTAGAAGAATCGCAGCTTATCTTTAACGGGCACTTGTAAGTTTGTTTTGATTACCTCTCCTTTTTAGCAACCTTAATTTACTTTGTAAAATGAAATAAAGTGGTATAGTGGATACATCACTGGACTATCAATAACATGGTTTGCCATCCGAGTCCCAGTCCAGCGCTGAAGTCCTGCAGCAAGGCATTTATCTACATTTGCCACTCTCCACCCAAGTCTAGTGAATGGATACCTGGTAGGAAATTGTTCCTCATTAAATTCTTTCAGAGCCTTTGGGTAGGAGGACTAAAGTCAGTGTTATAATTAGACTTTGTTCATGTGTAGGCACCTTGAGCATTCTTGGATTGGTTGCTGTTTTATTATTGTTATCTTATAGTATTAATTAGTGTTGTGGGCAGGACTCAACATTTCAACATATTTTTTGATGTGTTTTCTTATCTCCATGAGATATATTCATATTTTGTGAGTCACTACCCAGTTTGCATATCTTGTCATATTTGCTAAATGCTAGTATTATTGTTTTTTTTCAGGGGATCCATTGACTGTGTCAAGCTTATCAATGAAGATCATTTCATCTCGGGCTCAGAAGATGGGTAAGTCAGTGACCTTTGACCTTTCTTACATTCAAGTAATGTTTGTAAGGTTTGTAGCTCATTTCGAGCTTCTAGAAGTGATAAAATAAAAATAATGTAATTGTGTAATTGGTGATCCTGTGCAATGTGTCGTTTGATGTCTTTTTTTTGTTTCATCCGAAAATTAAAACTTTCTTGAAAGGACTATTGACTAACGGTTCATTCTCATATAACTCCCATTAGTTAGTGGTCAAATAAGGAGATTTTTAATTTTTTTATTAAATTAATGTTAAAAAAGACATGTTGTATAGGAGACAGTGCAAAGAATAGCTCTGATAATGGAGGTATATGGATGTTAGTATTTTCATAACATTTCTATTGATTGGGATAAAGACTTTTATGATTAAAAATCTAACAGTGTTTTCAATATTTGTAGAAAATGATGTTATGGCCAGCTATAATTTTATGGATTATAGCATTGTCCAAATTAGGCTGTACTGCTGAATTATTTCTTTGGACTGTTTGGAAGTCACTTCTGCCAAGCTTTACATTTTCAGGCCTGATAATTTCCAGATTCTTTTTTTTTTTTTTTTTTTTCCTGATTTTTTTATATTTTTAAATATTTGTTGTTGTTGATATTTTTGATTATTTTTTTCTCCAAAAATGGATGGTCCCTGAGATCAATGTAAATCCGTTTTTTGCATGACTTGCTTGAACGCCTCGAGCAAACGCTCTGATTTCTAAAACCTTTTTTTTTAACTCTCACTAAAACCTATTTTTTTTAAACTCTCACTATCCCCCCTGCATTTTGAAAACAAAAGTTATAACAGTTTTGAATTCAAGGCCATATTTCAGCGGCCTTGGCCTCGAACCGAGTGACATATACAAAACCTATAGAAAGTTCTGTGACTCGGAACTAACTGACTGCCTCAATTACATCCCTGTTGAATATATAGTCAGACCTTTCCTAAGGCATGTTCAGATGTGGCGCAGTAAACCCCCGGGAAAAAAAGCCGCCACAGCTTTTTATAGTGTAAATGAATGGCAACTGTGCACAACGAAGGACTTGCGGGTAGTCACTGAGCTCTCTGTTATAAGATACAAAACCATGTGTTTTGTCCCCCTCAAGAAAGAAACGTTTGTTGTCGAACCTGTCTAGAAAGGTTGCCTTTCTACAGTGGGCACTTTCTATGTTTCTCTCGGGCGGCCTCAAAAGACAGGTTTGCCTGTACGTTTTCATTGTTTCCATTTCATTTGGGTATGGTTCTTTCTCACCAGGTCCATTGCTGTGTGGAGTGTCATGAAGAAGAAACCTTTGAGCATAACGCGGAATGCTCACCCTGGACCGGTTGGAACATCTGAGGGCAGTAAGACCAAAGAGAACTGGATATCATGTGTTGCAGCCTTGCAAGGCACCGACCTTGTAGCATCAGGTGAGTAATTTCAGATGGACAAGAGTTAGTGTTGTCAATATGCGAATACAGTCAAACCTGCTTTAGTGACCTCTTGTTTAAAGACCACCATTCTATAAAGGCCACATTATTTAAAATCTGCCTTGAAAATAGTTTTTCATGGAATTATGTATTAAAGGAACCTGTACATAAAGATAACCAGCCTATAGAGACCCCTTTTCTCCATGAGCTTTCTTTGTATACCGGTTTCACGGGCTGTTTATTTAATTTGAATACATGAATTCATTTTTTTATTATGTATTGTGTACTGTTGGATTGGTATTTCATTGTTTATGTTCCTGCATATTCTGAACTCCAGCAGAGTGTTAAATAAAAATAAGTGCGGCATTGTGTAGCTTTGCGGCACTTTCACAACATGACAATCTCTAATATGAACAAGATAATTTGCAGGTGACCTACTGAGAATAGCTTATATCATGTATACTGATACAATGGTCAATATTTAGTATTGGAGTTGAAAAAGATGCACATAGTTCACATCACCGTCCACTCAATCATTGCTCGCAGGTTTATAAGAACCTTTATGTGTGTGGAAAAATACTTCTGATTATTGTTTACATGCATGATATTGAATGAATTATATGATCATGCATACATGATATAATAATAGTAATATATCTATTTCAGAGTGATATGAAAACGATGAACTTAAATCTTATAATGTAGATGATACTTTTGACTGTGGATGGTTTGTTAGGGATGATGAACTGAAATAAAAGTCTGTGTTTGTCCCAGCAGGATCCAAAGATGGGACCATTAGATTCTGGCAGTGCTCCGAGGGCTACAAGACACTGTCTCCAACTTTCCAGGTCCCCATGGTAAGCAAATCAAATATATAATGGTTTATTAAGGCAGTATATTAAAAACAAACAGACATTATATGTTACCCTAAAATGGCTGGGTTAGTTTGGTGCTCTCTTAGCAGAGGGGGGTAGGGTTTATTCCACCGCCACCCCTCTCCCGGGATATCAGCCATTGAGGGACGAAAAAGAAAGTCTGAAACTTGGCATACAGATCGTTTATCTCGTAAAGAATATAGAACATGAAGTTTCATATATATATCTAAAATGTTTTGAATATTAGCTTAATTAACTAGTCACATATCTACCAATTGACAATTTTTAATTTTGTACAATACATATGGGAAACGTTAATTATGGCCACGCACAGCGTGATGTTTTTTGATGCTGTGCAGTACCTGTTGGTCCAAATTTTATAAAAGTTGTAGCAAAAGATGATTGAGACTAGGCAATAAAGTCATGAAAGCTCAGGGCTTAAAAAATATTGTCAAACGTATTGTGGTGCCCGATGAGGAGGGGGGTGGATTCCGATGCACCCTGTCCCTTTTAGGGTTAAAAGGCAGAAAAAGCTGGCAATCGTATGTTATTTAGTAAGAGGAGTAGTTTGTTGCACAGTGATCTGAATAAATTTAATTGCCCTATAGTTAAAAAATATTTGATTTAAAATTGGCATATAAAATGTATATGATTAGAAGACTGGGGACTATGTCAGAAAGCTAGCATTCATCCTTTTTATGGTTAAAAAACAGAAGCATTTGACTGATTTAAGTGTACCAATCATCTTTAAAATATTTGTGTGTAGCTAGAATGTATAAAATCAACCTCGAAAATCTTAAACTGGCATTCTATAGAGTACCGAAGTGTGACATACTGGACAAGTTGTCAATGTTATTGGTTTCAGACAATTTTGTGCTAAACAATGGTATTGTGATCACACCAGCCCCTTTGCCCTGCTCCAGCATTTTGCTTGAATGATTTTGCGGTGAACCTCATGTGCAGGCTCTGTTATTTAAAACCAGTAACCTGGACGACAAGCGAATATGATGTTAGCACTTCGGTACTCTGTTGGTAAACGGTTATGGAGTATGAAAAAATAAAGGATAACATAAAACCTCAAGTATAGATTGAAGCTCACATTTTGAAAACAGTATAGCCACATGGAACTCCTTCCATCAAGAGCGAAATGTGTAACGGTGATTGGTACACTTAAAGTTAAAGGAACATGACATGGTCAAGAGAAAGGGATTATCATTAATGGATTGTGTAGGCAACCTTAGGCCACAATACAGACTGCTAATTGTTGAGGGCTCAATCAGTGAGGATCACATTAACTCTTCCAAAGTTACAGTTTGCAAAGCTTCCAGTTACAAAGTGCTTGCTAACAAATTGATTTGTTATGTTTTTTTTTCTTCCAGGAGGGCTTTGTAAATGCCATGCAATTTTCCAGCGATGGGACATTTCTTGTTGCCGGTGTAGGGCAGGAGCATCGCCTGGGCCGCTGGTGGCGTCTCAAAGAAGCAAAGAACAGCATTGTCATTATCAGACTCGGGAAGAGCAATGCTGAAAATATCAGATGATGATGATGATGATGGGGAAATTAGGATCACCCGTGTTTAGGGTTGGGCTGGATTGTATGTGTTCTAAAAGAAGAAGAAAAAAATCATGTTTCTCATGTTATACATCATTGTTTTAGAAATTAAGAAATATGCAAACAGACAGAAGAGAATTGGAATCGCATGTAAAGAGCAACAAGTACCGTAAATAGATGTTATTTTGTTAACTTTAGAAGAAAAAAAAAATTACTGATTGATTTAGGTATTCATACAATTTATTCATTTATTTATATATTTAGGAGAAAATTTAATGTACTTCTGATTGCCCCTTAACCCTAATGAGGCTGGGGGCATTATATGCCCCCGCAAGTTTTCTGATTGTTCGGGAATGCATACGGATGACGCCTCGCCGCTTAATGACTTTTTTCTTTCGTGTCTTACACATCTTTTAAAGTAATTTTTTTGAAAATCAGACGTTTAGTTACAAAGTCACGTGACCTTTTTCTTTGCATGTCAGCCCGAAAATCGCAAATTTTCGTGATTTGTGTACAAAACATATGGAAATATGGTTTTTCCTAAAAAGAGATCAAACATAGGTTATTTGGTCTTGTTTAAAGTTAAGGTGTTTGTTTTGGGGTCAAAATAGTTGAATTGTAGTTAGAAATGAAATGAAACAACAACAAAAATAAAAGACATAAGTTAAAAAAACAATGAAATACAAAATAAATTATCAAAACACGAGATACCATAAGGAATAACCTGGCTCTTCCAAATTTTATCTTTGTTTTATTATTCCAAATGGTCTAACAAATATATGTAGTGAAAAAGAATGCTTAAATAAGAAGAATATATGATTTATGGGTAAAAATGTGAATTTTATGACCTTATTTGCATGAATTACCATAAATATGCAAATGAGTGAATTTTTCAAAAAATTTAATTTACCATAGTACGGTATTCTATACACTTCACTTGACATGCATGCAAATTTTCGGCAATCCGCTGTAAAACAGCCGAGATCAAGAGCGATTAAAGCCATGATCTTCAAACTTGGTATTAGTGTGCATCACCATAATTAGATTTGGGGTAAAAGAAGGTCAAATGGAATTTAAGGTTTTTAAACCTTGTTATGTCCAAATCAATTACTATTTCAAGCTACATTGTATTTTATCTGTGAATTTAAAACCTGTAACTAGTAAGCATCACTGTAGGGAGACAAGTGATCACATTTTGGGATTGTCAGGTCAAAGGTTGTAAAGATCAATTGACATTAATAGTATAGGTTTTTCGTTCTCATCTTGATATTCCAAGAATTCCAAGAATAAGCCATGTGCTTAACTGAATTAAGGTGAAGGCATATTGGAGACGCACTCACAGTTGTCTTATTTATTATTTGCTTTGTTGCTGGGTTTGTGACTTATTGGTGATTTTTAAAATACATAACATAATTTTTTTCTTTTCAGACAATTAATAAAATAAAATAAAATAAGGTATAAATTGCCCAAGATTTAATCAATGGTCATGTATTTGAGTGAAAAAGTGAAAAAGTCACTTTCTCAGTAAATATGAAGGAATAAAATAAAAGATTGGCGCACAGTTCATAATGTTGTGAATAGATGAAGCTTCATTTATTTCAATATGTATTTTAATACGTGTTTTGACTCATATTTCATTGACAATTGCCCCATAGTTGATATTCTACATTACAAACCCCTACCAAACACTATACCAACCCCAAGTATAACCTCATTTCATATCCCAGCCCCAATCCTAAATGCCCCTCCCCTCCCCCAAACAAAAAAAAGAAAGAAAGAAAATTCTGAGCAAATTATACCAAAGGCCATAAGTGTAATTTATTAAAAACATTCAATAAGGAATCAACACATGGGCCAGCCCATGGGACAAATCAATGCCCCCCCCCCCTTTTCTCAGTTCACAGATTTTTACGAAGGTTTTACCTTATTAACCCTTAAAGGGATAGTTGAGTTCTTGTTTAAGACCGCAAATGCCTTCAAAGTGCATGGTTATTGCTCTTATTCTTATTTATGACATTTCTAGTGCCCTTTAAGAACCTAAAATTGCTATGAAGGTAATTTTAGACCCAAAAATGTGTGAATTTAGATTGAATACGATCATACCAATTCAGCTCCACTTTCAAGAAAATACGGTGACCGTTAATTAATTGATTGATTAATAATAACAATACACGGGCCCGCTGGTTGTGCGTATTATAACCAACACGAAAAAGCAAATATTGGCATTGGCTGGAATAAAACGTATAAGGCGTTATCTCGTTTTTCAACGACTGGTTCAAAATTATCGAATATTTGTGGGGCACCACAAATATTAGAAATGGTTACTATATTTATGGATATTTCAGCCGTCTCTGAACCGATTTTGATCGAACAGATGATTTTGTCATTTAAATTGTATGGTCTTTCAAATTTGACCCTCAGTTTTTCATTAACAAAAAATTATTTTGTGTAGCGCCCTCTGCAACAAAACTCGACTATCCCTTTAATGTACTGGGGCTGGGAGGCCCACCCCCTCCACATTTTCGGAGATTGCGCCACAACCACTTAAATTTTAAATTGTAGTTTCATGACTTCTTTATATAATTGCATATATTCATGTACAAGCAGAAATGTGAATACAGGTTTAGATGTATTTCTTCACAAGTGAAAGATATGAATTGATACAAATTGCTTTGATATGTTTCTCAAAGTAACTTGATGTATACCAGAACAAAAGAATACATTAGAAATAAAACAATAGATATAATAAGAAATAAAAAAAACAATGATGAACAATGAAGTTTTTTCCCGCATATGAGCAGTGATATGCAGATGGTAGTGGAGAAATATTATTCAGCAGTGAGAAAGTAGGTGAAATTATTGTTTTTGGCTTTGCTCACAGTGCATAACATACTTCCAACAACAACAACCAATATCATGTAATTTGCATATTCATAAGTTATGCAAATTAACCTATGTATTTTCAAATATCATAAAAATATTAAAACTTCATGAATCTGAAATGAAATAGAAACATTTATTCAATACATTTTCAAGATCCTTCACAAGTCTAGAAACAAATATGTTAAGTTTTCTGTGAAATGCATAAAATTAGCATTTTGCATAATATATTAGGCTATAAAGACAAAAATTTCTTAGTAGGAATTTTTTCATACCATCTTGTTCCTTATGTGAATATCTACAAACTTGCAAATGTGTTCATCGGACGTTCATCATGGGTCCCCCCCCCCCTCAGTCACGGAGATGCTCAGTACTGTAAGGGTTAAAGGTATAGACCAGTTCTGGTCATGCGATTGCATTGTGAAAGAAACGTTGTGGAATCGATCAGAAAATGTTGATCATCTAGCATACACGTATTGGTGTGTACTGCAAGGTTCTGGAATCATCAAAATGATAAGAAATTTGGCCCAGTCTTGCCAAAGTTACAAGCACTGTACACAGAAAGATGTATATGGGCCCTTATTGGGACTACCCTATATCTATCCGGGCCAGATAGATATGATAATTTACCAAATTATATATATCAATTAGTAAGCGGTTTCCCGGCAAAATGTGTATCATCACGTATTAGTCAAAACATATTTTTTCACATGATTGGTAATAAAAGCTTCCATTTCATTTTTTGAGAGGGGGGCGTTTCCAAAACTGGTCTTTGCCTTTAAAGTACAAGTTGAATTGTGGAAGAGCAAACAACAAACAGATAAACACTGGTGATAGTTTGAAAGAAATTGGACAATAAGTTATACATGTAGTTGTTTGAAAATTAAGATCAATAAATCAATGTGAATCTAAAATGTTTCATTTAATGGGCAATGACTCTCCCATTTAGTGTACACAATACATCTCGGAGTTATATTCGAGATATAACACAGATAGCATCTCGTATATGTCCTGCCATAATAATATCCTTCTATAGGTGATAAATATGGAAGAATATCAGTTTAGTACATGTAATTCTGTGTGTTTGAGAATTTTCGACCACCTCATAATTATTCATAATAATGTAACTTTCTCTAAGTTTACGCTTTTACAGATCAGAGCGCTGATACAAAAAATATATATATACAGTGTATATGCATTGTATAAAATATTATACATCTAGCACTTAACAATAACAGTCATAACAATATTATAAAATTTAAGGACATAATTAATAGCAAATGGCATCAGACATCACCTCTCCTGTTGAAAGCCAAAACTGTGTTGATAATATTTCATATAGAGTTAACACCTCTCTGACTCACAGTAGCAAGGGCGTCAATCCGAGCTTGAGCATGGGGGGACACACTTACGTACATTTCACCTTTACAGTTACTTTTAGTGAGCACTGAAAATCGCCTCGACCGATATTTCGCTCAGTTGGGGGTAGTGAGCACTAAATTTTTAAATATTTTTGTCCCCGGAAATTTTAGTGCTCACTACCCCCATGCTCAAGCTCGGATTGACGCCCTTGACACCCGGGACAAGAATGCGTGCAACGTTTAAAAGAAATTAGAGGAAAAACAAACAGCTGAAACTGGGAAAGCTGTTACTAAGTAAATTAAGGGATTAAGATATGTGAAAGTGTAAATCATTCATGCAAATGGAATACGGCAAAACCTTAAACATGGGTTGCGTTTTGATTGGGAGTCCCTAATAATGGGTACCATTTTGTGACAAAATGGCCTTAAAAATGAGTATGGATTTAGACGCTTCAGCCGTACACCTCCGTCCAAACCAAATCTGAGTACCCCGGGATCAATAGGTCAAATTCATGGGCTCCAAATAGTTCACTCCTATATAGAGACTATATAGAGTATGAAAGCTCCATGAATTGACCATTGAACGTGAGCGCCCAGGTATATGCGTGTCACATCGAGTAATGGTTTTAGCTATAATAAGAACATATAGACTGTTCCAACAAAAAAGTAAACAAAAATAAATACACCAAACAACAACAAGAACAGCAAATACATAAATAGATAAATAAATTTCAATGTAAAATTTCATACCGAATATGACAATGGAATTAATTTTTGGTCAAACATGCCCAAGGTGACCAGATTTGAAACGCTTTTTTATTCAGGATCAAAACATGATCGGCAACATTGTTTACATCATGGTCCCGATTAAGGACATATACATCATTAAGAACATTTCAAATACATGTACAACACAAAATACAAAATTTCATGGATGCACGTTACAATAATTATTAATGCATAAAAAAACGATGTGATATTGAGATCAGAGTAACAATCATAAAATAATACAGAAAGGTAGAGAGAAGGAGGATTGGAGGATAACGAAAACTCAACACTCACAAGATGCAACCGAGTACACCCAGTTGGGGATAGAGACTCAACGGACAAAACATATACAAAGCAGTGAAGCACTAATCGGAAATCCATATAAACGCATGGAATAATTCAAAACCCTACCCACGGACTCCGCGACGAATCAGGTGCCCCATCTGCTTTGAAGAGCATTCATCTTAAATATGCAAATTTACACAGTGCTACCCAAGTATACGCCATGCCGGGCAGGACCCTGTAAGCATGCATGCATGCATGGCCTGATAGGCACAATCTGGAACCACGGCAGCAAAGGCTGGCACAAAACCCAGATATATCTGAGAAACCGGTCTTGGAGAAAGGCCATCAGGCCATTTTTCGTAATGTAACCAATGCATAAATATTATTTCATTCACCTGTAATGAATATTGTAGTTCACTAGCTAGTCAGAATGCGAATTTCATACATTACGTGTTGTTAGGAAGCTAGGACAAGCTATATTGTTTGTCCTAGCTAGCAACAATGAATGTGCAATTTACATTCTGACTATTGAAATACAATTATTCATAACAGTTGAATGAAATAATTTGTAACATGACACTTAACAAAGATTTGTGCATTAAAGTTGATAACATTACGACAATGTTTTATTGAGAGGGTGACATCAGAGCGATCTATACACAGAGTTTGGCCAACTTGGTTTCACAGCTGGGTCACAACATGGCGTATATTCTTTTGTTTCGTGCTTGCCCAACAAAGCAGTAGTCGCCATATTGTGTCCAACACGAACCGGGCTGGCCAACTCTCGTAAGCAATGGCACTGGCCGGTGACATCAACTGACCGGATCGCAAATACATAATGGGTTCCGCCACCACTAGCACAACAATTAGGCATCCAGTGACGAACTGAATTCAAAATCCTGGTCGATCACCCTGCTTATAGCCACCATCTGGAGACCCGCCCGAGGTAATTCCTTGCTTTTCATTAAGTAGAGGTTATAATACTTTCAAAAGATACTCTGATCCATACAAGCTTTACCGAGCAACTTTATTTTGAAAATGGCATATCAAAATGACAAAATCCATTTGCGCTAGATTTTGGCCAAACCGTGAAAGCGTTAGTACATGTTTTACATGCGTATAATTATGACGTAAGCGAAACGTAAGCTTTAAAGAATGATTATGCGTGATTCCCATTGTGTTATGACGTGCATTAATTTTTTTTAAAACCCATTTCCGAGGGGACAGGGGCGCACACACTCAGATAGTCCCAAACGTAATAAAATAACCGTCGAACGATGAGAAGGGTGCCCCTTTTGTGATTAAATATGTTGAGAGGAAAAATGACACATTCTGATGGTTTATGTTCTCTTTTTCTCTCATCAAAATGTACGGTACCCCTTTAATTTGATTCCGTGAAAATTATCATTCGACTGCCCGCTTTGCATATGTAAAATGTTGCAGTTCTGAAAATGCAAAAGTCATTGTTTATAACAATTGACCATCAGTTCCCTAATGTAATCAAATTTAATGCACAAATCTTTTAAGTGCCTCGTTACAAATCATTTCATTATCCTATTACGAATCATTGTATTTCAATAGTTATAAAGCGAATTGCATTCAATATATGTTAATAGTAGGACAAACCATAATGTTAGTCCTACCTGGCAACAATGGATTTTGACGGACAATTTTCAAAATGAAGTAGTTCTGTGAAGCGTGTATGGATAAATGTGATCACTGTAACATGAGGAAGCATATTACATCTAGCTTATGAAAGGCAAGGGCTTTTATTTTACAGCTAATTGCATAGTTTTTTTCTTCTTCACAATAACCGTTTGTTTTGGGGTTTCGTTTATTTCTGGGACTCACTGTAGATAAGCGTAGATGTACAGTTCAAAGCAAGATCATTGGTCTTGTGCGCAAAACTTAACATCACCCAAATTCCGATCCCATTGATATCATTTTTTTGTGTGTATAATATATGCCGTGTTCTTGGCGTATGCGGCATTCTGTTTGCTAACTTCAACCCACTTCTCTTTTGCTGATATAAGCTGCCCCAGCTGTTGCATCGAATGTTATTCCAGATATAAAGCATTTTACCAGTAGAACGTACTAATTGGATACTACCAGCATCTCCCTGCTACCAGCTTGTGAATTCAAGACGGCGGATTACCTTGCGCCCATTTTGTTCTGTCTGATCGAGAAATATAAGTAAGTATGACTTAAATTATATTAAATTCTGTTATGATTTAATTTAATTCAATTGAAATTAAATGAAATGGAATCGTATTCATTGCACTGAAAATTACTGGCGTAACGGTGGGAGTTTAGCAGGAACGTTCCACCTAAAGTTCCACGCCCATAAAAGAAAGAAAAGTGTTGAAACTAGAACTACAATCGTATTCCCAGGTCAAAAAAACAGTTAAGGACCAGTTAAAATCAACTGGTACTGATACCAGTTGATTCCAGTTGAGTTAACTGGTTTCAGTTGATATTTCCAGTTGACTGATTTACCAGTTGAAACCAATATATGATTACCAGTTGTTACCAGTTGAAAATAATATGTGATTACCAGTTGAAACCAGTTGAATACCAGTTGAGACCAGTAATCAATTGATAATCAATAGTCAATATTAGCATCTGGCCACCAACTAGACCATATTATCATAGACTCTTGCAATTATCCCATCACGAAGATCATTTAAGGTGGATTACAACTGAGTATTAATGTTTTTAAAATATTTGGAGCTCGTACATAATTATATACAAACTAGACATGTAATACTTGTTAATAACAAGTATAGGTGGGCTGTTCCAAGTGCATGCCCCACATGTTTAGTGACATACTAAGTAGTTAATATAACATTGGCATGATTTGACCTTATTTTTTGAAATAATCCTCTTATTCAGGTCTATTAGTGTGCCAAATTTCAAGTCTATACAATGCATGGTTTTAGAGAAACCATATACAGTATATTTGACCTTTGACCCTCAAATCTAAATATCAAAATGAAATATACATTTTCTAGATTTTGTTTTTTTATAAGAAATCATATCTCCGACTCATACTCTATCCAACTATGAATAAAAAATTAATACGCGACAAGGACTCAGATTTCCCATAGGGTTGTACTCAAACGATTGACATTCTTCTCCCATAGATATAACACGCAAAATTAGGCATTTTATTACATTTTTTGTGATTGTATATGATATGTTATAATAGTCGAAGAAGATCATAAAATCAAATTTAAAACAACGACAAAAAAAAAAAAGACGAAACAAAATTGACCCACCAGGAATCGAACGTGTGTCGCCGGAATGGGAGGCAAGTGCTATGACCACTATACCAAAATAATCCCCATAGACATTACACGTGAACGGAAAATGGAATTCTCAAATCCCACTTTGCAAGTGAAATATGAGCATGATCCCGGTATCTGATCGAAAAATAAAGTGCACATTTGTGATAGCTTATTGTCTCAGCTACTACATACTCGAAGCTCAGCGAAAACGAAAAGAAATAATAATTTAGAACGAGAACGAAAACAAGGCATTTACGAACACGTCTTGACGGGAATATACACCAGCTGGCACTAAATACTGTCAATGTTTTTCAATGAATTTGTCAGTATAATTTTTGTTGCACGAATTATTTTATTTACTTTTTGAAATGATTTGTCCGGTTTATCAACACAACGAGTTATTGTATATCTTAAGCACGAAGGCCCAGAATGTGGATTGCATAATTATCTTAGTTGATGCTTACTTGGGCAATAACTTGTCGGACAGGAATGTTTGAATCCGATATTTTGTGACTGAAAGAGGGAAACCTTATAACGAAGGTGAAGAGCATTGTTATACTGCTCTTTCATTCAGCAAAGGAAGAAAAAAGAGTACAGTAAAACAAGGTCAGAACAAGTACAGGAAAGTCTCCAGTTTTACATGTACGCAGATCTGTATGGAATAGTCTCCCACTTACCACTTACAGTGCGGACATGGTCATCCACATCTTGCTTCAGAAAAGCACCTGTATAGTATCCTTTAGATGAAAACATCATAATAAACTGCTGGGTATTTGATATTTGACGTGTTATCCAATCATTCTTGTATCATAGTTTTGTTGTTTACGTATAAAATTTGAAATGCTGGTGTTTATTCTGTTTAACCAATGTCTCCATGTGTTCAAAGGTCCCATACTCGATTACTCGCATTAATTTTATGCTTTTTTCTGGTTCCTTTTCTCCTTAATATAATGCCATTGTATATGCCTTGTTAATTTAAGACGGTCGCAACTATTTTCGAAAAATCAACTTAAGGGCAATGTCAATACCCCTTTGTATTTCCCATACGAATGATGTTCGGATTACGTAATATGTCATTGTCATGTTCGCACATTTCAATGAGTGACGCTCAAGGCTATTTAGATTGTCTTTGAAAAAATAGTTACTAGTTTAAGTTCAAGTTCAACAAGATAATAAAAGGTAAAAGAACTTTCGATTAAGGTGAAGATACAGCTGAATATGATGATAATAATGATAACGACGTTGATGATGATGTCATCGTAGCAAAGATGTTGATCATTTACCTGTGCTGAATTTCCTTTCACTTTCTTCTCTGACCAGGCTTACGATGTTGGAGGGATGCAAATCACCTACTTCGGCGGGCGGCACCCTGACAATTGCACTCTTATGTGCATTCTGCATGGCTATAATCTTAATAGCTCAAAGTCCACTGAATGTTTTACCAGGTAATGACATATTGTGGATGTAGATATGACTTAATACGAAATAGAGTCGCTAAAGGGCCTATCTCACTGAGCGGCGAATGCTTTCGAACGTAGCGAATTAGGGGTTTCGCCAGGGTTCGTAAACGGTTGCAAGAAAGTTCGCAAACAGTTTTCATGGTCGCAAACAGTTTTTCTCGTCGCAAAACAGTCGTCGGCCTTTGCAAAACGGTCGTAAGCCTTTGCAAACGGTTGTAAAACGGTGTCGCTGAAGTTCTTTTTGATCAAAAAATCAAAAATTCGCAACGCTCGCAAGCATTCGCCGCTCAGTGAGATAGGGCCAGGCCCTATCTCACTGAGCGGCGAATGCTTGCAAACGTAGCGAATTTGGGGTTTCGCCAGGGTTCGTAAAAGGTTGCAAATGGTTCGTTAAAGGTTGCAAGAAACTTCGCAAACAATTTTCATTGTCGCAAACAGTTTTTCTTGTCGCAAACACTTTCGCAAACATTCGCTCATATGTTAATTGCTAATTGTCGCTTAACATCGCTAAAAGTCACTAAATGTCGCAAAGGCGAACCCTGAAAAGTTGGCGAATCCAAATTCGCTACGTTCGCAAACATTCGCCGCTCAGTGAGATAGGCCCTTAAGGCCCTTTCTCACTGCTTGCGAGCGTTTTTTTAACAAATGGAAGGCTCAACCTTCATATTAATGACAGTTGTAATTATTTCTAATAATGATTGACATGATGTGTATCTACTTCACGAAAGAGCAGTATTCTGAATTTCAAAAATTTCAACCAATATAAAATGAGTTAACAGCAAATTGATATGATTGAAATTCATATAGGTTGAATACTTGTTTAAAAAAAGAAGGATCGTGGGGAAATACAGTGTAAATCTTTTAAAAAGGCTAAAAGATCTAGATTAATTTTCACCTCGGGTTGAGATAAAATATTGGGTTGAAGCCAAATTTAGAATTTTGGCATGTGCCCCTAAATTTCGTTCATTTCCCTCTAAACAATAGATTATTTCAAAGTAAATCAGATTTTTTGAAAGCTTTGGTAAATAGGTCTTGGAATGTTGATAAGTCCAGATTAAGTGAAGCAATTTAATGCTCATTTACTGGTAAATTGTTACTGTTGTCCTATACTAGTGTACTTCGGAAAAACTTCGTGTCTCTGACAATATTTTGCATCTAACATGATTTATTTAAAAAACCTTTGCCAATTAATTACTAAATGCCCATTTTCAATTCATTCCAAGCGCTAATTCTCTCTAATTCTCTCTCTCTCTCTCTGTTTATACTGTACATAATCATTCTCACTTATTATTTGATTCATCTGTCAGTATCATATAGTACAATCACAACCACAATTTAATGAAAGAAATCTAACGAAATAATATATGCAGAGAAAAATTGTGTGCTATTTATTAACAAAACTAGACTAGTTTTGTTGTTAAATAGCACACAATATCAGAGGTTTAAGCTGCTAAAGCATAGGGTGTGAACGTGGGAGTATTGTATGGCGTGGTAGTAAAAATAGACTTTACGGCTAGTCTAGAGATCTACAAACCCAAACGCTCATCATACCCAAGCACTCATCATGGCCGTTGCAAGAGGCCTCATACCCAGTTCGTTTGTATATGGATGCGCCTTTACGAAAATCGGCTGAGAAAATATAATCAATATTTTTACGTTTTTAAACTAAAAAATTAGAGGTTAGTTTCCTTCATCCTTGTTTTGTAATAATGTTAGGATCACTTTAATATTTTATTTTCTTCTCAATAATGTTCTTGCCCCTCTCATTCGTTGCCAGGTGATGCCAGCACAAAGATACCCTTCAGCGTGAAAGTAAGTTAACATTAACGGTAATGATACCATAGACTAGTTTTTAGATTGATGGCACATGGTACTAATATTTTCACTTTATGCATTTCAGAGTGATCAATACCAAGGTAATGGACTCTCCTAGTTGCCCTCTCGAAATCGATTCTCCCACCTGTGTATCTTAGAATGTACCGTCGGTGCATAAATGAATAATGATAACATAAATTTCACGAACACGAATCCATTATTTTGCTCGATCGTGTATTACAGTTTTTTTACAAACTTTATCAGGCCATGTGCAGATAATAACAAACTGGCTTATTAAGGTTACAATATATTAAACACCGGTAGCGTATCTAGACCACGTACATCGTCAGGAATAGGGGGTAACAAATATCCGATCCCTGTATTTCAGCGTGAAAGTAGTCCCCCCTCCACCACCATTAGCTTGTGATAAACGCAATGGACATGGCTGTGATCGTGCCCACTACACGAGAAGAATTTAAGGGAACACGCGATCCTGTACTATTATCATTTTGAGGAACATCTTCCCCATACTACGTACAATTGTATCAATTATTGGAACATGAAAAAAGGATTATAGTTCTATGAATTATTATATTCTATGAACAAAAAACTTTAAAACAAACAGAAAAACAAAAAAGCTCGCGGCCTTCCTGATAAGGTAAATTCTATTGCACCTACAATATTTTGAAAGAAGTACTTTTCATAAGTTCTTTTAAAAGCACATTATGTAGGCGCTATCTTCGTATTTTCTGGAATGCTACTCCATATCTTGGGTTTATTCAAATGTGGACTTTATCAAATGTAAAGTTTCTATCTCTCAGCACCAGTGAACAATAAGCGTATGCCTGGCTCCTGAACATTTCGTGGCAAGCTCTCACATTAATTTCAATTTTTTTGAACAAAAGGGGTGCTAAGAATTTAGATTAAAGCAATTTACACCAAAATTAAGGTATATATTGCCTTTAGTATCTCTTCTGTAGAAGCATAGTGGTCATATCAAATAAAATGGAAATATGTGGTGAAACTCGAAGGACATGTTAAGCAATGTTCATAGATCTTCTGACAATAATTAATAGTTAAGTTCCTTTGAAACAATGCTAAGCTGTTTTTCTAAAGTACATTGTTCACGCCATAATGATTTAAATATGAATAAGTTGAGCTAATAAATAATTCACCATTCTCTTAATTTTTGTTTTGAAATACTTCTTTTTGCTTCATGTAATTAAAATACATTTATAAGATATCTCCATGATAATTTTACGAATGAAGTATTAATCTGAAATGTGTCATTGATGATTTCACCAAGAAAGAATAAGTTTGAATTACTTCAATGGAAAGGTTTGTCGGGAAATTTAGAAGAAGCAGGTAGGCCCACACGATAATTGTATACCGAAGCTATTCAACGAGCTCTCTTTGTAACTTCGTAACTTTGTAAAAATCGGTCATAACACATGGTTTAGGGGATTTTACGACAACCACACCTAAAAATAATGACTGTGGATGGCTGTGTACTGCTTAAGATATTGCCAGTCAACCCCTCCCTGCATGTTTTTAGACACCCCGCTTATATGCATGTACATATATGTATAATATATATGTATGTATATATATATATATATATATATATATATATATATATATATATATATAGGAATGTTTGTCTTACAGAATTCGATAACGAAATCAAATTGTAAATTGTAGTGATCTGTGTCACGCAAAACCTGGATTGATATCTAAACATAATAAAGGGAAAACCAACCTTAATAAAGGAAAGGTAAACAGAACACGGATCAATGTTTGCTAATTGACAGTTGATTTAGGTAGTTGGTAAATATGTTCGTGAAGAGGATTGCATGATTAATTGCAATGCGTGTTTAGCCTTGAATGAGAGAAAACAGAGAATATACCTATGTACTTATATAATAGCAAATATGGTATGGTATACCATCATAAATATTTATCTTTTATAATATTTTCAAACATATTGGGTGGTATTCCGATAGCGCGAACTAAGTTAAGCTCAGCTTAACTAGATCACACTTTTATGGAGTGCCTGCTGCCAACTCATTTTCCCTGTACAGATTTTTTTAATCCTGCAATGAAAAGTGTCCAAAAAAATAATTTTGCAACGAAATGGGAAGAAAAAGATAATATGAGTATGAACTGAATTTCAATAAAGTCTTTGGTAGATTATCTTTGTCATGAATATTGAAGGAGGAAGATGACACCTAGCATTCCATAGAAGTGTGAACTAAAATTCTTGTTTAGTCTGGACTTAGTCCCGGCTTAACTTAAGAGAATACCACCCATTAAGTCTAAACAGATTTATGAAATACTGCACGTGCCCCATTTGGCCTCGGACGATACGCCACTGGCGAAAGGACATTAGTGCCGCGGCGGGATGCAAACTACGAACCATGTGATCCATAGTCCGATGAAGTATGCACTAGACCACGGTACCTTAATCAAGGGCTGTTTCAGAAGGGATTCAACCTGCCGAGTCCGTTCTTCCTTTCAATTTTGAGGTGCCGTGGTATAGTGGTTCAGTCACTTTAGTTCGAATCCACGCTCTGCACGTCATCTGGCAAGACTAATACACATTTTGGCACCCTCCACCTATAGGTGTAAATGGGTGCCCGGCAAGTGCTGGGTAACAATAATTACAGGACCCTCAGAAAGAACCGCATTAATACTAATGAGGCTTCCCTGGGTGTACTAAACTATATTTATATTTCGTGAAACCCTTCATCATGTCTGAAACCATTTTCACGTTTTCATTGAACAAAGGGCGATTCCCCTGGCGTCATAACGATTTACTGCATCTTATTCAATCTCTCCTCAATTAATGTGGGCTTGTAAGGGGGAGTGGCGCCACAAAAGAAGACAGCCAATTAATTGCGATTTTGGTTCTGACCTTCTCAGGGCTTAAGGGGAGATCAACTATCCCAGTTGAATACACCCAAACCGACCTAATTCCCGATCTTTGCACTGTTTGGAACGAATATTTAGGTTAACAGACGCTTCAAACAGGGAAATGGTGTTCACTTTTTTTAATGCGGATTCTAAAATCTAATGCTGAAAACATTGCCACCTACGGATTCTTTTTAAATCAGTGCCCAAAGTGCCATAATTTTTATGTTTTAGGGGCCCACCGGTGTTTTGCATTTTAGGACTAATCATTTGGCTGAAAATGTTTATTTGGTGTAGAAAACCCACTATGAACAATACTATGAAATATGATATATGTTAAGACCTACAGAAGACCACAGGGGCCCTAAACTTCCTTCAAAAGGGCACAAAGGATCAGCTTCGCTAGACAGTCAAGAGGACTGCTTTAAACAAGTTTCTAGGGTAATATGATCACAGCAAATCTCTATTTCGGTATCAAAACACAATGATACATTGTGGGTTTAAGGCTATGATAGCCAAATAATATAGTACACGCTAGGTGCTAATCGTACATTGCGAAAATCGGTGGGACAATATTTGATATGTTAATGAGAATATTTTCTTTTCACAAGAAAAAAATCATAAAAAACAAGGAGGGCGATTGACCCAATGCTGACGATTACAAAATTATATTCATGGGTACATGTACCGTCAATATATTCCAATGAGTTATTTAAGTACTACATTTATAAAACAATTCTTAATTATGAGTCTATTTTGTACCTACAGTATGACAAGGTTACGCTTAACATTTATATCTTTGACATTTTAACCTCTGATGTTTTTACCTCTGACATTTTACCTCTGACATTTTTACCTGGCCTTGTAAAATAAAGGGTACGCGAGATGTTCTCGATGTGAGGGTAAAAAGGGTGTATTTTGTAGCTTAATTGGTCTGAAATGGGTATGAACAGTGACTTCTGCTTTTTTCAAAATTGCAACTGCAAAGCGGGCAGTCGGGTGTTATTTCCATCCGTTAGCTTAAAAATCAATATTTCATTCAATAGGCGCATGTGCGTAGCTTATGGAAATTTTCATTATGTCCAACAAAATTAACACGGGAATCGAAAACGACCTGAAATTATGAGTTATTGATGTTTGTCGGTAGTGATGTTTTTGTCCAGAATGTGCAGAATAAAGATAAACAAAATATATAATCCTAAAACACTGAACTAGAGGCTTTTTTCGTAGGCCTTTCGTTTGGACGGCATTTTTGGGATAATGCATGGCATCCGTACTAAAACCCTTGCACAAAATACCAAGGAATAAGGTAGGGGTGGATGCCACCCGCATTTTGTATATACTAAAAATATAATTTTTGGCTCGAACTTTGAAAGATTGTCAACAATTCATGACTCTTAATTTTTTTACCAAATATGTATCATCTTATAAAAACCTTCTAATTGATATACTTGTTATTATGAGTTTGAATTAATTAACATATTTAATATACTTTCTAAATTACAATTACATAACATTTTCTAAAAGTATTATGTTCTTGATCCGTTACCATCGTAATATCCTAGTGGTCACACCCACCACCAACTTTAAGGCAAACAAACACTCTCTGATAGCTAGGGGTCCTAACTAATATAAAAACTTCATTTAAGATTTTGTCTAAGGGTGTCATTTGAGATAACATACAATTATTTTCCATCATATTATCTTATCATTTCTTTTCTGTGTGTAGCATTTGGTGTGAATGAATTTGCAGAAAGAATAACTATTGTCGTGTGTAATAGTACTTTAGCGCCATCTTTTGTCACGAAACGACTAATCCGTTTAATACCTGCTAAGATGTACGGTTTCCCTATCCTGTACCCACATTTAAACCTAAATTTAAGTTGAAGATGATGTTTTAAGGCGTCCTTCACATAGTATGACTTGTCGCCTGTTACATGTACTCTCCATTTATTCTTCATTGTAGAACAGGCCACATTCACATCACGCACAAACACATAAAGTTTATGCAAAGTCTTCTATATCATGCAAATTAGGATCAAAGTTCACATCTTTAATCGTAAATTTCAAGGTGAAGGTGATGTTTAAAGGCGTCCATTGCATATTAGGGACTTTTAGATTTGCACGACGTGAACGTGTGACATCCTTTTAAGGCAATGTGACGTGCTTTTAAGGCACTGCAGGCCTTAAAAGGACGTCGCATTGCCTTAAAAGGATGTCACACATAGCAGTCCACGTTCTCGTCGTGCAAAATCTAAAAGTCCCTATTATCACTTCGTCGTCTGTTACATGTACTGTCAATTTATGGTTCAATGTAGAATATGTCTCGCCCACACCACGCACAAGCACATTTAGACATTTTCCTTTGTTTTATATCTCAATAACTTATTAACCAAATGCGCCCAAATTTCGTTTAGTTGATATTTGTGACCTGAGAAGCAAGTCTAACTATTACACGAAGTTTATGCGAAGTTATCTTCATTATCAAATGAGGGTCAAGTTCCATACCTGTTAAGATACATTTCAACCAGACGCATCCATATTTTGTTCTTTTCAAAGTTATTCCTTCATTTCTAATGAGGGACACCTTCTAAGTCAAAATATTTAGGTATGAGCTGAGAGGCCTTTTATCAGTGAGCAATTTTCGACTGATCATCTCGAACTTACTGTACCTTTTCAAACTCAGCAGCTGAAATACCATATCGTTACTAGACATCTATTTCTGAAGCTGGAATCATTTTGTTAATATACTTTCTATATGTATATAATTCAATATTATATATATGTTCTAATTTGTTTAAATTATTATCAATATTATTATTATTATTATTATTATTATTATTATTATTGTTTTTATTATCACATGTATTATCACTATTATTATTATTACAATTATCATCATCGTCGTCATCATCATCATACTCGTTATACTATGACATCCACGATGTCACTTGTCAACGTGTCGCATCTGAGCTCCGTAGTGATACCTTTGTCTTGAAGTCATTCATTTGAGCGTCACTTTTTACCATCCCCGTTGGTTTAACTTCTTGTAGTTTGTCTAAGATCATAACAAGCTTCTTTACTATAACATCTGCATTTAACTATGTGAACTTTTCGTTTTCAAAATCTCTTGTCAACCGGCTCAAAATGTCTTACTTTAGTCATCGCAATTAGGCCAGTTATGTTACGAATGATTTTCTCAATTATGTTATCACGAATAGAACTCACTATGAACTCGCCAGGGTCACCTTACATTCTATTTATTTTTGATAAATATCATATTACAAAAATAGGAATCTAAAAGGATGACAATACAATTACAGGAAAAACAGATTGCCAGACATTTCTTTTAGAGCAGCTTGCAAAGCTACTTGGTCTTGAATCACCTAGATGCACTAGGAAAGACACATTTTCACCGAATCCAGACCCTTCATCATTTCTGTGTGGTATACTTGGATGCATAAGAAAATTGAAGCAACATGACACAATTTTCTTGCTCTCCAATTTAGCTGGTCATAACTAAAAACAAGACTTTCATCTATGGTTGCTTATTTCCAGAAAAACATCGTCTTCAAACCACCCGAGCCGAGGTCGTTTGAGGAAGCCACTGATTACGCAAACATGATGGTCGAACAGAAACGACGACGGGCACTAATCGAGGAGGCATGCACAGCTGCTAATATGTCCCGCCAAATCGATCTAGACCATAAAGGCAGTGTCTTCAAGAGCGTGGGGCATCTCCTGGTCGATGACAAGTATAAGGTCCTCTTCGGTTTCATTCCAAAGGTCGGATGTACCACGTGGAAGCGTATTATTGGAAATCTACGTAGCACACATAAACAGGAATTAGCAGAAATAAAAACTTTGAAGAATTTCGGCGACAATCATACTGAAATTTACTACCGCCTTCAGAATTACAGGAAAGTCTTATTTGTTCGAGAGCCCATTACCCGAATGTTATCTGGCTACCTTAGTAAATTAAGGAATTTCAATGATCTCCAGAGGATTTGGGAACGATTTATCGGACGAAACATCGTGAAAAGGTACCGAGGATATGACCATGTAGAAAGATATAAAGATGAACAAATCAAACCATGGATGAATATCACCCTGTCAGAATACATTCAATATATTACGGACATTGGAAGCAATATCATCATGGATGAACTCAAAGACCATTGGCTTCCCCTTCACGTTGTGTCAAACCCTTGTCAAATCCGCTACGACTTTATCGGTCACTACGAGAAGCTGGCAGTCGAAGGGCCCTTTGTTCTAAAGTGGCTTGGGGTAGATCACCTGATATCATTCCCCCCTGTGCATGTGTCACATGCTTCTAACGCACTGATCAGAGAATATTCAGAAATATCCCTCAGTTTGCTTAAAAGAATATCGGCATACTATGCATTTGATTACACAGCATTCGGATATCATATCAACGACACACTATCGATTTTGATGAAAGGTATATTCGACGGATGAGAAAGAAGATGACTATTAAATGGCTCCTAAATAGAATCATGCTTTGGGCTTACGTGTAGAATAAATACAAAAATGAATTTCATATGTGTGTGTGTGCATTCATTATTATATGAAATGAAAATGAGAGACTTATTGTATCAAGCCCTGTCAAAAAATAAAGACATTACATTTTGTGATATGTGAATATAAGAAATACGTATCATAGTTATAATTAATTACAGACTTTTATAATTATATCATTTTACCATCACGTGTTGGCAGATATGTGAGATGTGGCCATGTCCATTGACATTATTTATTGAAATACCTGTGACATTTATCATAGGCTACATCAATGTCTTACCAACCGACGCAGGACAACTTATCTTGTTAAGATATGAATACATTGGAATAACAATAAACCTATGTTGAAGTACAATACACATCTAAAGTCTTTTCTAAAATCTTTAAATATATATATATATATAAAAAAAGGATTGAGTTCTGCTCGAACTTTGAGGAAGTACGCAGAAACACAATGAATAAAGAAAAAATTAATTTTCAAAGTTTCACCTTTAGGACTTGTCAATTAATTTGATTTTTCTCGCATTCCGATGTTTCGTCGGTAGTTGCATTGCATAGCAACTACCAGCGAACACGACGAACACGACGAACAACCGAAATCGAACAATCTACCTCTGGAGTGTGGATTTTTTAAACTGAAGATTTTTCAAAATGGTGTTTGGGATGTGTAAATGGGCCTATTGATTGTATTTGACTTTGAAAATTGTTACGCGTACAAATATATGTGTCCTGAGCGACTTACGTCTTAGCTCTAAAATAAAGAATTGCTTGATGAAGAACAGGCTGGTTTTCGAAATGGTCATGTATCGCTTGGTTATATTTTTGTTCTCCATTCAGTGATCGATTTATATCTCTTTTCAAAAGAGAGGGTTTATTGTGCATTTATTGACTACAAGGCATTTGAGTTGGTTGACAGGAGTTCTCTGTGGAATAAATTATTTAAGAATAATGTTGATGGTAACTTTTTCAAAGTAATTAAGCATATGCATGCTCAGGCTAAGTCATGTGTAATTTCTGGTTCAGAAAAGTCTTCATTATTTGATTGTAACATTGGTGTGCGACAAGGAGAAAATTTATCTCCGATGCTATTTGTCCTGTTTTTAAGTGACTTCAAACAATTAATTTGCAAAATTCTGTATGCAGACGATACAATAGTTCTTGCACAAACTGAAAGTGATCTTCAACTTGCTCTTGATGCGGTATCTGTTTATAGTACAAAATGGTTTCTTCAAGCCAACACAGCTAAAACCAAAGTTGTTGTATTTTCTCGTGGTAAAGTTCGAAAAATTCCTACATTTAAATTTGATGATGATATTATAGAAGTTGTTGATGAATACGTCTATCTTGGAACTACATTTCACTACAACAATAAATTTTGTAAAGCAAAAATGAAGCAACGCAATCAAGCTAGACGATAAATGTATAGTCTATTATCTAAAACATACCAATTGCACTTACCTATAGATATCTTCTTGGAATTATTTGATCAAGTTGTGTTGCCTATTCTGCTCTATAATGTGGAAGTGAGATATGGGGATTTGAAGTGCTACAATGATCTTGACATTTTCCACATGAAATTTTGTAAGCAAGCCCATTCTGTGTGTAAAACAACTGCAAATTGTATGGTACTTGGTGAATTGGGGAGGCTGAAACTTGAGAAAAATATATCGAAAGCAGAATGATAAACTTGTGGTATAGGATTGTACATATAAAGTGGACAAGATAAACTTTCTGGTAAGGTGTACATTAGCTTAAAATTACTCTTTGAGCAGAATATCTATCAGGCACCTTGGTTTAAAAAAATCAAGTTGACCCTGGACAATATAGGGATGCCTAACTTATGGGAAATTTGTGATTGGGTCAAACAAGCTGTGGAACGTCAATTGAAATATTCTCATGCCAAGTATTGGTCTGCTTGTATGTACGATAATTCACACTGTGTTAACTATCGAATCTTCAAACATTTTTTTATGTTTAGAAAAATACTTATATCGATCTCATTAAAAGAGATCGGACAATTCTGAGTTTAAGTCGTTTTTGCTGTGGCAATCATCAAATGCCGATTGTATCTGGTAGATATTCAAATACTCCCAGGGAAATGAGGTTTGTGTACTCTCTGTAATTTGCAATCACTTGGGGACGAGTTCCATTACTTGTTTGTATGCCCTGCCTTTCGTTCAGACAGAAAAAAATTCCTCGATAAAATATTTTATTAACCCCGAATACACTGAAAATGGATCAGCTTTTAAAATTTGAATGCACAAACACGTTTAAACTTAGTAAAATTCTGTAAACTAATGATGCTCCGTTTCCGTTAATTTAAGTCTGTGTACATAAAATGATATAAGTTCAATATTATCTTCATGTTTCTCTTTTTTGTCTTATATCGAATTATTACATTGATATCAAAAATATTTTCAGTAATTCATTTATTCAAATAACAATTTACTGGTGCCAGGAACTTTTTTTGTTAAATTGTTTTCATTCATTTTGTCATTAATTATTATTATAATTATTATAATCAGTATTTTTTAAATTATTATAATTATCATTATTACTATCATTATTATCATTATTATTATTATCATTATTATCATTATCATTATAATTTTAATCACTATCGTCGTTAGTGATATTTTTTATCGATTAACATCAATTCGATTTGAATTGTATACTGTAGTGTTAAATTGACAAATTCAAACTGATTGTAAACTTCTCCAATACCCCAATGTGGGTGACATGAGAATAAATTGTCATTGTCATTGTCATTGCCATTGTCACCCCCCAAAAAAAAAAAAAAAAATGCGCCAAGGCGCAAAGAAAGAGAGAAAGAACACGAATAATTACGTCGTAAAGAGATCAGTAAGAAATACGCATGGGAATGTGGAATAACGTAGTCGTAAAGAAATAAAGAAGGACAGACAATGAAAGCACATGACAGAGGACGTGACAAACACGTCAGTAAAGTGGAAAGAAAGCATAGAATATAATGAATATATAAGATATAAAGAGAGACAAGAGAGAGAGAGAGAGGGGGGTGTGAAGGGGTGGGGCATATATGTCTATGTGTATATGACTATATACATATATTTTCGTATCCGGACACCTACCCCCTGGACATCCACCCCCCGTATAACCACCCCCAGTCAACTACCCCCTAGGACAACTACCCCCTAGGGCAACCATCCTCTAGGACGACTACCCCCGGGACAACTACCTCCCGGACAACTACCCCCTGGACCACTACCCCCTAAGACAACTACCCCCTAGGACAACTAACCCCCGGACAACTACCCCCGGATAACTACCCCTAGGACAACTACCCCCGGACAACTACCCCACAGACAATTATCCCCAAGACAACTACTCTGTAGGATAGTTTTCCGGGGGGTAGTTGTCCTAGAGGATGGTTGTCTTAGGGGGTAGTTTTCCTAGGGGGTAGTTGTCCGGGGGTAGTTGTCCTAGAGGATGGTTGTCGTAGGGGGTAGTTGTCGAAAGAGAGAAAGAACACGAATAATTACGTCACAAAGAGATAAGGAAGAAAGTAAGAAATACCCCCTGGACATCCACCCCCGGATAACCACCCCCAGTCAACTACCCCCTAGGACAACTACCCCCTAGGGGTGGATGTCCAGGGGGTAGGTGTCCTAGAACCATATATTTTACCTCCAATACCCCATATATAATCATATATTTTACCTAAGGCTTCATTGGACGGACATTTGGAGTGAAAAAGTGATTCATTAAGTAGACATTGTCATTAGCAGGGCAATTTCGTGTCCTTTTCTCGATTGCACGTTTTATTTCTCATAGAAGTACTATAATATATATATATATAATTTTACTTAAGGCGTCATTGGACGGACATTTGGAGTGAAAATGTGAGTCATTAAGTAGACATTGTCATTAGCAGGACAATTTCGTGTTCTTTCAACGATTGCACGTTTTATTTATCATAGAAGTACTATATAGATATATATATATATATATATATATCTCTCTATATAATTTTACTTAAGGCGTCATTGGACGGACATTTGGAGTGAAAACGTGAGTCATTAAGTAGACATTGTCATTAGCAGGACAATTTCGTGTTCTTTTAACGATTGCACGTTTTATTTCTCGTAGAAGTGCTATAATATATATATATATATATATATCTCTCTATATATATATATAAGTTTACTTAAGGCGTCATTGGACGGACATTTGGAGTGAAAAGGTGAGTCATTAAGTAGACATTGTCATTAGCAGGACAATTTTATTTTTATTAAAATTGTTTTTAATTCAGGTTTAGGGTTTAGGGTTATGGTTAGGGTTTTGATGGTGTCCGGTTAATGTACCATGTAGGGTTATATATATATATATATATATATATATATATATATATATATATATATATATATATATATATATTGTGTGTGTTTGTGTGTGTGTTTGCACGTGTAAGTGTGTATGTACATGTGGGTACAAAAAAACATTTCTTGGTAATGTAGCAATGTCATTTTTTACGATGATACTTTCATTCTGTGTAAGACTCAATGAGATTTACAAATTGAACATTTGACGAGTCATGCGTAATTCATCATTATTATTTGATGATTAAACAACACATAATAATCGAGATAAGTTAAACACATGTAAATATCGAACAGAGAATGCAAATACCTATCCCTCCTCACTCTAATTTTAGGGTTGACTGAATTATGGCGCTCTTCCTTGCAATCCAAGCTTTTAAATAGCTATCGAGAGTAATCATGTAATATAACACATTTTGTCCGGATTTAATGTTTCTTTGGCGGGATCAAATCCGCATATAAAGAAGCATTGATATTTGAAACGATGAACTAAGCCCAATGCGTCTGAAGTCAAGGACTAGTTCTCCACTTAAACAAAGCATTTGTAAGTACAACATAAAATCAATCAGTGTTAACTCAAGGCGATTTTGAAAAGTAACTTTTGTACTGGAAAAATATATCAAACTCTTCAAAAGATACACTTGGTACAAATTAAGACACCAAGAAACCTATTCGAAAATATTACATTGAACCATTTACAGGTACTGTGATATAAGGCACGATGATTTCCATTATATGGGGGAAAAGTAGAAACATCAGAAATGAGTAGCTCATCCATTAAAAAAATAAAAAAAATAACTGGGGGGTCCGCCGAATAATTTGGAGGGTTTTGATTCTGAGTAATAAACATCTTCTCTACAATATGCCCTTAAATAAACAAATAGAATACATTAAGAACTTGTAGGATTTAAGCTTGAAACAAAAAGGCTAGGAAGACCAAGGAAGAGATGGGAAACATCCTAGTAGGCAGCACCTACGAGAAGGCATATGGAACTGCTCAAGATAGAAAACCATGGTTTGAATATGTTTGTGGAGCCAACATCCTTAAGGACATGGCGACAGCTTAGCTTATTGTGTGTGTGGGGTGTGAAGGGAGGGGGGGGGGGTGAGTTGGCGAATGTGTTTTGGTAAGTGCGGTGGCAATGAATGGCTGATTATTCTCAGCAATTTTTTTACACTCTCAAATATCATCCACATGAAGTTGTGCAACCTTCAATTCTATCGTTTGTTTGGTAATATTTGACATCTAACCCACAGCATGGTCACAAGGCACAATTTTGACAAGGGAAGTTGGTGGCTGACGTTACAGGTCAGCATATCTACATTTCAGTTAAGGTCTTCTTTATCTTTGAAAGTGATCGAGATTGACACAATACTACATTTGTTACGCTATCAAAATTTAGTAATTAAGGTATTAAAAAAACATAACAATTTACAAGTAGACCATCTCATTGTCTGAATACGATTGCTGGCTGCATTCAATAATTTCACATTTTCGTAGATGGGTCTCGAGCCACCCACGAGGCCAAAATGAATATGCCTATGACAACAATGTAATGTTTAGTTTTCTTATAATTATTTGACGAAAAATATTAGATGAAACCCGGTTTCATTGTAATGAGTTAATTTCGACATCTCTTTACGTAAATGATAAGAAACATTGAGTAAGAAAAATGTATGTCCATGCCGGAAGTCCTTCGTATACTGATAAAACATATTTGGTAGAACAATTTCACCATCTCCATCTCTGGAGGCAGTGGTTCGTTATCTTGTGTGTTCTGACATTGTGTCCTGGTGTTCAACAGTGCTCCCTTGGAATGGCAGGTCACCCTCTACCCATATCATGGCGTCTTCGCCCTGTGTTTCATGAGGAGGAACTCTAACATCGTCACCACTAGTGGACGATCCTGTCGTTGAGGTTATTTGTAATTCTTTGTGATCGCCCATGCTACTGGATGAATTACTAAATTCATCCATGACGGAGGCTTCTAAGTTACTCGTCATAACATCGACGTTCATGATCACGCTATTGTCCCATTGGCTTTCATGATCGACAGACGGCGATGTCGGAGGAGCTAGCGGTATTGCGTTTTGATTTGGTATTGATAAACTTCGAACTAAACTTTCGGGTCTTCCATAATCACTGTTATCGCTATCACTTTCACTTGCATCTTCATGAATTACAGTGGAGTTTGGAACGCTTCCTTCGTGGATTCTATTCAAAGAATTCGCACTTGATGAGGAGAAGCTAGGTTGTCTTCCCGAAGAGCTCCGCAATCGCGCGCTGCTAAGCGATGACCGATCTTCTTCTATGGCCGAGAGTTGCCGTGCTCTCTCCAGTTCGCTCTTGAATTGTTTTGTCTTATTTGTGAATCTCTTGCGTGTCCTCAACAATGTGAACTCCTCGGATTCAACTTGTTTTTGTCGTTTCGCCTCTTTTTGCGCTTTCTTCAAGTTCAGTATTTCACTTTTAGACGATGTCCGATCGAGAGTCTGCTCGTTAGGCGTTCGTTGTTGAGGGTCGGTCTTTGATACAGCTTCTACACAGTCTTCGGTGGTTCCTTCGGGACCATTCGCCGGGTAAACAGACTGGATAGGTGGCAAGGGATTTAATGTTTGCATGGTCATTTCTTCTACCGTTTGATTTGACGGCACCTGGTGTTGGAACTCGAATCGTGCTTCAGCCAGCCTATTGGCATGTTGCAATTGCAGTCGGTAATTGGTCACTGAGCGGTCTTCGGCCTCGGGAAGAACATTTGGCTGGTGCACGGTATCCAATGCAGGGCGCCAAGTTTTGAGCTCAGAAGGTGACTTGTTGTCGCTGACTGGCGGTAAGATCTGACTAGTGACCACTGGGTTCAGCTTTACCCTGGTCTCGGAGGAACCGACATCCTCTGTGGCCTTTAGACGATCCCGCCTTCGTCCTCTAGGTTGACTTTGAGTTTCGTCCCCTCCGTTACGTTGCAGAACAAGTACAAAAGGACCTTTGTCATCTCTGTCACTTCGTTGTATAGGCTTCATTTTCACGATTTTCCTATTATAACAAAAATCAGTTATAAATAATCAAATTATATTTCAAACACAATGAATCATGCACATGTCCTCAATAGCCATGATCCTGACGGTTGGTGAACTGACTGGAATTGGTGAACAATAGAAGACCATTTATATAAAACGGCATTATCGTAAAATCCAGAGAGAGACGTCTGTATATATAGCTGTGGCGATCCGATCAGGATACAAAATATTTTATTGTTAGATCAATATCCAAATGCATAAATGTACATATTTCGCTTCTCATATAATTTTATATTCAAGAATAAATGAAATGGAATAAAAATAACTGGTAATCGAATGAAAATGTCTCTTTGGGAGCATATCAACGGGATAAAAAAAGGGGGGAGAAATATTTTTAAAAAACTCACTTTACGTGTGAACTTTGTTGCATTGCGTAGGGGGCGACAGGTGGTCTGTAGGCCCTATGTTTAAAAAAGAATAAAACACAGATAATGTTACATGCCACTGTTTTCATTTCATATACTTCTTTCTCTGTCATTTATCTCTCTCTCTTTTAATGTATGGGTTTTAGAAAGGTTCCATCGTCCTCATTATCATAACCTCCACCACCTTTACCACACCGCAACCATCACCACCACCATCAACAGTCATCATTACCATCACCACCAGCGCCATCACCACCAGCACCATCACAATCACCACCACCATCAACACCATCACCCCCACCATCACCCCCACCATCACCACCATCACCACTCATTACCATCACCACCATCACCACCATTACCACCACCATCACCACCACCACCATCACCACCATCACCACCACCATCACCACCACTACCATCACCACCACCATCACCACCAACATCACCACCTTGAGTAAAGCATATGTGTCGAGTCATCACGTAGTCCAGATTCACTGAGTCCGTTCTTTGTTTTTATTCTTCTATCACACACATCAACCACACACACAGCGCGGTCTCTCCTCTGATCGCGCGATCCCCTAAATTTTCGTTCGGGGTACAGAATGAGAGGAATGGCTAGGTCTACTTTCAACGTTGAGGGTGTGTTATTTTATCAGCTGATTAGGCGCACGACACGGAAACGGTACAGAGGCTGGACTAGTCATCACGCTTCTGCGTCACTGTGAGGCTCTTTCTGACCGCCAAAGGTTACTCCGCGAGCTCACAAGGTATTCGAGACCGTCACTGTGAGGCTCTTTCGGACCGTCAAATGTCACTCCGCTAACTCACAAGTTATACGCGACCGCTTTATATGAGTCCGCGGAGTGACCTTGGACGGTGCTAAAGAGCCTCACAGAGACGCAGAAGCGTGATCACTCATTACCGTGCTTATCCCAAGCTGATTTCTACCACCAGCACCACCATCGTCATCATTACCTGATGGTCATCGGGGAGACTTTTGATTCATGACCAAAATTTTGCTCCTTGCGATGCCAGACCCTGTCTACAAGTTCCTGCAGTGGTACCGTCTGGTTAGCGCTGATCTTGGCTTGTTTGCTATTTTCTGTTGATTGCATCCCCGTCAAGGTGTTGTACCTATCCTGTTGGGTACGCCTGGAATACAGAATACGTTCACACATACAACATGGTATTAACAAAAAACACGTTCGCAAAGACTTTCGAGAAATCAACTCGAGGGCATTTCAATACCCTTATGAATATCAATTATGTTCGCATTACGTAATATAATATTGTAATAGGCGATCGACAAGGCTACTTAATTATCTTGCCTAAAGATCGATATTTCGAAAGGGATTGATACTTGATTATAAGTTGGTTTTTATATTTCAAGGTTCGAGCTTCTCTCCATTTGCTCTGTACAGAAAATTTCATAAACTTTTTATTTATTAGTTATTGATGACGGAATAGGTTGGTTTCATACAGGGGTTGTATACAAAAATTAATTCTCAATAATTATATTTAGCGTGGATGTATGATTGACAATTTTCTTAAGGCATTAAAGCCACCTGCATGTGACTGATTGATCCACTGACTGTTATTATTCACCCGATCCGAGGATTAAAATTATGCTGAACAGAGACTTAATTAGACCTTAGCCTTAATTTGATTTATTTAAGTAGACTTAAGACTGAGCTTCAGCCCAGCGTCGGATTGAAATTCTAAAAACCTTCGGGTTTTTAAGCAAGGGAGTTGATGAACTGCGTTGATAATATAATTATTTTGTATATTCCTTTTAAAGAAAAGAACGCAAAATAATCTGAAAAAGCGAAGACTTTTAAAAAGAAAAAGAATTGAAACAACAACTGAAAAGCTTAAGTAATTAAGACATTCTTCTTTGAGATATAAACTGTTGATTTAAATCAAACTTTTCAAAAAGGAAATCGTGCCCTTTTATTAATGAATTGCTCAAGGCATGAAAGGACACACTCTTCCATAAGGGTCCGGACTAAATTTCCCAGCTTTACGCTCAAAGATATGGCACAATTTTTCCTCCGATGTGGTTTTTAATTTGCCACCAAGGGTAAACTACCTGTAAAACTTTAAACTTGTTAAAACAATATTTATGGATTCACCGATTTAAAACCTAGAGTGTGGGTTTTATACCGCACAGTGCTCCGACACACCAACAATTGATCTGGCTATATCATGTTTATTTCGTCAAGGATATGTGAGTAAGGGTTGAAATTGTGTTTTTATGCTAAGTTTAGGGTTAGATATAGTGTGTAGTTTATGGTTGGAGATAAGAATTCGGTGGGTGTAGAGTTTATAACCGCGGAGCCATATATAGTCGCTGGAGCATGTGCCGTAGAACCATACCTTACACACCATTTCATTGGCGTTTCTTGTAAATCATTATAATGAGTGAGAAACGTTATTCTCAAACCTACCAGAAATTATTTCCTTGAAGATCCCTAGGGGTAACTTCCATGGAGGATGAATGCTTCATCCTGGGTGAAAGACTGGTATCCCCACTTCCTTCTAGGATTGAACTGCTTCGCTTGCTGTGGATCAGGGTAGATGAGTTGCCATTTCCTGTAGGGATGCAGAGTAGTTCAGAAATGAAAGGAGATGCGTGAAATGAGATATAGGGTAGAAATAAAACCCTACGTATACAAGAATTATTAAATCATTGAAACAAATAGTTGAAACTGTTCGCAATTTGGGATGATATCTTACATTTCCCCCAAAGCAAATAAATATTCCCTCATTTTTAACATTAAGGCTCTGTTTGTGGTTGTTATGTACGAGAAGACACTTTACGTGCATAGGTTTTCTCTGAACTGAATTCTTTTCACAATATGGTTTGTCAATGTAATGAAACAATGATTGGGGGTTAATTTCACCTCGGTGTTGCTTTAAGACTTGTCGTTGACACATATATTATGATGACAAGAAAATGTCAAATCAGTCCCCTGAATTTCTAATTATAGGCAACTGAAATGATAGATTCTTTATGTTATATCATACTGATGAGATTTATTCTTACTAAAGACATTGACAAAAACGTGGGGAAACTTACCGTTTATCCGTTGTCGCATTCTAGTTCGCAACTGTTCTTGAGCTTTGTCACGCTGTAAAAAAATGGGTAGACCAACGTTTTTAATCAATTTGAAATGAAATTTGATATGAAATCTGATAATGAAATATTACCTTTTGAGATATGCCAGGTATACATAGCCAACCTGTAAGATTCTGAAGGACATGTGATGAAAAGTATAGTTCAAATGTACTTACGGGCAATTCCAGATTGAGATAAGATAACAATCTATAGCGATCGGCGTATGAAGATAAATCGAAATTAAACGGAGAGATGCTCCTTAGTTTTCCCTCGCTCATGCTTCTATCACTTGTCCTAATCAAACATGTATATCTGATATGTTCAATCAACTCCATCGTAAGTCCATAGCTATGATTTCTGATTCCCATTCCTTTCTAGAGTGATGTTTGTTGTGAATCGAGTCCAAGGTGGTTCGAGAAGCAGCTAGCTAGTTCCAACACCACTGACGTTATAAAAATCGATGGCATAGGAATTTGACTTCATCAGCTCAGCGAATCTCATCGATCGAGTACAAGTCAACAACAAACAACCTAAACCACTGGACATAATAATGTCAGTTAGAATTATTCGCTACGCAATCCATGTGTTATGTACGTACATCTGGCCTTCGCTCAAAAAACTGATCTAAATCGAAAACCGCATGTAACATTAAATCAGAAGGATAGCCTACCTTTAATTATAAAATTCGAAGGACGATTGAACATTATAGCTTGATTAATGAAATAAAAGGCCCCGAACAAAACGAGCGGTTTGGCTATTAAAGTGTGTGTCTATTTTGTGTTGCACGTAAAATTGGGACATTAGGTTTTAAATTACCCATGAAAATGTTTATGAGGGACGCGCCTAATTTATTTGAAAAGGCTTTATGTAAAAATGGTATTTTATACTGCTATAATTCCAGGTGGAGAAACTTGGAAAATATTGGGTGAACTTTAATTTCACCCTAACGATGTCCCAAGACTCCTAACAGCAGCATAATTATTGTCATGCAATTTCGTTCAACTGCATGCAAGACGAGGCTACACTTTTTATTTAGATCACCTTCGGGAATTGCGAACTCGCATTCATTTATTTTTGTTCGTTTGTTTGTTTTCTTCTTCAAAAGATGTATTGGGAGCCGTGTCTACAAGTGGAAGGGTTACGTGCCCTCTAATGCTTCTAGGTAAAATTAAGAAATGTTTACATACGATACGATTTGCGCATGAAAGCTATATTTCGTTCAATTGCATGACGGGGCATTGTAATCATAATACCCTCAAAATGCACATTTTCAAGCAACAGTCAGATAGTATGATCATGAACCTAACAAAAATGTGTAAGGTCCATGGTATAATCGTTTAGAGTATGTAAAAAAAACGACACTGCTAAACCTGTCATCTCATTATTGTGAACTCTAGTCTTGTTTCATTGTTTGTGTGTTTGTTTTATTTGTTCTTTATTGATAATCTTCCCGCTCATGATCTCCGTATCTCTATCTAAATCGTAGATAGTATTATCTTTCAAAGTGTCAAAGCCTGATTCCCCTTTCCGTCATTATATCTGCCATAACTACTAATCCTTTTTTAGGTTTATCTTTTTTTTTATCATGACGAAGGAATGTCTAAAATCGTTATTCTTGATTAGAGCCCTTTTTGCCGCATTAATTTTAAGATAAAGTTGAGTTCAAATGCATTTTTAAATATACTGGAAGCAGTTTGGAAAGGTGATAAGAATTGCTATATCAAAATAATAAGAAATTGAACTACTCTTGCTAAAGGCACTGCACACAGACATGTGTATGTGGGATTGAACACACATGTCGCATGAAATTTTGGTCCAAACTTCTATCACTTGTCCTAATCAAACATGTATATCTGATATGTTCAATCAACTCCATCGTAAGTCCATAGCTATGATTTCTGATTCCCATTCCTTTCTAGAGTGATGTTTGTTGTGAATCGAGTCCAAGGTGGTTCGAGAAGCAGCTAGCTAGTTCCAACACCACTGACGTTATAAAAATCGATGGCATAGGAAATTTTGGTCCAAACTTCAGCTATTTCTCATTCTGAGTTTTTCGAATGTGATGGCAGTTGAAGACTTTACATTTCTTCTCTGACATTCTTCCAAAATAAAAAATAAAAAGAATGAGAAAGCTCAAGTTTTACTTTCTACTTTTACCCAAACCCAATCTTCTTTTTAAAGTCCGATTGACTTCCATAGAGTCAATGCAAAACACGACATCTTGAAGACACTGACCTAGCGAACGTCGAGTATTCAAATCTACATGTACACAGCCCCCAGCAACCAGCTGATTTATCAAACCGATATTTGATAGTTGGAATAAATCAATTCGGTATCACTGTTATCACCTCAGTATAGTGACAAGTGTCCCTCAAGAGCATGGAATGGGGTAAGAGTCCGCGCAGACGCACCGGGAGGTAAGGATGCCGGGTGACATAGGTCGCCAATGACCACAAACCTTCCCCCCTACATGCACTTGATCGCATTCAGCAGACCTTAATACGTCAGTGACCTTTGTCTTTGACACACATACGTGCATGAGAGCACACTCTTCAAACTCCCATCCCTCCTATACTTCCATTGTGATGGTAGGGGGAGGGGGGAGTTAGGGGGCAGAGCATAAGAGGTTAAGCACTAGTATTGGAGGTGAACATTTTGTGAGCTTTCGCGCTCTTTTTATTTTTCTGTATGTGTGTTTGTGTGGGTAATTTTAAACTTTGGACTTAATTTTCATGCGACATGTAACAAGATCATAATTACTTTCGAAAAATCAACTTAAAGCCCCTCTAAAGTGTTGGGAGCCCCAACAAAATTTGATGGCAATATTTTATTTAAATTGTATCATAATGTGAAAGAGGATGTCATTTAAGACACATGTCTGCAAGAATTTTCAAAACGAATGTGTTTGAAGTCGAATATTGATGAAAGAATACAATTTTAGGTTTTCTGCCTACAACAGAAAACCCAAATTATGTATTCTTTTATCAATATTTGTCTTCAAACACATGCGTTTTGAAAATTCTTGCAGAAATGTGTCTTAAATGACATCCTCTTTCACATTATGATACAATATTAAGTGAAATTTTGCCATCAATTTTTTGGCGAATTTGGGGCTCCCAACACTTTAGAGGGGCTTTAAGGCAATTTCAAATGCCTTGTGCGTCACCCATTTAAATGTGCGAACATTACAATTTTATTCTACGTAATCCGAACTTTATTTCTAAGGAACATATAACAGAGTATTGGAATTGCCCTTGAGTTGATTTTTCAAAAGTAGTTGGGATCGAGCTTTGTGCGTACATATACCTCAATGTGAGTCAGAAACTTTTCACTTTATTCATCAAATTATCATTATAATTCCAAAACCTTTCAATACACAAGCATTTTATGTACTACATAATCAAATTTTCCCAAACTTGTAGAGTCTCTTTCACAATGCAATCTCATGACCACTCCTCAACTTTATCGTTTAACATGTGAAATGTTGGGGAAAATATAGGTGTCTGCATTGTTGTCTGCATTGTCTAATATCCATCCAACATGTCTTATAGCTATTTTATTTGGATAAATATTAGATGAAGGAGGACTAATTTAATAAAAGAAGCCAGTTTGGAATATTATTTCCCAAATGTTTTTTTTTATTTTTAACACAAATGCCCTTACGATAGAAACCTTGTTTTATCATTTCCCTTCGCAAGTTGAATTATTCGTGATCATGATTATATCAAATGTACTGGAATTTTAAAGATTATTCATGTGCAATCAATCATATGGCCTACAGAAATTGAGATATATACCTCGAGATACCAGACCGACATAAGGCAGAACGAACAATTAAATTACCCGGCCAAATGGTTGATAAAAATATTTTGTCGTTTTGAGTCGGCTTGGTAGTCTCGTTGGCGATACAACTTGGGTATTATTCTGCAGAAATTCAAGAAATGGACAAATGACGCCATCTACCCTTCCTCTGAGTCCCCTGCCCCCTGCTCTCCTGCTGACACACTAAATTAAACTGGAATATTTTCACAGCAAAAGAGTTCCTCTCACCTTGCGTTTTTGCGAAGACATCTTGTGACCGCCATCGTAATTTCTCGTCGCTGGTCCGGCAAGCTGATAAGAAAGAGAGAGAGAAGCAAATGATAATAAATTAATTCAATGCATGGTCAACGAAAGAAATTTGTCTTTGGATTTTGAATTTGTATTTTCCTTTGGTCATATTATCCCCATTTCATCCAAACGCATGAATCCTTCCTTGGAAAATTCTAAAGCAAACTTATAAAAAGAAAACTAGAACTTCTGCGTGAGAGAGAAAAAGAGTGCCCTACTGAATTGGTGAAGAATGAAACCATTGCATGACAAACGATGTAAAGTGGATGGATGTTTATTCGGTCTAAACTCTAATCATAATGACTCTAGTTCATCTAAACCCATGAATTCATTCATGTGAATCATTCTAAACTGCTAAAGCAAACTTGCTTCTCGTCGATTTATGAGGAAAGACAAATTCACCATGTCTGTGCGTGTTTTTCCCCATATGACCCGGGGACGACAGTTACTCAATCTAATGTTCTACCAGTCATAATTTGGAAATCAAATTACAGCAGCCCTGCGAGGAATTTTGGAAGTCAAAATGTCAGGATGAATTTGATTCCAAGTACTAACATGAAACGAAACATGCCCGTAGCACATTTGGGTATAGCAGCAGCGTAAAGACCCACACGGAGCTTGTAACCCAAACATCCTGAGAAAATGCATCAAATCGTGACATTTCGGTAGCATTTAGGCAAGTTATTGTCCACAGTAGCATGAAATAGTATCTTGTGTTCAACAAATTTATTACAATGATCAGTATGTAAGAAGTTCTCGTTTGAAAAACTTTGAAAGCAGCTTCATCTGTTCGTTGTTTCTTTATAATTTCATATCAATGTTACTCTGTTGTTTAAATTAGTCTATTCTCTTTCTCTCATCGTTAATTAATCCACTATTCTCGTCCCTATCTCTAACTTTGCTTTCTGTAAAATATCCTCTTATAAAAAAAAAATCTTCTAATAAATCGCTTCTCTCCCCCCCCCCTCTCTCTCTCTCTCTCCCTGTCTCTCTATATTTACCCTTCACTCGCTTGCTAAACTTCTTACATCTCACATTACATCTGTCATTTTATTTCTACCGAGGATCTTACATTGTTTACCCCTCCTCATATTACACAGTTTTAACCAAGGAGTTACTAGACCTCGATCCTACTTGTCTTCATACCTTGGCAAGAGTTTTTAGTTTGGCCAGTCTGTTGGTGTGAACGTCGGCTGACATGTTGGTGATACTTCGTCCTCAGACAACAAGATCGTTGGACAACACCGAGAAGAAAGGCTCTATAATCAAACCAGACCAAGGAGATATTGACATGGTTGGGATTCCACAGTGGAAACGCAGAACATTTCTGATATCGTCAACCTCCGAAGTGGTCAAGAAATAAAGTACACTGTTTATCTTGTTGTCGTTGTTGTAACTGATGACAAATTTGGCAAATTGATTTGTCAGGTATCGCTTTTTACATAAGAGCCACAAGTCCACCAGTTTCTGTTCGTCTGTCCATTGCGATATTTTTCTCTAAATATTTTCTCGAGAAGTAGGAAACGAGATATCACAGAGTTGAGTACGATACTTCAGTTGAAACGCAGAACACCTTCCTATATCATGTATATCGTCAACCTCCTAAATGGTTTAAAATAATTGAATGGTGTTGTAGTTACTAATGCCAAGTTTATCAAATTAATTATCACGTTCTGTTCGTCCGTTCATTGCGATTTTTTCTCTCAAAAGTCTTTGTAGAGAAACATGACAACAGTGGCGTTGTCGAACAAACAGCTTAAAGTAAAGTAGACATGACAGACGTCCAGCAGAGCTTTCTCAATCACCTTGGGAATTCTTGATGAAAAGCTACTCCAGAATACCAGATCTGTCAAATAATTCCCAGTCCATTCGCACGACAGTTTCATCATACAGCAATGTTAACTTGCAAGAAAAATGAATTAAAATCCGTTTGGCCGAGATTTCGTCATAACGCCATGCCTTCGCAGCGGACACATTGAAGGCATTGAGTCAGCTAGCTGTGGTGCTGTCTTGGTGATGACGAAGCGTGCAAACAAATCCTCTCATTTCACGTAATGTTGACAGTGCAATGATATACTGATTGTTACCGGTCTTATCGTTGCACTGAGATCCGGCTAGTTCATAAATCCAAAGAGCAGTTTTTGACCTTATAGAATCATGGGGAAATTACGAGATCAAAGCAATTTAGGCACTGGTGTAGTGGTACTGAGTCACCGGTTGTAGTTTTCTGGTGGAATCTGACTTGCGGAATAGGTTAGGACATGTAATTCATAAAAGCAGTGCGGACAATTTATCGATCGTGATTCCTTGCAGCCAGCCCCCTATTCTGGCTTCCTGACACAACTTACGATTGTTCCATCGATTTTGCTCACCAAGCATCCCCGAAACTGGTATTCAATCATCCCACATTGTGTTTTAGGCTCTTATTGAAAACATTAAAGCCCCACACGCTGTCCCATTCTTTTACCTTTCTATAAGGTGGACTTCTAGAATAATGCGACCACCTCGTTGCTTCGAGGACGCTGACATTATTTCTAAGGAACTTGTCTATCAGCCAAAAAAATTCATTTCGCTGATCGAACTTTAATAATCATCTGAAGGTTTCTTAAGAAATTATTAACATGGGCGGCATCCTCATAAGAATTCGTTTCACCCCTTTAATGAGTTTACTAAGGTCAAACGCTTTATTAAAGTTTTCTCTTTTTAATTTCAAACATTATCGCTAAATACTCATAGATAAATGAAATGTCATTTATGTAGTTAATGATAAAGTTATAGAAAAAGTAGCCTTTACATTTCAATGTGTGAAAGATTATGTAGAACATTGATAAGAAGCATACCCCCCCCCCACCCCCGCGTTCCTGAACAAGGATGTTTAAGCCCTTTTGTTCTGCTTTTGTTACAAAGTGAACAAGAAAGAAAAAGAGCGAATCTTTATTTGACTGTTTTGACAATTGATTTATTTAATTAAAATAAAAACGGTTAGTTCAACGAGGGATAAAACATGATTTCACCTCGTTTGAACGTGTCATTTCTAGATTTAAAAATGCAGGAAAATCAATATCTATCCTTCAGATAATATAATAATTGCTTTACCTGAAAGGTTGTTTACCAGGCTTTTTACAATTAAAAATGGGGGAATTATACCTACGTTTACCAGATTTCGTTAAGATAACTGGGCAAAATTTACAATCTCTATTTTCTACTGTAAAGTATATTGCAAACATTATCATATTCTGTTGCTATGGAACTTTGCCGGCGTAATGAAACAGGTAAATTTGAAAATTTACGGTATAGGGATAAAAGAAAAGTTAGAGGGAGAGAGAGAGAGAGGGGGGGGGGGATTACAATGACCTAAAACTTTGTAAGCGTGGAACCCATACGTCAATTCTCTATTGGAAACCAGGCATGCTTAGCGAAGTGGAGAGAGAACAACGTAGCTCAATCGATATTTTCCGTATGGCAAAGAATACAAGAAAGGGGATGCAATCGAAATTACGGGTCTACTGGTGCTATGGTTCTCCAACAATATGAGCTCATATTTTAAACATGGTCTATTATACGATGTATTGATTGATTCATGAATTTTTAATATAAATATGACACAACAAAATAAATGTTTAAACACATCTCTTTCATGGTTTTAAATTATTCTTTCACTTTTCTATTCGTTATATTGATTTCTTCCCCTGTTCCCCTAAAAAAAAACGCGTCAACAACAAAAACAGACAAAAAAAAAAAAAAAAAATAGAAGAACAAAACACATATTGTAAAGAAGAAATAACGTCAATTTCGATGATTAATCACTAAATTAATATCAAAATTGTCTTATCAGTTTGGTACGATGAACTAGTATTGATTGGCCGGTTTTTTATCGTCATAGTGATGACACTTGGGGAAAATACAACTTCTGCTCACACCGTAATATTGATGATTTCGAAGCCATAAAGACATTAATCTTTGGAAGGTAAATACAACATTCGAGGAAGTTTATAACAATATGATAATTGCATTTACATTAGACAATGTACACTAGACAAGGTAAGACTCACCTTCTTATATCATCTTGAGACAAAGAAATGTGAGATTATTAAAGGGCATTAAAAGCAGAATAGCTAATTATCATTACCTACAGAGCGATATTGTGTGTTTTCTCTTGCATTAACATGCTCTGCTACCTTGTTTTCTAAGGACATCAATATATTCATGTCCAATAAAGAGTTTAGTATTTTTGTGACATTTAGGTATTTATGTTTTCGAAAGATATACTATTTTGTCAAAGTAGTATTCCAAAAGCGCGGGGTGTTTAGTTCTGATTTTAGTTCTGACCTCAAATAACTATGAGTAAAGAGAGAATTTCAAGAAGAGACACCTGTAACAACTTATGTATGTTTTTACATGGAAGTGTATTGTTGCTCAGGCACATGATATACGTCAATTGTTACCTTCATAGGCTTCATTTATGGATTGATTACGGACTAGGCTAAATTTCTAAACCCTCTTACATTCCTGTTGCATTTCAAATTGAGATTTGAGCGAAGTAATCAAACTTGAACCAAAACAAGAGAGGATTAAAATGAATTTATTGCCAAGATCTATTGTATGCGTGACCTGGTATAGAATTATACGTGTTTCATCTTCATATTTGAAATATGTCGACGACTAGTCAAATTTGGCGTCTGTTTTTAAAGACAACTGACAGGGGATATTGGGCAGACGACATCGATTTATCTGATGAAGACGAAGAAAAAGTTGTTGTGAAAGAGGAAAGAGTTAGTGATAGAGATAGAGTGAGAGAGGGAGAGAGAGGGAGAGAGACAAAGACAGAGAAGAGAGAGAGAGAGAGAGAGCGAGGAGTGAAAACTGACTTGTAAACAGAAGGATGTTCCCTAAAATGCGGGAATTTAGTTTTATAACCTTTTCAAATGGCATCATATTTTCAATAACTGATAAGAAAAAGACGCAATTTCAGCGATGAAAGTACTAAGAGAAGTTGGCATTTACTTTGTACATGCATATCAACTAGTAAAAACAAAAAACAAACAAAACCAAGAAGAAAAAACAGACAAGCAAATAAACGAACCCTTCTTCTGAGTTTTTAACGTTTTAGCCAATAAAGTTGTAAATTTAAAAGGGGCAAGGAACTCAAGAGTTTGCAAATTAATGAGCAATCACATCCAGTAAATATTGTCTTATTCCTCTATTCCACCAGAGTCGAGAATCATATTGATATAATTAGATGTATATTAATATGCCTGTAGGGGTATAATGATAGTTAATTGAATGTTTTTTTCAAAACATTAAGTGCTCATGAAGCCTACCCCAATATGTCTTGGTCCTATACTCTTATGAAATATTTTGTGTGTCACATGTAGGCCTATATAGCAACATATCGCTTAGCACAACAAAATGTGTATACCTCCTATGTACGTGCACAAGTCTATCTATGCAAACATGATCGCTGTAAAATAATGTACACCATGTACAATATAATTAATAAAGTAATTCACTTCTTTCTTCTGCTCATGCTTTGAACACTTCTCATGTTTGGTTTCGGATAGGACTGGGATATATACATATAACATATCTTTGCGTTCCTGCTATAAAGCAGGATTTGTTTTCAGTTTTACTGTTCACAGAATATTAAAAACGCACTGAATATTTTCCTTTATGCAATAAAGTTTTAGGGTTTCGAGCACAATACATCGACGTACATGTTTACCTGCCTGATGAGGTGAACAAGGCAGTTGTATGGAACAAAAACCATGACACGAGCGCACTCATACTTTACAGACTTAGCAAACAGTAAAAAACCAATACTGGATCAAATCTTAGGATCTTCACAAAGTACCCGATGCCGGGCTATTTGCCTTTACAGAGTGCGCAAACATGTCGACTATTGACTAGACGATCGCTTTCCCATTTTACTGCCGACAGACCCCTCTATTGACACACATCAATCCTTCCCAAAGTGATTCTGTGTACAAATGTACTCATCTTGGGATTTAGTACATCAACATTTGCTGTCAGCAGAAGTAACCTTCTGCCTCTACGCCACCAAATCAACATTTCCTTACGTTACCGTAGAGGGGGTACCAGTTTCCTCTAATGACGCTATTTGGGGAGGGGTTTTTCGGTACATTTGACGAATTTGATTGAAATATCGGTTATAATGTACAGACATATGTTTAATTAACTGACAAGAACATTTAAAGAGATTATTTTCTATGCTGAAGGTGTGAATCTGAGTCAGAAATTAACTTACCCTATTAATAAACCTAACTAGAAATTGTTTGAAAGCACCAGTGTTATTTCGTTTAGAGATAAGTATGTTAAACAGTTTATTGTCCCCACGAGACAATAATCCTCATGGGGGGTCGTATTACTAAAAAAAAAATTCACACACTGCATGAAAACAAAATAAAATTCAACACGTGCGAAAGCGATGACGTTAGTTGAATAAAGTGCAGATGAAGAAGAAATGAACAAAGTATATGAGAGAATAATACAATTATCTCAGGGGGTGAACCGACCCCAGATTATTCTTGTTAGAAATAAGGGTGGAACGTAAAACTACTACAGTTTATTCGTTATATTTTTTTTAGGGGGGGGGGTCTTTTTTCCCGTTTTGTTCAGAATTTGGAAACGACAATACGTTGCAGTTCTGTTCATCTTTCGGTTGTAGTCATATTTAATATAAAATTAATGAAATTACTATACATAATGAAATGTATATACATGTGTATAAATTAATAAATAAGGAAATAAATAAACAATTCATAAAATAATTCATTATATAAAAACAAAATAAATAAATAAAAAAACTAAACATTTAATATGAGGTACAAAATAAAGGATATTGTAGGCTGATATGTAAAATTACGGCTCTTTCTTCTTGTTTTCAATTTTTATAGAATAAGCATTTCTACAAGGGTGGTCAGCTTGCTAATCATGAAAAGTAAAAGAAGAAAAATGAACTTCAGATTAATGCTTAATGCCAACATGCTCTGAAGATCATTATCATAATTTTAGGGGTGATTATAACTTTCATATTATTAGTGCATTAGTGCAAAATCAGAGACGGAATGAGCATGTGTAGATGAGAATTTTAACAACAGATAAAATTAAAGTCTCTAGTTATTAATGCCCGCCGTATAAGATGTGCAACGATCGCAATATAATATGTGCTAGCTGAGAAAAATGGAAAGTAAAAGACGGTGAACAAAATTAGACGAAATGATTATTGCTTGTGTAGAAGAGAAGAATTTTATTTTATATAGAAAGAAATGAAAAGAACATTTTGGCTGAAGAGAGTCATAACTTTTAGCCTACCGGATGTTACCTTCTCCTTCAACTGGAGTGAGAGTCGTCTAACCGACAAGTGAAACAGGTTCATAGATCCTGGGCCATATGTTCATCAAGTACATGGTCTATTACGGATCTGTGTCTGTTAAGTCCCATGTTGCTATGGTAATGAATATCCCGATAGTTGCCGCTCACTTTCCTCACTCCAAACACATCATTTCCACATTTTGATCTCCTAAACCGCTACAACCTGTTCGCTCAAACCACCACAACAGGTGTCCCCAAAAGACAAAGACAGCAGACTACCACATTCAAGATCAAGTTGATCGAATTTCTGACTTGTGCGCACCCGCCACAAACTTCCTAATGAGCTGGTGTAACGTTTGCTTGACATCAACATAGGGCGTTGAATGTACATGTCATGTTTATACAGTCAACTTGAGTGAATTGAAACAAGTATTGATTAATGGTCGTATGGTTTTGTCCGACACACTGTGTCTACATGGTCTATGCCAAATGTTTTGATGTTCCCCTTTTCCTTGCTTCACCAACATGCCCTCAAACAAAAGCTCCCGTATTGAACACCGTCAGTATGGAGACCATGAGACATGGTGTATTGATTTTGACCATCATGTCTCCGTGATGTTGGTCAATGAAACCATTTGAAGATCATGTTTTTGCAATGTTGGTCCAATGATCATTAAAGGCACTGGTCTTGGTGGTTTTTCAAATCGATAAAACATTATTTCGGCGTGATATAGAGTCCACTCTTTATAACCTTGGTGTATTAATTCACTGCTTTCATTTGAATATTGAAAAACATGTAATCTTGCGTGTCTATGATAAATTTAGGGAGTTTAGGATGACCCCATTCAATACTTTTTGTCAGGAAGTTTGAGACTTTTAGAGCCATGTCGGCAAATCGCAACAAATGGTGACCGGAATTTTCATTTATTTTGTTTGTTTGTTCGGTTGTCCGTTTCTTCGCCTTTTTTCTCGTTTGTTCGTTGTTGTTTTTATTTTGTTAGGTAAACCAACTTCTAAAGAACAGGATCAAAACGGGTTAAGTTCTCCCTCTCCAGACTCCGTACAACACATTTCCTTTTAACCAAGAGAGGTATCTGGAAGCAGGCTATACCTGTCATTATCCCGAAAATGGGCAAGAGGCATCACTTTTTTGTCATGGGATACAATGTAAAATAGACCGTTTTGTTTTTGAAATCCTACACGATAGTCGGGAGAGGGGGGATAAGGTTCACATTCTTACACCAGCATTACATATCATCGCATCGACATGAATCGAGTTTGAAGTTGGCGTGTGTAAAAGGGTAACCAATCTCACGTTGAACTCCAAGCCAACATCAGTTCTGTCTGTTTATATGAATTCGGCGTGGTGCGTTACCATGGGGACATGTATCGCACGTGTTCGGGTCTCCAGCGATGAGAGTGGTTGTATCCGTAGTCTCAGTCATTAGACCCGACTATTATATAGTTAATGTTATTGAATTCGTCCATTTACAGCTGTAATTGCCAAAATAGGAGGAATGTCTTTACATGCTTCTATTTAAAATACAATACAAAGGATACGGGGTTTTTTTTAAGTGTATTATTTCAAGACTACCCTCCCCCCCCCTCTCTCTCTCTCTCTCTCTCATTCACTCTTCCGTTTCCCTTCTCTATTTCTATTCTCCCTCTCGGGCTCTCCTTGTCTCTTTCGATCTCTCACGGTAGCTCTTTCTCTGGCTATACCCTCTTTCTCTCCCTTTCTATCTCTATTCTCCTTTTCCCTTTCTCTCTTCCAACTTCAATCATTTCTTGCTCCGATTACTAGAATGATTCAATCAAAACCAACACATAACGGGTCAGGACGTTCGTAAAACAAACTATTATCACGTTCGATTTCATATAGTTATTGATACCTCACCACAAGTGTAATTACAAACTCTCGCAACGGTTACCATCTAAAATAATATAGGGGTCATGTACATGTGGGTCAAAATCGATTTGAATTAATAGAAGCTGAACTTCCCCAGTGAAATCCATGGTTACATTCAGCTGCGAATTAAAACAAACACGTGTAATTAATAATTGGTGAAAATTAAAACCAATCGCCATTTTAAGTAGGTCGAGCTTCGATGCAAGGCTAGACTAATTAGTTGCTGAAAATGAATATAAATCGTGATTTACGCAAGTCAAGCTTCAAGGACAAGGCTAGATATCTATTCGTATAGGGGTGACCCCTTGAACCCGTGATAAGAGAGAGAGAGAGAGAGAGAGAGAGATGGAGGGAGCAGAAGATAATGATAAACAATTGTCGATAACTTCATGATGGATCTTTTGGCCGGGTCTATTAACTCTTTCCTATTCGCTGTATACACGAGTCATAACAGTAACAAATCGATGTATATTTTATACGACACAATGGAAAATGGTAGGTTATGATGAGGTTTGACAGAAGAGCAGGTGGGCAAGCAACATGAACAAGCTCTCATCTGACACCTACACGAGGGGCGGAGATGAACATTTTGGATTGGGGCGGAGGCGGGGGATATCGGATCAAACTACCAGCAAGCAAAGCCTTGCCGAAAGTAAAACGAAAAAATAATCAAAGCTTTAAAGTTTGACATCATTCGTTAATTTTGTTACGGCAGCTATTGTTTTATTGAATGTGGGCTCATAACACCCGACACTCTTTCAGCTACAATCTCATGCAATATGATAGCAACTTGTTAACAGATGGATTAAATGTTGGATCGTGTAGCCCCTTTTAATAGTCATTGATGAATACGAATTGTAATATATCTGTAAAGTGCTTAGAGACATCGCAGATGTATCACGCGATTCATACTAAACTAAGAACGTGTATGAATTTGCAGAATGTGATGAAAACGGATCTCTAAACTGCAAAATCATTTTGATCATTACTGATTTAAATTTAGTTCAAACAATCATTGTGACCCTAAAATTGTACGGATAATTTATTACTGCAATAGCCTGAATATGAAAGAATAAAATTATTTGAGTTAAACACTGACAGGCTACGCTTTTGTTTCTAATTTTCTGTATTATACCACATTATACCAGTATACAATCAATGTCTCTAAATTATAGTTTGATTTAGTGTCTTCATGAAATAAAGACTACATGTAATTTTTCAATTGATATGTTTTTTGAACAAGTGAGAGCAAAATCGACATCCTGCATTTGCAAGTAGTTTGTATTTCGGACAATACACTCTAATATCAAATATTCATTCTGCAAATACTGTTTAGGTATTTTGGTGTGTCTTTAAAGTTATAATCAATCATTAGATCAAGAAGGTATTACTTTTTTGTATTGCCTGTTTCAATTTGTTGAACAAATCGTAAATTAAAATTCCGTTCAAATAGTCTGTATATGTACAAAGACCAGGGGCGGCGATTTCTTTTCATGACCGGGGGACGTAATGCGAGGGACGAGCAAAACTTTTTTTTGGGGGCAGAAAAAAATTTGCATCACCACCACTTGTCATGTAACTGCATGTAACCACATGTTACATGCAGGCCCCGCGAAACGTTTTTCAAAGTGGGGGGCTAAAGTAAGTATTTACGATCAGGTAGAGCAAAGCGAGCGAGGCAAGTGGAGCTCAAATTGGCGTGGGATCCAGGGGCAAAGCCCCGGCGGGGGACGAGGGCGGAGCCCAATGAAGCTCAGGGGGTTCAGGCATTTAATTACGGTCAGATGAGCATCCAGGGCCCTGCCTTAGGGCCCCAGGTGGGGTCCAGGGGGTTGAGCCCTCAAGCTCAGAGGTTTTAGGCATTTAATTACGTTCAGATGAGCATATTTTGATACCTTATTTGTGACACTGGCATTAATTGGAGTCGGGTACAGGGGGCAGAGCCCCCAGAATCTCAGGGGTTTTGGGCATTAAATTACGATCAGATAAGCATCCGGGGCCGCCTTAGGGCCCTTGGTGGGGTCTAGGGGGAAGAGACCCAGGAAGGTCAGGGGTTTTAGGCATTTAATTACGGTCAGATGAGCATATTTTGATACCTTATTTGTGACACTGGCATTAATTGGAGTCGGGTACAGGGGGCAGAGCCCCCAGAATCTCAGGGGTTTTGGGCATTAAATTACGATCAGATAAGCATCCGAGGGCCGCCTAAGGGCCCTTGGTGGGGTCCAGGGGGCAGAGCCCCCGGAAGCTCAGGGAAAATCATGCTATTTCAGCAACATTTGTAAATCACTGGTATCGAATTAGAAATACACCATGTCTGAATTTTATTAGGGGGCAACTGCCCCCAAGCCCCCTTATCAGTACGCCAGTGCGAGGGAGCATAGTGAACGAGAGGGGTGAAGGTGACGGAAGTGACTACCCCCTCATAGGTTTTTGAAGTTTTGTTGTATTAAATAATTACATTCCTTAGCAAAACTATAGTATAACAGAAAACAAGCAATATACTTTTTTCACATTTCACATTTCTACAATATTTACATGTAAATTTTGAAGGATATTATGCGAGAGCGAAGCTCCCGAGCGAGAAGATTTTTGCATTTTTATTTGTCTAAACACTGCACTCTTGGGCCCTCGAGAGCCTAAAAGTGTGTTGCGGTCTTTATAGTCAGTATTTGCTATACATTTTGTGTGTGCACTTTTTCAAATTTTCTGGGGGGACGATCCCCTAAAAATTGAGGGGGACGTGTCCCCCGGGATCGCCGCCCCTGACAAAGACTATATTTCATAATACCTGTATCGGTTTGTATATTATAAGATACTATTTGAGTTTTCTTATCTTTTCGTATCGATTATAAATGGTTATTTTTTTTCTTCTTCTTCTAAACTTTACTTGTACCAGAATACATCGTTTAACTGTAAGGGGTTAGGCTAGACTAGCGAAAGTGCTATCACTTGGCCCCTTTTACCAACAAATATTATCGCTTCTCGTACATATGTAAATATTATTGTTTGATAGGTATTGTTATTATTTCATGTTAGTAGAATAAATAAAATTAAGATTAATAATTGATTGTGTTGTGCTTCAACTTGAAAACTAGACAATCATTATATTATGCCGTGTTGGAAGGTCTTCAACAGACTACCAAGATTATATTGACAGCATAACATATTATAGTCATTAAAATTAAGGCAAGTATAAGCAATTAGATCTAGGTGGATTGACTGATGGATCGATATATTAATTACATTGAAATCTGTAAAAATAGTAAAATGAGGAATGGTCGAAATGCAAATCACGTTAATTATTTAATTTAACTCATATCTATTTTTTGAAGAGGTTTTCCAATTTCGGGAAAAAGTAGGCATTGAGACTGCATCAGATCAACTCCTCATCTTTTATTATTTTCCTTCTTAATGTATCTCATCCGTTCTTTTAATTGTTTCCTTCTGTCGAGCGTTCCGTCTCTCTATATGTCCATTTTTATTTATCATATCTCTCATGTTCTTTCAATGTCTGCCCCGTTCAACAACAACAACAATAACAATCACCCCTTATAGTTGTCAATGTACTTGTTTATTTAACTGATATTCTACATGTCTTTCTTCAATCAGGAAGAGGGGTTATCTAATAAACATGCAAATGCTAATGAAATACAAAGGACTGGCTCATTACAAGATAGGCCTACAAACCCGTGACTTTTTAATTTGAATGAAACTATACTCATTTTCAACCGAGCCTGATCAACTCAAGTTCACGAATGTCGTAGGATTGTTGCACGATCAATCTTGACATCAATACCTATGCGACCTTCCTTATTGACAGACATGACGGATAAGATAGCAAGTTACATACTTCTGGTTAGGTACATCCATTTTTCCAAATTTACTTAATAATGTTTTCTAGAATTGCTTTAGAATTTCTTTAGAATTAATACATTTTTTACCCAACAGGCAGACCAAGGTCCATATTTTTAAAGAACACCGAATATGAAACGAGGCTTGTAACCTTACCTTTGTGCCATCCATATATCCGTGTCAGTGATGCTTCAGCAATATGGCTCGCTTACTCAACACAAATCACAACATTTCCAAACAGAAGCTTTATTATCAAATTTTCCGAAGAAAAACTTGAAAAATATACTCTGATTCGCTAATCGATATCGACTCAGAATACTGGTAGACCATACTTGGGGTGGGTACGAGTTTCGTCCGAATTAGACGCCTTCAGCGTGAAACTTGAAGAAGTAATCACGGGCTTCAGTTTCTGCACGTTACATCAATAAATTCATGAGTTTGTGTTTGCTTCGCGACTTTGTGTATAAACAGCCGCATTACATGCAATTGTCGTTTTTTGTTACCGCTCTGGAGGTCCTAAATCCCCCGATTGACAATAGAAATTCTGAAGGCGCCCTATTCATTGTCGCTTGCTCATGGTATGGTTGGATAGATCCTCTATTCTCGCTTAAATCGTAATAATCATGGCTGACAATATTATACTCAAAAGGTACCGGTAATCTAATTCAGAGAAAATTGCAAAAATGGCGTCACTAACGATTCGGTGAGCTTTAGACAAGCCCAGAATCCTACCCATGCATTTTATAACGAGTATATGTCGATTTTCCCTTTGCTACTGTGAAGAAGTTCAACCACAATATCTGTCGTTTACTCCGAAACCAACCACCGGTACAAGTCCGCTTTATTGACAGTGGTTGCTAGGCAACGGAGATGTGATCATAGAGGGTGATGATGGTGACCCTCTCCGGAGCTGAGGGTGACCTATATGGTTGAAGTAGCCCTCCCGCGGCTTCCTCCATGGGGGTAATAAGATGGAGAAACGAGAGGGTGATGACATCTCCGACTACTCACGAAGAACGGCCCCCTCACATGCTCTCGAGAACATATCAAGAGTAACAATTTCGTTGGAATTATCCCATTGAGACATTGTGCATGACTCAAGATTTAAGGTTTCTTGTCTGTTTGTCTCTATTAGGTCAGCCGAGGGGGAAAAGTGGCCACTGCAGGCAAGCCGGCCTTTTATCTTTAGACAGAGTGTACAACACATATTTCTTCACTGGAGTGAAGAAATACATGGCCACTATATTAAAACGAATGGCCTTTATACGGAGGCGGCCACTAAAAAGGCAGGCCCTTTTCTCTATTCCTCTTTTACTTTTCTATATTTGTGCTTCATGATTTTGATTGTTGAAATATGTTACTATTTTCTTGATGTACGGGAAATGGAAATTATGTTGTGGAGAGTAATGTTCAAGGTCAGGGCCAAAATTCATAAAAGCTAATAATCAAAATGCCCCCAGCTGTCAATTAGGCACTAGTAGTAATTCATAAAACCTTACTAAGATTTAGTTTGCAGCTAGCCCCTATTCATGAAGCCTAGTTAGCCACTTTAAATAGTGCCTATATAGTGTCAACTAACTCTATGTTAATTGTCAACTATATCCAATGGGTATTCAGAAAACCTGAATAAGGCTACATATGTATTTAGTTGGCAACTTAATTAAGTTAAGTTAACAACTAATCATTTCATCACCGACTGTCAGAGGAACAGCGGTCAGAATTTTGGAAGAGATTTGTCATGGAAAGGGAACAGAGAGGGTGTATTAAAGAAGAGAAGGAATCCCACATCCATGTTTACAGAAGAGCCTGTTGCTACCAAATTTCCCCAGGAAACATATGACTTAACTAACTTTCCTTTTGTACACATTATGATTTATTGTAGTAAATGTCATCTCAATCCAAGAGAATAAATATAATCCATCTATCATTCTTGAGAAGAAAAAAAAATCCCCCAATAAAGAATAAAAGTACCATATCATAGAACATTTTGCACAGTTCCGACATTTATGTGCTTGCACATAATTTGATGCCAGTGACTTCACAAAAGCCCCTGTAGTGTAGTGTTATTGTGTATAATATATTATAGACTTAGGGAAAAATAATACCAAATACCTTAACGCCACTATAGAGTTCTTCTAAATGGGGAAAGAAAAAGAAATAAAAGAATGTCTGAGAGAGAGGAAAAAAAAAAGAAAACCGAGAAAGATAAAGAGAGAAATAACTAGAGAAAGAGACAGAAAAAGAATATGAAAAAAGACTGAAGAGAGGGAGAGAGACTAAGAAGACAGAAGAGGTCGAGAGAAAAAAGGAGGGAAAAGAAATTGCACGAAAATGCACGAGAAATAAGATCAGCAAGAAAAGGATACCACAGCTAAATCGTTGTTTTTCACACTTGCACTAAAGGGTAAGGAATTAATCATTTACAATTAATATTTTAGCAAGTGAAACTTTTGACAATGGGCTATGGAAATTAGCCTGATAGAGTGTTGCCTCCACATTCCTACCTTTCTACCAAAGTCTGCTCTACCCAAGAGCACAGAATTAAATTCTCTAGTTGGTAACCGACATTTATAATCCCTAGTTTCGTACTAGCTAGCAAGGTTCTTAGCAATTCTTTTATGAATTACAATTTACTTGGCAACTCAACACAAAAGACTGGCAGTGCCGGACAAAGAAATATATAAGTTAACCATCGACCATTCAGAACAATGGACTTAGTTTTATTTATTCCGCCCACGTCTACTCCACCAAAAGGAAAGACAATGGCTAGTTCCCAACTTCCCGAGATATTTGGCTACTCCATAGTTGGTGACGATAAATTTCAGTTGGCTACTAGGGCCTAGTTAGCAACTAGCTTATGCCTGGATTACATGTGGCCTGCGATTAGTCTACGGAGCCCGTATCCTGTCTTTATCCCCTTTTCCGTGTGGCCTCCGTGCGGAGGCAGGAGGCGGCCGTGAAATTTTCGTACAGATTCACGGGCTCCACGGCCTCTACGATTTTGTTTCGCGAGAAGTTATACAAATTTGAAAAATCGTAAGCCCGTAGTCAGTAGACATGTCGTAGGTGGCATTGCACGATCCCCGCACGGGCATCGCGCGGAGGCCTCGCGCTTATCGTGCATCAAACGCACGCTTTTTCGGTGAACATGGGAGCTAAATAACGCTCCAAATTGGCACGGCGGCTGCACGGTCATCGCGCCTTCTCCGCGCAACCTCTGCGCGGAAGCTGCACGATTTCTGTGCGGAGAGCCGGAGACTGCACGGCTACTGCACTGAAATTGCACGATTTCCGTACAATCTGCGAGCAGCCTCTGTACGGATTCGCCTCGGCCTGCCCCCGAGGGCCAATACAAGAAATTGCACGATGCTCGTAGATGATGTTAACACAAACATCGTAGCCCGTAGCCTCCTACGATGCCCCCAAACTAGCACGAAAAATCGTAGACCAATTTATTGTACGGCGCCTTGGGCAAATGTAATTCAGGCATGTGTAAGGTTTTTATTTAGAGTCGACAAAGTGGAGGTTTGCTACTTTGGACCGGATTCCACACCAAACTATTAAAAAGTGGATTTCTGTATAAATGGCTACATCATTTACATTATATTTCCATTTAAGTTACATTGTTTGTTCCATCGATTTCTTTACACAAAACAGTCAGAGTATTATGATTGATATATTTGCGACCAGGAATGTATTATTACTACAAATTCTATTTTATTCAAAGGAACATCTACTTTCAACCATAATACTCAAATAATATAATGCAAACATAATGCCATAAAATGTTGTTGCTGTATTTTGTGTGAATGTTTTCCTTGGTCGTAAGCATAAATGGCGTCTTCAGTGATTTCACTTAAAGCCCATATCTGCTTTATATATATAAATATTTGTTTAATACTCGGATGTTTCTGCTGTTTCTGCGTGTGAAAATGTCTTTCTCCTATTCTGTTTATATCAACGCGCCATCCAACTTGCAAAGTTTGACAATTCAAGTTCGTGAAGTATGCCCTCTTCGTTAAGAGATATACAGTATTGATACATTGAATATGTGTGTGGGGGAGGGGGGCTTATTCGGCCACTGTATCCGATGGTAAAAATGTATTGAAAACGGAAAAAGGAAAGTTTGTTTTGCTGTTCTCTCTTACTACAGAGATATTTGAAAGGACATAAAACCGGCATTACTACTATTTCCCCTCTTTGACAACATTTGGAAAGTGAGTTTGAAACTTTCAGATAATACGAACAATACAGGACGATTTTAAATCTCTTCATATAATTATCATTATTCCTAATGAATTAAGTCAAAATAATGTTCATCACATCATTTATCAACATTTTAATTGAGTTTTTATGATGGATAGGGGTGAAAAAATTAGTCCTTTCCTTTAGATGTAGTCATCAAAACTTGTTTCTTAATCTTTAATTGTAGATGCATGCCCTTATTATTTGTTGACGACTTTTCTTTTGTATTTTGATTGTATCGCAATTTGTCAGAGTTGTTCGGAGACTTTATATTTCTTTGAACATGTTTGTACTACCTCTCCGTTCTTTACTTCACATCAGCTCTCTTTCCCGTTCTCTCTATATAATATATCCTCCCCCTTCTTCTGACCTATTCCCTTCTCTCCTCACCTCTACAGTTCCTCTTCCTCTATCACCCTCTGTCGCATTTTACTCTTTTACTCTCTCTCTCTCTCTCTCTCTCAGTGCATTAAATTTTTGTGCATGCCTCTCATCCTTTAATATGTTATTAATTTTATTCATCATCCTATGTGTAATTTTACTTCTAGGTCTGCATATCCGTCTATATTGATCCCGTTTTTATTTCGATTAGTACTGCTTTTGTTGTTTAAATGTACGTATTTCATTGCTTGTACCAACAACAAAACATCCCATGTAAACTTTCCATTTATTTAATTTTAATTGAATTGAATTGAAAGGTGGTTATGCTCTCTAACAGAGTCATTTATTAGGAGAGTTTGGGTACCCGGTTCAAGTTGGGCACGATATTGCGAATAATGCTTTTACACAAACAAAAGAATATAAGCCATGTTGTTACCAACTTAAACTAATTTGGCCAAAGTCTGGAGAGCATGGCTCTGCTCTCTGACGTACATAGCGCCCTCTTTAGCTCGAATCAGTATGAGCAATTTTCAAAATCCTACTGTGTGGCATGAAGCTTAGGAGCTCCGGTCCTCATGAGCTCATCAGGAGAATTCCAGATACACTATGCAAAAACCCCTCAAAGCAGGATCAAAACATCATAGATCTTCCTCCACTCTGACAAAATGTAAAATATGATATGTCATGTCTTGTGGAGGCTTATCATCACCTGTTTAGCCAACAGCTAGGGCTCCAGGCTCAAACTTTAAATGGATGTAAAGGGGAAAACCCCGTTTCAGTCTCAGAAGTAAGAGGATACGACCCCTGGTTTTTGTGATCAGCATTATCATGCTCTGGACCCCTGTAGATCTAATTTATGTTTCCATCAGGTTATTTTAACCCCCAGTTCGAACCTAATTTTCAAGTGAATGAAAGAAAATAAGATAAACTGGAATAAAATCAACCTAAATAAGGAATGAAAATCAAAAATAATTTGAAAGAACGTCAAGTTCTTGAATAATGTCCTCCAACATTGTCCCACTTATAAAAGGTCCGTTAGATTTATCCATTTAACATTTCTACTTGTCATTGTTCAAACAGCACATTGATCTCTCTGGGGGTTTTTTACAGGTGCTCGCAGTACTAAGGAATATATATCCTGTCCACGGATGTAAATTATTTTCACTTCCCATTTGTTTAATATATATAATATCTTCTTTTTTTTTTATAGTTGAGTTCTGATCATGCAATACGATTGTAAAAGAAACTGGAAGCATGTTGGAAAGGTAGATAGCTATAAATCAATGTATACTGTTAGGATTTGGAATCCTCAAATTGATAAGGAACTGTCGGACTTCATCTTGATGAAAGACACATGCACTGCACAAAGAAATTGGTACATGGGACAACGCCCTCATGTGGCATGACTGTTCTGTCCAAACGCTTGAGCTATTCCTAGTCAAATTTCGAATATGAGGGCATTTGAAGAGCACTCCTTTTGAGGGGACATTTTTGTATTTGACTTCCTGTAATCTGCCATAAAAAGTACGGAAAGTATCGCAAATATTTACCTTTACCATAAGTCGACTCTTTCTTCAAATAAAATTGTCACAGCAGCTTCGTATTTTGTTAGTATAATGCTATCCATCAACTGAAATTAGTTTTTTCTTTCTTCAGGAATAGCACTACCGAAACTAAAACTGGCTTTAAGATTTGTCTTAATGAGTGATACTCTTATTGATCTGACATTTCTTAACCTACTGAATGATTATCCTTTGTCATTTATCCTTCCATCAAACTTAACCGCGATAGGGAATTTTTATTAATTGAAATGACAAAAGTCTGAAATAGTTTTTATTTTAATTAAATGTACATATTTACGATTAAGCCGCCCAAAAATTGAACCTGAATCCCAAGCCATATCAAGGACCCATTTTTCTTCTTCTTACAATAGGAGAATTAGCATGTTGATTGACAATATAAGATTGATGTTGTGATCTAGTTCACTTTCTAGCATAGCCGCAGTGTCTCGTTTGACGAAGTATCCTCTAGCATCCAGCTTTCTCTTGATTCCTTTCAGGTCCTCATGTTTTCTTGCGCTCTTTCTTGCGCCAGCTAACATACTTCCGAAAATAATTAATTCTTTAACCCACTGAATACACTATAAATATTTACGGTTTCTGGTTTACACTTTTTGATATCTTTATTTTAACAGGAATATGGAGTGGGGAGAGGTGATCCATTTCAGGATGTGTTCAATTGATCTATTCTGTTCTCAAAATTTAATCGGATGATTAAAAATGGGATTTTAATCCCGATTATTTTCTTTCAGGCAAAAACATTTTATTTCGAATTGCTGAACCAAAAAGTCAAGCCACCTTAGCTTTTAATTTTCTTACTTTACTCGGTAAACAGTTCATTTTACGTTGTAAATATCAAGAGATTACGCCTAGTTTGAAACAATTTAATAAGTATATTTTGTCTTATAAATCCACTGAAGAAGATATTGCAAAAAAGAAAAACAAATTTGAGAAGCATATGGCAAAGTGGCAAAACATTAGCTAGCATTTTTGCGTTGCGTAATGATAAACTTTATATGTACAAAACGTTTCAAGGGATAGATGTGTTTTTTTTTTTATACGAAATGTTATTTTCATGTTGTGGTGTATTTGATGTACTTCTTATATGTTTTCTTATATAATAGAAAAGGTCAGATTATATCGGGCGTTATGCCCCGGCGGTGCAGCCGAGCCGACTGCGGACCGACGGGGAGGGGGAGCTATACATGTGCTCTACTTCTTAACCTCTCTCTTTCCATTTAGTGTCGGTCTGATGGTCGTATCGTCTGTGCGGCCGGGGTATGCAGAAGTATCATGCTATGTTTTTGTTATGTTACATTGTAATGTGAAACAACATGATTGAAGTGTAAAACAATGTTTATTTATTTATTTTTCTGCAAAAAAATGTAACGCATACTTTGTGAATTATTGTGTTTTTTGACCAATAAAACTTATCAAGATAAAACAAAAAAATGGGAATACTTTGAGTTCGTTGTCCAAGACTAAGGATTCCTGAATTTGTTATATTTATAAATTCTATTTATTTCTATATTTTTCTCTGAATACGATTTTATCATAAAATTATAAAATTCTTCATAATATTATAGTGCCTTGTATGCCTAATCTGCGTAATTTGCGTTAAAAGACACATAATATGTATGTGTTTCCTTTGTTTGATCTTATTTGTTGAAATAATGAGTTCATTACATTCTCTCCCTCTCCCTCTCTTTCTCTCTCTCTCTCTCTTTCTCTCTCCCCCCTCTCTCTCTCTCTTTCTCTCTCTCTCTCGTTAACACAAGCTTCCTCTCAAGGTGTCTACTTGTCCTTTTGAGAAGATATAGTGCTCTTTTCGATTACCTTCTCTCCTTCACATCATTCCCCTCCTCTCTCTCTCTCTCTGTGACTCTCTCTCTCTCTCTCTCTCTCTCTCTCTCTCTCTCTCTCTCTCTCTCTCTCGTTAACACAAGCTTCCTCTCAAGGTGTCTACTTGTCCTTTTGAGAAGATATAGTGCTCTTTTCGATTACCTTCTCTCCTTCACATCATTCCCCCTCCCCCTCTCTCTCTCTCTCTGTGACTCTCTCTCTCTCTCTCTCTCTCTCTCGTTAACACAAGCTTCCTCTCAAGGTGTCTACTTGTCCTTTTGAGAAGATATAGTGCTCTTTTCGATTACCTTCTCTCCTTCACATCATTCCCCCTCCCCCTCTCTCTCTCTCTCTCTCTGTGACTCTCTCTCTCTCTCTCTCTCTCTCTCTCTCGTTAACACAAGCTTCCTCTCAAGGTGTCTACTTGTCCTTTTGAGAAGATATAGTGCTCTTTTCGATTACCTTCTCTCCTTCACATCATTCCCCCCCTCTCTCTCTCTCTCTCTGTCTCTCTCTCTCTCTCTCTCTCTCTCTCTCTCTCGTTAACACAAGCTTCCTCTCAAGGTGTCTACTTGTCCTTTTGAGAAGATATAGTGCTCTTTTCGATTACCTTCTCTCCTTCACATCATTCCTCCCCTCTCTCTCTCTCTCTCTCTGTGACTCTCTCTCTCTCTCTTTCTCTCCCCCTCTCTCTCTCTCTCTCTCTCTCTCTCTCTCTCGTTAACACAAGCTTCCTCTCAAGGTGTCTACTTGTCCTTTTGAGAAGATATAGTGCTCTTTTCGATTACCTTCTCTCCTTCACATCATTCCCCCCCCCTCTCTCTCTCTCTCTGTGACTCTCTCTCTCTCTCTCTCTCTCTCTCTCTCGCTATCCCTCCCTCTCTCTCTATCTCACTCCCCTCTCTGTAACTCTTCATTTTCCTCTGATAAATACAATCAATTTTGTATATATCTGTTTAGGACACTCAATATGTGAGAGAGACAAACATTACATTACACTCGCAGAATCCAAAATGATACTTTTATTTAGTGAATGATTGATTGAATGGACACTATAGATACAAGAGCTAATTTACACACTTTCCATACACTGCCGATAATATATGTTTGGTCATGTTATTTATTGATATCATCATAGAGAAAACTCACTTCTTTTAAAATGGAAGATTAATCACTTTGTAGTGCATGTATATACCACAATATGACACATTAAAATCCCATCCCGCATTAGAAAACAAGTTAATTGTCATTCGGCCCCAGAAAACAAGCACTAGCAAAATTTGAATTTGTGGTCCATTAGATGACATGGATTCAACTTAAAAGATATCATACTCTTCAAAGTTTTCATTTAGCATCAGGAAACTAACCTCTCAATTAATAATTTTGTGCAACAGATTTTTGCACGAATAAAATCGTTCCTACCCCAAATGACAATTATGAATAAAGCTATATCACATCCATCGTTTAGTAATCCATTCTTACTAATTGTTTGTTATTTTATGGGATTTACTTCCATATTTTTCCTTTATTAATAAACAACACGTTATTATAGGCCATTGTTGATATTCTTGCTAGAGGTTAAACTTTAAATCTGACACAATCGCAATTTTAACTCATGACGTAATTACTATTTAGTACTTTTTAATAATTCAATTATCTTAACTTCTACGTTATATGAAAGGAACATCCTAAGTCAAAATATTGAAATGAAGAAGTTGGGTGATTTAGAAAATAGTTCTGATCAATTGCTTTTATGTGATAAATGTGTTATTACGAATTTGCTATTGACTGCTCAGAAGTCCTTTTTTGTTATATTTAATTTCATGGTGATATGTAATGAAAGGCATTTTCAAAGCTTACTAGAAGATATTTAGTTCAAAGACAGAAAGAACAAAATTATTCAAACGCACTTTCGTCTCATTCATTGGCAACATTACCTACACGCTGTTTTGGTTTTACAATAAAGCACGTATTTCTTGGATAAAAGTGTATGTTGTCGTAGTCTGATACTGTCTTCATGAAATAATTTCAACTTAGAATAAGTCCATCTGATCTGATGAATTATTTCGATTCATTGACGATTCTCCGGGGTATTATTATAACATTTAAATGCGCTTGACATAGTTAGAGCCACGTGCCAGATATAGTTTTACCATCCCTTGTCTTAAATGCATTATGAGGCCTGATCAAAAACATAATATTTTGTCATATATTTTTTTTTATTTCATGCAAAGAACAAAAATGAATAGAATGACACATTGTAAACTCGCAAGTATGAAGGATACATTTGATGATATGTCATCTTCCGTTTACTTTGTATGCAACTACCAAAATCCTCATGAATTGGAATATGGCGCGATTTTTTTTTCCACGAGTAGATCCATTAATATTGTTACGCAATCAATATGACATACAGAGTCTTCAACCCTTATCACAAAAAATTACCCAAAGAATACCACACGAAGTGCCGTTTCCTTTGCGTTATTACCTGCGCTAATCAATTCTGTGAAGGCCATTATAGGGTATGCGCCAGTCATTCAAATCATCGTTTACATTGTTGATTTTGCATTTACCTTTTATACGATATCACTCTCATAATGGCGCATCAAAGACCAACGAAAATCACTGACGCAGTCATACGTCATTAAACGGACATAAACTTAACAAGTTATGCAAGTAGATAATGTATTAAAATTAACACAGAGATTGGGATCTAACTGTGATCACCCTTCCGTCAAAATGATTCTCAGTTATTCTGTTATTTATTAGTGAGGCTAGTACGTGAACTGCTACGTTGGTCGAACTTTTGGTTAAAATAGTCTTCGGACTTTTAATTTGGCATGTGGAAAGCTAATTTTAAAGTGAGGTTATCAAAGATGCTGTACTAACGAAATTATCATGTATTTTTGGACTTTTGACCCATGACTGATTTACACGCGTTGTTCATTGCCAGAAATAGGTTATTATTAAAATGATTAAGGCCCTCTTCACTATACATTAAATCAAATGGATGGGATGAAGAACAGAGACAAGATAGAAATGAGATTAAGAATATCATAATCATGGCAGGTTGACAAAGAATAACATTCTTTGAATCGACAGAAAATGGAACAATTAGACTGATAGGACGGATTCTAGTTCTTATAGGGCAGAAATGTGTTTTTTTTTTAATCATCTCCAATTATTCATGACGATTACACACGAGAATCTTTCGAAAATGTTCGAGAGACAAGCACGATATAAAGTGTTAAAAGTATCTTTACACTTTTTATGATGATAACTAACACAACATATAAACAATGCCTGCTATTTATATTTACATTTGGATATCTGTACCACGATATGAAGAAAATGAAATAAGAATCGGGAGCTTCTCTCTCCATTATCATACCAGAACCTAAAATTTTCGATTAATACTACATTTTTATCACACGACCCCTTTCAAATGTAGCAGGAAAATGGATTATTTCTCTTTTTTAGGCTTATTTCACACAATTATACGAGAATACAAAATCGATTCCAGCATAGGGCGAAATGTCTCCGCAAAAAAAAAAATACAAATACAAATAACAAAAAAACATAGAATCAAATAATATTCCCAACATCCCGATCTTCTAATAGGAAATGGTCATGTATTTTTAAATACACAATTTTCATTTCTCTCCTGTCACTCAAAGAAGGATGACGAACCCTATCTCGTTCTGTAACATTAATGTCTTCCCCGAAGGGTTTGATATTTAATCTACTCTAACTACAGGGAAAAAGAACCAAGCGCAAACGTTTATGCATGTGTACTAAAAAAAACTTATTTCACCTTTTTTTCTTCTTCAAAACGTTTAGTAGCAACGCATCTGCAGAAAAGGCTTTATGATGATAAACGATTTTTTTTTTTTAGAACAGCTAGCCTGTGGATGATTCTGTGTTAAGTGTAAACTTTTTTTTTTCATGATATCTTTTTCGAAAATATTCTGTTAAAAGAACGACAATGAAGCAGAAGCCGGTTCCTTGTGATCGGTGATGTTACCACCCGTTGATCGGGTTTCTATCTCCAAGTAAAGCCGATAAATCTAAAGCAAGAGCATCTTCTGGATCAACATTGCCTAGTAAGAAGTCCCTTGGGTCTTCCAAATCTGGCCTCGTGTCAACCATGATGTCATCCAGGAGATCCTCTAGAGCTAATTCTCCTTCATCTGCGACTATATTATCGTTCGTGTCATATAACTGGGATAGCCTAAAGAAGTCCATGGTGTCGTCTTCAGGGGCGAATCGCTTGTTGATGTTCGATTCCTGTTCGAGTGCTTCCCCACCGACGAACTGGCGCTTTCCACCAGGAAATTGCCGTTTCCCTCCGGGATATTGCCTCTTACCTCCGGGATACTGTCGTTTACCACCGGGCCACTGGCGTTTACCTCCAGGGTATTGTCGGATTTCCATTGGCAGGAGGTCTTGATCGCCTTCCGACCGTTTGCCAGCAGGGTATTGCCTTTTAACTTCAGGCCATTGACGCTTACCACCTGGCCATTGACGCTTTCCACCGGGCCATTGACGCTTACCACCTGGCCATTGACGCTTTCCACCGGGCCATTGACGCTTTCCACCGGGCCATTGACGTAGCTCGGGCGATGGTATAAGTTCACCTCCGACGAACTGCCTTTTGCCAGCCGGATACTGACGCTTGCCGCCGGGGTATTGTCGTTTCCCTCCTGGATACTGACGCTTGCCTCCTGGATACTGTCTTTTACCACCTGGGTACTGGCGTTTCTCTGAATCAGGGGACAACATATCAAGTTCTTCTTCCTCTTCTTCCTCCGCTACATCGCTCCAATATTGATTCCTCAAAGGGATCTCCTTTCCCTGCACCCAGTCAGATATCTCTGCATATGGGACAGACAAAAATACGAGTTTAAAATAAGATATTAATTGATCAAGCATTCGTCGGCTACCCGCACGAAGTTCGTTACTACTATTTACAATACATACCTATAACGACCTTCTTGCGGAAAGCCAACGAATGTAGCGTCATCGTGGTCAACATACTAGTAAGATCCCAGGAGACACAAGCCGTTCTCGGGACGAAAAAGACGTTCTACAAACGTTTCAACACTATTGGGACGCTTTGCAAACATCACAAGGACGTTGGGTGTATGTTTACACTACCTACAAGTTAATTCCAGGAATTATATAACATTCTAATTGTCCAAGCGATCATTTGAATTCTCAAACAGCTTTATACACATGTCAGAACCAAAAGCATTAATTTCGACATTTTCATGATTAAAGCATCGTCTAAGTTTAAGATTCATTTAAATTTCGTTATCATTATTTCTATATCTACTAATGTTGGAAAGTCAAAACTCCTAGGCTCGTCACACAGCAATAATCATACTTGTGTTTAGTTAAGTTCCTAGTGACGGTGCTTCATTGACAATGAATGAATATACGCTCACCAGCTTGATAATTATTGTTTGAGATGATGGAAATCATGGACGAAACCATTTTCACACCTAGTTAACTTTAATCAAATGTGACACTTTTGAAATGTATGTAATTGCAACAATCAACTCCTAATCGAGGGTACACACGACGGCAATAATGAGGTAGACCTTGAGATTGTATCGTGAAATTTCTATTGATGAACTTGCAATTATCTATCGGCGAGGTTGACAGGAGGAATGCCAGAGAAATCACGATTTATTGAATCCGTTCGCCGGCCAAAATAAGATTTCACGATGTGAAAATTAAAGATAGAGGATGCAAATTCCAACTTTCGTGAATTCATGCAATCATGAAAATGTCGAAACGAATGCTTTTAATCTCGACATGTATATAAAGCTGTTTGAGAATTCAAATGATCGTAAATAGTCAACTGAAATATTTGGGCGTATTCCTTATCGATAAAAATCCATTTGTATAACCATGCCATTCTGAATATTATGCCCTTGAGATGTCCCCCGATATAACGTACTATGCACACATTTTGGTAATTTGAAAGTAGATTGTTCAATCATGCAACGATCAGTATATCAAATAAGATAGAATGTGACAATTTTCATTGTCATGTTTACCATCCCACTAAACTTCTTCTTCGATTGACAATGTTCTTCTAAAACTTAAAGTATAAGCTGATAAAGTATAAGGATATACGTTTAAAAGAAAGAAACACCAATGGTTGTGACAAATTTGTAGAGAATCATGCATTTTCAGTAGAACTTTGACGTTCTTTGCATTATTGATTTATATGTAGAGGCGGAGAATGTCCAAGTATAGTTTCAAAGTTTTTTAGTTTTGTCCAAATCGTTTTGAAGTCATGAGCCTTGTGCTAAAATACACATGTTAACTCATTCCATGCAAACTCCTTGGACAGAAGCTTGCTAGAGGATTACCAGACGTAGCAACAACTAATGTATGGAATAAATGTATCTTACCTCTTTGCATTACATGATTTTGACAATGTGATTTATTCATGATTAAAACAATTATTTCTTTCCTCAGAAGCTTTTAGGTCAATCTCTATTGCTCTTTAGATTCATGAATAAATTTCTCAGAAGACTGATGTAAACTTTATCTATCATCAATAGATCATATTGTCACAATCATTTCATGAAAATAGGTAAAAGAAATTTATTCCAACAGGTATAAACATGCATTAATTGAAATGCATTGGTAGGCCTGAAACAAGTCTATTGGGAAATGTGATTAGAAATATACCTGGCCTATCGTTCTCACTAACGACGAGTTCTTTTCCCAGGATGGCTGGTAGTGCAGCTCCACCCCACGTGACGTATCCCAGAATGCAAGCCCACAGATATAATCCCACAGTCCCCTTCATGACCAGGCCGGACCTCTTGCCAAGTCTTCTTGCAAAGTCCCACACGTAAAGATCTGCGTGAGTTCTCCTAGTCGCTCATCTATGGTTCTCTTTCTTTTGGCGAGCAAATAAAGCGAGTTTTTACCTGCAAATAAAAGCGGAAATAGGGTTTGATAATTAGAGGTCGATTTTCGACAATGACAATCATAAAGCCAGGCAATAAAGAAATAATTTGTTTGATTTGTGAATCACTTTTGGGCATAACATTAATAATTTTTCATAAACTGTTTTTGTCCTTTTTCCCAAACTTACAATTCAAGAACAATATTTTTGTTTACGTTAATGCGTTGCCATTTGAAATTGAAAATATCTTTAATATTTTACATTCTTCAATCCTTATCGTTTTTCTGTTCATACTCTCAATATTCTAATTTTGCCATGTAAACTAAGTTATATTCTGCCATTCACAATGAGTTCGATAATAATTTGACACGGAGTTGGAATTAAAACCTACGCCGTAATGTGTATATCATGTTGACTTTCCATACTTAGCGTTATCTTGGGTCTTTTTTTTCTTTTTCGAAATCGCAAAGGCAGTCATATTACTGTTAAATCAGCAAAGATAAATTGAACATAAAGATTGAAGGATATAATCTAGCCATCTAGGCAAACACCAAGCCAGTCAAAGAGTACTGTCATCACGTTCCATCTGACAGCATAACGACGAACAGCGCAGATAAAACATGAAATGACCTCAAACAGACGACAGAGCAATGAGGCGCCAAAGAGCAAACCCGAAAGTCAAAAGTACATCATCGTGTAACATGACTTCTTTTCTTCCAAGTGTGCTAGCTGTTTGCAAGATGTCGTCAGCATTCTGGAGAAGAATGCGCCAACATTCTATGTGCCGGCTATTTCATCAGAGGTACAAATATGCCGAGGGATATTATTACTGCCCTGGTGATGGATTAAACCAATGCCGTGCATGTGCGGGGCGGGGATATTGAAATATTAGGCGTTGAATATGTTCAAGCAATTTTTGGCGTATCATCGCCAGATTCAACAGCTGAAATGCCTTGCAATCCGCTGCAGCCGTCAGATTTATTCCCGAGCCGAAGAGAAGCAAAGACAGAATTTTGCACCGTGGATGAGTTAGCCAAACTTGCAGGCGTATTAATAGTTCATAATGATTTGCGACGCCCTTCGCCAGGCTGATATTCATCTAAATGCACCGCTTGATAAGGAAATTGAAACTACTGTGATTAAGGGTTCTTAAAATATCGTATTATCCCTGGCGGGTAGACGGGAAGGACACAACCGTGAAAATGAAAGAAAACGTAAAAACGAATATGGGCGCCCATAATTATGTAGTAGTAGTAGTATTGTAGAATGGTTTATTAGAACAACTGCAAAATGGTAGCCCGAGAGCTAAATTACATTGCAAGTTTTACAAGCTCAGATTTAAAAAACATTTCAACAAAACTTAGATATAGACAAGTGCAAATAATACACAGTAAAATAGATTACAACTTATTACATATTCCATACTATTTTAAGTTACAAATAGTATAAATTCGTCATTATTATTATTTTTTGAATTATTGTTAAGTGAGGAATATTCATATTTCGAACAGAAATTGAGGATGATTAATTGAGTATATGACAAGTAAATACTGAAGATTTTTTTTTTATTTCGAACCATAATATACTGCAAATTATACGCTTTTTCACAATGCTACTCGACAATGTAATTCAACACAGTCACACACAATATACGAGGATTTATCATAGAAACATAATTATACAATACTGCCAGAGAAGAAAGTGTCAGGGAGAGAACAATTGAAAGAGAGAGAGAGAGAGAGGGGATATATATATATATATATATATATATATATATATATATATATATATATATATATATATATATATATATATATAGAGAGAGAGAGAGAGAGAGAGAGAGAGAGAGAATATAAGGGAGATATACATATTGAGAGAGAGAGGGTGAAATTAGAAAAAAAAGGAAGCTACTTTGTTGACAAAACTTCCCTAGTTGACATTTTCATATTCATGGTATCAATACACTGAATTGGGATTTATTGATGAAAAATAGTATTACCGATAAAAAGGTGAGGAAGAATGATATTGTATTCCGAATTTGCGAATCTTCTCACCTAGAATTGTTTTGCGTTGGTAGATTTAGATTCATTAAATATCTGTATGGTTTCGATGCAATCTTTTTTCTTCCAGAACTAAGTGGAGAATGGATTGCGCCTAATTTAACCGATATAACCAGACTCTGCATGAAGTTCAATATTATTGCGCGATTGAAAATGCATAGCGAGATTAACCCAGAACAACCATAAATTGTGATAATCCATGATGCAATTGTTTTGATCATTCACCAATTTATAGGGCCCACATGTAACTTGAGCTGGGGTATATTTCCATCTTACACTTGCTGCATTATCTACTAGATGGGGTGTGCATAACACCTTTTTACACACCGATGTCGAAACCGAAACTGTTTCGATCTCTTTATATATCTTGTATTTTTGTTAGATCTGGTTTTTATTGTTTTGTTTTTAATGTGAGAGGATCCCTATTATTAAAACAACTTATCTTACTGATAAAGATGCGTCCCCAGGTGGAAAATAAGCATTTACTGAATGAGCAAATAGATGAATAAATTATAAATGAATAAATGGCTAAATGAAAAGATAATTATATTGAAATTGATAATATATAATCAATAATAATATGGCACCATTTAATATTTTATGAACATGATAGAGTTATACTTTCTCAATATGTTGGGGGAAGAATCATTTATCAGTTTACTCATTCTTAGGGGAAAACAAGACAGCTATACATGTGTTCACTTAATGGCATGTTTTGATCAGCTATATTGAAGACTGAAAGATGAAAGCGATGGCAAAGTGGGGGACTCGTAAAATGTCCGTTCATAATCATTGCAACTTATTCTAATTATTTTAAAATTTAAACTATTCGATGCTATTCTTTTGTCGGAAATTAGAGTGAATGACCTTGATGTTTGTTTGTGCAGGACATCATGACGAGCGATGGATATAAGATTAGCGATTTTTCATTTCCATTTTCTACCTTTTTATGTTTCAAACCTTGACATTAGCTCGAGATTAAGATCGAATAGCCTGGTGATACAATGAGTAATCTATCTAATTATTTGGCAATTTGCTTACGTTTACTCCCCAATTGATAACTTGTTCATTTGTAAAACCTTCCCCACATCACTCAGCGTGGGATGCGGGAATGGCTTGTAATCATTTCTGCTAATCACACAAATGTAGGCGACGCTATTGGGAACGCCATTTATAGGGTTGGAGGAGGTGTGTGCTATATTATTGTATAACACCTGATGACGCAAGTAGGGTTATTCATGATTAGTAGAATGGGCTGTGATTAATACATGAATACTACGGTTGAATCTGTCATTCCCGTGTTACCATTGGTGAGGATTATTGACTATTTCGCTTTATTATGCGTTATCTCTTATATGATACACTCTACTGAAAGCTGGATATGAAGTCTATATCTCATATGACATCACAAACAGGGAGAGAAACTCATTTTTGAATATAGCTTCGATTGTATGCTTCCTTGAATATTAGTGGCTTTTTGATTTCCAAATGAATGTGATTTAAAACGGACATCCCAGGGATAACATGGGTAGTGAACCCTGATTTAGTGACGTACAACATTTTCTGTCCACGCAATTCAAATGTAACCAAAAATAGATGTTTTGTTTTACGTTAACAATTTTAAGAATGAAATAATCTGCAAATGTATTGATGATGAATTCATTATCTAAATTCCATACGCTCAAATCCGCTCTATTTCCCATTCCCAAAACTGCATAGTTTAAAATCAATTAATCTCTTATACTTTGCATAAAAGAACGTTCTCATTAAAAGTTAGATTTGTCGTCATGACCGCAATCATTTCTCCCACGTTCATCAGGCAAGTCAAGTCTTAGCATATAACGGAATGACGCATAAACCATGCCCATTGAAAAAAAACCTTATTAGTTCAGATCTCTCAAACTGTTTCGCGTGATATTGCCATACTTTATCACTATTATCCACGCAAATTATATATAGAGAGAGAGGGATTGAGGAAAAATCGACTGGTAAGAGATGAGATACTAAGGATTCGCACACCATCTTGAAGTATTATTGAAACATATTAGCGACTTCGTTGCTTCGTTGCTTCGTTGCTTCGTTGCATCAACTTGTGTAGAGTATATAGTCAATGCAGTCAGCTGTCTCTTAGAAAATGAAAATGAAGGAGAATAAGAATTAGAGGGAAAATGTTTCTAAAAACAGAGAGATGACCAAGTACCAAGCCTCGTTTAGACTTCAGTGCATACGCCAGTAATTCAACGCGATGTTTGTATTGTTCATTTTGCATTCACCTTTTGTACGATATCACTCTGACAAGGCACGTCAAAGGCCCTCCTTTCGTTGACGCAGTCTTACGTCAGGCAAATGACGCCTCGTTTGCAACAAGCTTAAGAGTCCTTCAAGCCATGCAGCATTAATTGTCGCGGAGACACATGCATTTACGACTGCTTTGAATGATAGTTTCTTTCATTGTTATTAAAACAAAACTCTTCTGTACGCTTTCAAAGTGTCTCTGATCTTCCCTGATAGCACTGATTGCCGCAAGGACCATATCCCCCAGGTACATGTTTCGTACACCTGGGTCGAGACACGCAATGTTTGATAAAATGCCCTATCTAAGTATATATTATGCACCGAGAACCGATTTGAACCTTCTACCTTCCGATCGAAAGTCAAGTGAGTGAACCACTTTACCACGTGGCTTATAACAAGTAGATACGGTGGTGTCAGGTGCAAGGTGATGTGATCACTGTGACTGGTCTATTGAACGGCTTACTACGTTCTATTTGCGTCGGATCGGATTGTCGGATAACACGACCTTTTATGAAAACACGCCCCCATATTCATAAAAGGTCGAGTTCCTGCCGATGTCGATTTACACAATATTTTGTGAAAACCTGCCCTTATATTCACGAAAGGTCGGGTAAAACTGAATTCAAATAATCACAATTACTTCGAAGATGGTCCTTGATTTTGGGCTAATCTTTTTACATGTACATTGGCGAAAACATGCCCATACAATCAGACAATGACGATGTGACGATCGCTGGCCTTTTTACAAAATCATGGGATTATTTATCTCGTTAAAAAAATGGGGGTCGAGACGCGAGTTTTCGTAAATTTGCTGTAGGTTTTTCAAAAGTGAAGGTTAAACTGAACCCGACACTGTGGCGATAACTTGAAGAGGGGTGTATTTCACAAACTTTACACCTGACCCTTCGGTGAAATAGGGTTTGATTATTCACGAAAGTTCGTGTAACCTGAAGATGTGAAGACCCGAAGTAAGCCCTATTGAACCTACTGCAACAATGACTGACACAATGATCACACGCTCCAAAAATGACCCTCCACTAATAAATATATATATATATATATATTAAATCAGTTATTAAAATGTAAAGCAACAATTTCAAAATTTCATACAGCAAATATTATTGTCAGATGTGTTAAGTAATATTTTGTATTAAGTGTTAAGTGTTTTTGTGTTTAGTCATTGATTCGACACCTATCCAGCAATGGCTTTTAAAAAATGCTTAATCTGAAAAGAAAACGGTTTGTGTTTGTTTTTTCTCATCGAGATGAAATATAAACAAGGTGATAAATTCCCTATTGATTGCCTATCGAGACGTTTTGCGACATGTATCCACAAAAGTAATTAAAGCTTTGGTTTTCTTAAATTGATACCTCCGGTTATGAATAACTTGATAGAGGACTGAGGCAAAACTTTTGCAATCAGTTTTGTTTGTGATTGCAAGCATTTGCATTCCAAAGCTTTTTCTTTCTTTAAATCAAGGACACTGTTGTGTAAGTTAGTCTAGATCCTTAGAACTAGATTCAAATTATATTATGCGCCGTTTTCGGAACCATAACTGGAAAATCCAATGAAAGCCGTCGGAGTTTCATCATACCGATTTTTTTGGTGAGTAGTACGCATGCGCCACTCAATCGTCGTTGCCCTGCGCTGCATGCGTAGTACGGAAGCGAGGGGAGTCACGTGAGCAAAAGTCGATATCTTACCGAAGTTTGCATTTACCCCGCCAAAATCGGTGAAACTTCGGCAGGCGTGTAAAAAAAACCACACTCCAGAGGCGGATTTTTTCGGTTTCGATTTTTTTTTTTTTGCAGCATAAATGCAGCTATTAATGAATTACAGCATATTGGTCCCACGTACGCTATAACTATTGTTTTCATATCATGCGCCGTTTTAACCCCGGCACCAACTCCCAACAGTGAAAAACATGATAAGAACACCTTTGATGCATTGTGGACCATTGGGCAGTGATCAATTTATGAACTTTGAACACTCCTCTTTTTTTTTCATTATGTGAGGCATATTAATCCAGACATTAATCCAGATGGACTAAATATGGTAAAATGTCGATTATTATTATTATTTTTATTTTCGGGGGGGAATCTCATTGTGAATGCTTCAAAAACCCTGTATACCTTATCGAGTACATGTCTGCCAATTCATCAGTACATATTTATTGAATTCATATTTGAAAATGTATGTATTAGAGCCATCATGCACATTGAGTTATTAATTTCATAAAGCCCTAATCTTATGTTTCTGCCAATGTAAGAACCTAGAAAGAAAGTCCTTTAAAAACTAAACGGTTGAAGGTTGCTTTGGTCCAACCATTTTTTCTCATCAAACAAAGCCAATTTTTTTTTCTTCTATCGAATCACCAAAACAATTTGATGGCCTCACCGATGTAAGGTATCAAACCTCCCAATCCCTTGTAATGAATACCATCGATGTATACTGGAAAAAAAATTGTGCGGGAGATGAGTCTTGTTGTTGTCTTTTTTTAAATATCAAATATATATTCAAACAAATTAATGAGAAAGCATAGCCGTAGAAAAAAAGACTTTTGTTATTGTTACAGTTACTGGACGTACGAAGTCATAGCGTTTACAGGATAATGAAAGCCACTTTACGGCCCAAACATTAGGTGACAGTCGCCTGAATATTGGTACTTTCAAAATTCTCCTACGAATGTCCTGACTATTGAAATTCTGAGAATGCATAGACACACCTTTGCTCTCAGAATGCAGAATTGCACTCTTGTTCGGGTTTAAATTGGCAACATTCGGCTGATTCCTAGCTAAACATCGCCCCTGGCTTATGTTACCGGTTTTAATTGCCGTCCGTCAGGTCGCTTTTCCATTCACATTTTAGACGCTCCCTTAAAGCCAATAGACAGCTTTTGGTAAGCTTCCATGGTTACATTCTACAGATCACATGAATTTCGATTTGTTATGACAAATATCATCTTTTGAGTATAGTAGCATAAAAGATAAGCTCGTGTTCAGAATACGACCCCTAGGCCCCGTTATATAAAGAGTTGATATCAATCGCAATTTACTTGCGATTGATATCAATCGCAAGTATGTACGTAAGAGATAGAGGACTGCTAACTTGCGATGGATTAGAGGACTTGTGATTGACTTTGGATCAATCGCAACTCTTTATAAGACGGGGCCGTGATCTCCTAAATCTGTGCCTCTCATTTTTACAAGAGTCAAATAATGAGGATTACATATTTCTCAGCATAAATGTGGAGGGTATAAACGAAAGAAGAGTACGGTACAAGAGTGGTAAAAGAAAAAAAAATATTTTGAAAAATACCCAGCGAGAAATGGAAACGGGGAATCTGGTAGAGCTGGCTGTAGTGCATGATAATCATGGGCTAGCTCGAGGTCTTCTCTGGTAATATGCTTAGGCTGATTTCGTTGAGAGTATTCAATCTGGCGGAAGATTCGAAAAACAAAGTAGAACGAGGTCGAGGTTATATGGGCTGAAAACATTGGCCAGGGGTATACTTTATTTGGGTTAGTTTGCTGTTTTTGGAACGTACTATACGTTCTTTTATGTTATACATGCACGTACATGTAGCCTTCTTACCAGCCTTTTCATTCACAGATTAAACATTTAGAATACAAATAATGCTTCAATCCTGGCATACGAGACTGTTTGGTTCTTTACTGCTAAATCTAGTACACTATTAAAGTGTTTAAAATATACAAAGAAATCTGTTCAAAGCAAGAAAAAATCCGTTTCTCAGAAAAATAGATTGAGGAGTATAGGCCTACATAAATTATTTATCCAAAATCAAGGAAGTGACTTTCGAATTAATCACAGCCCACACATTATGATCGTCTAGCAGAGCTTCCCATAATTTCTAATCTCAATTACATTTTGGATTAGGTGACAGTATATGTTTGAACTAACATATTAGTCTGGTTCCGTGTGCACTGCGCCATAGTAATTCGCATTAGTCAGTCATTGGAGAAATTACCAGGGAATTAATTATTGTTGCGTGTACAAATCTCGCACGCAGCATGCAGCCGCGAAATTCGGTGTCCCACCTAGAACTTGATGCGAGCGACTCAGGAGGCTTTCTGTCATCTTTCGAATTCGAATTTTATAATGACTTGTCCTTATGGGTGGGTGTTTTGAATGGGGTGGAGGATCCCCGCATCGCGTGTGATTCTTCGGCCGTAATAATATGTGAAGTCCACTCACGGTGACTGATAACAGCTGAATTGTGTCAACTTTCAAATTTGAACCCACCACTTCGACATCTATCATATAGATTCAACGTGCAAAGTTATTGTATTATTTGTAGCACAGAAATCGAAATGCTTCTTTCAACAAAAAAAGAAATTCCTTACAATGCAATGCATAGTATTTATTAATGTCATACTTGTAATTTGTCGGAAATTAAAATTAAAACAAATGAATTGAAAATGAAAATGAAAGAAAGTATGTCGTATTGTTACATTTTTTTCCTATAAATAGGCCTAACACATATTTAATTGATATACAAACTTTTTCAAATTTTAATTAATTAATAGATGAAAATAAAATCCGCCTCTGGTTCTCAATGTATTTATTGTTATTCATATGCCATTCCATAAATCTTATCTTCCACATTTTAGCACGATCGCAAAGACTTTCAAAAGTCAACTCAAGGGCACTTTCAATACCCTATTACATTGTCTTTAGTCAAGAAATCATGTTTGCATATTTTCGTAATACGTCAGTTTAATGTTCGCACATTTCATTATGTGTTTGCTCGATGTTCATCATGTTCAAAGCAATTGTATTTGTCTTAGATTATTTTTTAGAATGACTTTGCAATCTTTTTAATCTAAACAGTTCAAATTCATACACGCCAATAGTCAATATGATTTCCGATATCCGATACATTATCCGCATTTGATAGATTATCCGAAAGCAGGTGCATTAAAAAATATATAATTACGGTTTAAACACAGACATGCCCTCTTAATTCCATTTTGAAGACGAAAACAAATCTCTAGAGCGAAAAAAGTAAACCCTAACGTATCAGTGGATCATTTTAGCATGTCAATGTACGACATGTATTAAAAGCAATATAACCGTTAAAAAAATCATTTGTCTGATTTGAACGATGTTCGTTGATGAATCGCATGATATTCTAAGCCACTAGGTAGTTTTTTCCTCCCTAAGTGAAATATTATTCAAATAAGAGACTAACATGATTTCTGCCAACTTGCGACGGGTAGACATGCAACTATCTACGCCCACATTATATATATGAACCTCTGCATGTGCAGTGAGTCTAGGCGTGGACAGAGTAGGCGATAGCATCAATTGGGATTTTCTTTCAAATATTTTGACATTAAACAATTTTAAATGATACATGGAACATCACAAAAACATCGCCTGCACGGTAAATTGTTGATACACATGGCTCGATTTGAGACCATGTTGAGCAATTTCCATTTGTAAGTTATTATTAAGATCATTGCTCCCAAAAATATACACTATCTTTAAAATAGAGAGATGAAAACATCTTCATATTCCGAGGTTGTTGACAAGACATAGTTAAGTACAAAACAAACAGTTTTAGAAGATGTTATATTGTTTTCATCAATACCAAAGATTGTTACACAAAGATCATTATCATCATGATTATTATCTTATTGGAAGAAAATTATATTTAATACATTTAATACTACGAGGTAAGAGAGGGAACAAGTTTGAAAAACTCAGTATTTGCACCTAAAGCCAATGAAAATGTCTTGGAAACGGGAGAGAGTTCACAGAGGAAGACAGCGTTGTATTCAGTTTGATTAATGACTAAGTGAAGTTGCATAATTAAGGAACGCCATTAGGATATTACAGTCTTGATCCATTCACATTCACTTTTAAAGGGCATTTTGTTCATTTTGTCTTCAATAAATTCCCAGAATTATATTTGAGGCCTTGTTCATAAAATTTGAGTTAGTTCCAATATCTCTTGGTTTTGTTTGCAAATTGTTCTGGAAAAGAGAACAATGATGGGGTTTATTATTTCTTTCCATCGATGTATCCTTATTCATAATTACTTCACACTTCAAGGACATTGTTATATTGATATTTTAGATCCGGAAAAGACATCAAGCTTTTTTCAAAGTTGTTCAAGGAAAAAAAAAGTTTGCTTTTCATGTTGATGGGGATTGGCAAATAGATAGATAGACAGAGAGTGACAGACAGAAAGAGAGAGAGAGAAAAAGTGAGACAGAGGGGAAGAGAGAACAGAGACAGAGACAGATTCCATTTTCGAGGAAGACATTGACATCCACATCAAAAACCGTACGGTGGCTTTAATGCAACAATAAGATAAGATAAGTGGATGGCCCGCAGCAGTTTGCATTACGCGATGCCGCAGCCCCTGGCATAGATGCGAGTAGAGAAGTAACCTGATAACGACTACCTGGCTGTAATCACCTCCAAAACTCTTTAATCACGAAAATCGAATAAAAAAAGAGAAAAAAGTCGAGACAGAGATGAAGTGAAATGAATAAGATCTCGAATCTTTGTAGGTTATTTTGATAAGGAAAAATAGACATATATCACTTTTTCGAATTACTAATAGCTCACCCAGTACTTTGGTAAACTGTAGCTCAAGTTTTGTTTTATTCTTTTATGTTCGTATGATCCGGTTAAGAGTAACCTCATCTAACGGAGAAATTGGATACATATCTCGAAAAACAAGGACACAATTAATGACAAATAATACATTTGAGCTTCCTTTACCATACACTGCAAGAACAATTTTCAAAGTTCCGTTCCGTGAAACGATATGTCATATTTCTTTTTTTGTAGGCCTTGTGGATATTCAAATCTCACACGGGCTCGTTCGAGAACAATGGAACAAGAAGGCAATTTAAAAAGCATTGAAAAAGGAAGGGAAAAAAGTGTTTCAGGAATAAGAAACTGCGTTTTCTTCAGGCGGTTTTACGACCCTGGGGGCACGTGCTATATAAAGGGAGTTGACCAAATAAGAGTATGGAGCACTCCGCCCCGGAGAAATCAGATGAAGATTGGGTGGGCTGGAGGATTGGGACTCTCTCAGCCTGCCCAATAATTAACGCCTGATGTTGGCTTCTACGTCATCACCCTCAGAAGGCAGTGCGGAAAGAATCGAGAGATCGACTGGGGGAAGGATTGGGAATGTGAATGGATTATCTTGGGAATTTTTCATCGCATCATTCATTCACAATCATGTCAATTGACACTTTTGTAATATTTGCTGAGTACGTTTGTTCCTTCGATTCAAGGAAAGCATTTTAAAATTCATATCTCTAGATAAAACGGGCATTGATAATCGGAATATAGAGATTACTGGTCTGTGGGTTTGTCAGTGTGAATTTATATTCTTCTGTGGTTGCTGTTTTTTGTTGTTCTTAATTTACACAAGTAAATAAACTATTCCAGACATTAATCATCCATTCCAAACTATCATTATCTTTGTTTATTTCATTGTTACCATTGATTGAAGAAAGGTAGTTAGCCTTAAAAAATCACAAAGTTCGTGAAAATTTAAGCAGGACTTACGGGATCGGGGAAAAGCAGAGTGGCATTATCTCTCTCTCTCTCTCACACACGCACGCACACACGCACACACACACACGCACACGTGCGCACAAACCCCTCACACCCGAAACTTACACACAATCTCTCTCTCTCTCTCCCTCCCTCTCTCTCTCTCCCTCTCTCTCTCTCTCTCTTCTCCCTCTCTTTCTCTAGGTAGGTGCATAATTGGTACTACTCGCACATCAGAAAAACGGTCGTTCCACATCTTCCCGTGATGTGCGCGCGAATGTTTGTGCGTGCGTATGGGGGTGGGGCGTTTCGCATATAGCGCCAACACTTTGCGGTCAGGAAAAAGGGTTGCAAGGTTCAGGTACGTCGCCACCGTAAAAGCCAACATACACTTGTCCTGGAATATGTTCCCACGTAAAAAAAAAGAAAGAGGGGTTCAATCAATGGCTGACAAGATTAAGATCTCCCCATAATTCGATATGTCATATCGTAAATATTTTACTTAACAGGAATATTCCTGGGAAGATGAAGAAACAGCGTAAAGCCAGTAAAATAATGGAAATAAGACCCATGGAAAGGAAGAAGTAGCGGTAATAAGTTATACATGCATAACACTTTCAATACCATTAAATTCATTACTTTAACATACTTTGTCATTTCGATTTGTGTTGAAGATAATTTCCATTTTTTCTCATTTCACGCATTGAAGGAAAATGAAAGCGAAAGGATCCAAATTAATTCTTCTCTGGGAAACAAATTTAATACATGTTATTAGAAAGTATGATTTATCTAGGCTTCTTTGCTTATTAACATTGAAAGCTACATCTTTTATAGATATAACATAATTACGAGTAGTTAACATATCATGATCTGGTATCAAATGGTGGTTATGTACAAGAGGGATGCCACATTTTCTATAACGTTATTCAGACATGTTTAGGAAATCAACCGGAAATATCCGATCTCTTTTCAGTATAATGGGGTGAGAAATCGTATACTTGGAACCCTGTCGCTATATACGCAAGCCGTTGCAGTTTGTAATAATATATCTGTAAAGAGAGTGACTATACCCTGCATACTTTGAAAACCTAAATCTAATGGCCACCATGTGCATGAAAACATCGAATTAAACTTCATAATGGTATGCATTATTGTCAAAAAATATTGCACGGGACGTCTACTCTGTCATCGTTAGCAGCGATTTGGACTCGCTTGATATAAAGTGACGCCGCAGGTCGAGCATAACATTCTCCCTCCTAGCGCCATTACAATGGAAAGCTTAAAGATGCTAAAGGCGAGTTATTGTTTGAGTACTACGAAGTTTTTGAAAGAGAAGGAAAAAAATGTACGTCTCCGCAATTAGACATTTTAACCCGGCAATGACCGAGTACCTAGTCATGACGCAAATAAGGCTGTTAAGAACCTCGTAATGTACTGTAAAACTATAAGATGCTATGGCGTCCAATGCGTCATATTCGGTTATTGGACGCCAGGATATGGCGCTTTGGTACCACTTTTAGTTTCCGTGCAGCAATTTGCTGCGCCGGGGCAAGAGCCTTAATGTTTGAACGCCAAACAAGCTTTGAAATAAAGAGGGTGCAGCAAATAGGGTCAAAGTGAGAGTAAACGTACACTAGACACTTAAAATACATCCCCAATACTATTTTGTATATCATTTTATACCATATACATAAAACACTTAAAAATTAAAAATAACAATTCTTGAAAAATGCAATTCATCTCTTTAAACTGTAATATCTTGAGCATTATTTTGTTAATGCAAGTTATGAATTCAAAAATAAAATGAGTTAAAAGGTTAATCACTTCTTCATTTTTCAGTATGATATTGAAGTGAAGATATATATATATATATATATATATATATATATATATATATATAGATATAGAGGTGTCGTGGGTTCGATTCCCGACACGGCACTAATGTCCTTTGGCAAGGCATTAATCTACTACATTTGCCACTCCATACCCAGGAGAGAAATGGGAACCTGACTGGATGACGAAAGCATTTGTGTTTTAGTAATTGCCTTATGCCCTCACGGTGACTTTACGGTCGGAATACTCATCAGGGAGTGGAGATGGTGCACATTGTGCCTGAATGAATCCGATGATAGGGGTAATAAGATCTGTAAGCGTTTAATGACGGTGTTCCGTATTAAGCAATATATAAATCCAGATTATTATTATTATTGTTATCATCATCCCTAAACATATTTCATGCCTATGCAAAGAAAATGAGTATATCAAACAGGGTCCCCCCTCTCTCTCTCTCTCTCTCTCTCGCAGGTGTTCTTCCAAAGGCAGGTCCACATACCACAGTCTTCTTTAGTTCTCCATCCCTCTCTATCTTCAGCCTTCTTCTTCATTATGTCATATGATCTGTCACCTTCCAAGTCTGACACCATCCCAATTCTTGGTCTTCCTATTCCCCGTTTACCATCCATCTTCCCATTGAAGATGTCCATTAGCATGTTATTCACCGTAACGGTTATGCATGTGTCTGCAATGCAATTATGCAATGCTATACACTCCAAAACCAGACATTTGACAAGTCTCTTCCTAAGATTTAGATTGAGCCTTTTTGCTGTCAGTAGCTGTGAGTGTCAAAAAAAAGTTTACACTCAGAAAATTGTCATTTATTTTAAAAGTCACCTATGAACGAAAGGTTATCATACATGTTTTGAAAGAGTGTTATATCCCGAATCGTTTGGTATCATTTTTCTGTGGTATGTATGTGTTCACGCTTGGATGAACTGGAGGCATTGTTTGCGAGAGTGCAAAAATCGACTTGCGCAAAAGTATTAAAATGAGAGAATGAACTGAATGTATCAAATGAGATGCATTGCATATGCTTTTTTCAGAAGCAAAGTCACACACACACACATAAGGAGCACACGCACACTCACATAGCACATTTAGATGCAGACTGACCGAGTCCTTTAGGAGAAACAACTCATTGTGATCTCACTGCACCAAACTTTCATTATGGCATTATGATTGAATTTAAATTCCATTTTGATATTAAATGGGAAATTTGCGATTTTAGAGAAATGTTCATTACGTAATAATGACTTGGCTGCGTGTATTTTTCATTTATCTGAGAGTGCGAGTGCGCGGAAGTGTGTCTGTGTGTGCGCGTGTGTGTGTGTGTGTGTGTGTGTTTGGGCGTGTGTGTGTGTGCGTGTGTTGTGTGTGAGTGTGTGACTGACTGAGTGTGACTATGTGTGTGTTTTGATATGTGTGGCATGATTAATTTTGTTAGGGATGTTATTTGGATCTGCAAAGACCGAATTAATACCAAAATCCCAATTGTTTTATTCAAACATCACATAGGCATCACTTTGGCGCAAGTCGATTTTTGCACTCTCTGAAACAATGTCTCTGTTCATCCAAGCTTGACCACATACCACACAAAAATGATACCAAATGATTTGGGATAAAACACTCTTTCATAAGATGTATGATAATTTACTGTTCATAAATGATTTTTGAAATAATTAGCAATTTTCTAGGTGTAAACTTTTTTTTGATTCACACTGTATACTGCTAATCGAGGATGCCTTCTTGTCTAGTGCTATGCGGGTTTCGATCTGATGGAACAACACCAGAGATAACTCTACCAAGGTATGTAAAGACAGTGTTAAACCTGTTCAGCTTCCTTTCCATGCACCTCTTATGATGTTCATGTCTACTGGCCCTGCCCTAAATAGGGTATAATCTTATATAATAAACCATTGCAATCATAAATCCACCATTTCTTTAAGAATTTCAGCATGTCAAAATCCATTTCAGTAAAGATAGTAAATGTGTTTTTTTTACTTGCTGCAGAAAGTAAGCTTTTAGTATCAAGCTGAATAATGCAAAATATAAACCAAACCTTCGACATAGATTATACTAATTTTTTTCTGGACAACATAGATCTAGACAAAGTGGGTATAATGCTGATGCCTCCTTTTTTTGCAAAGTTCAAAAGTCATTCAGAGAAAAAATGTTTGATTCTGTTGATGTAAAGATCTGGTATATCAAATTGATCTCATTCCAGTTCAATTTAGGAAAATCTTTTTTTATTCCCACTTGCATTTGCATTTTAACATTCTAATGAGAAATTTTTGCCATTGTCTCTCTCTCTCTCTCTCCCCTCTCTGTTGGTTACATTTGTAGTGAGATTTGCAAAGTAAGCTTTATAAGTTTTAGATAAAAAATTAAATTGTCCAAAAACTGTAAATATGTTATTTGGAACGAGACAGATGTTACCAAAGCACATTGGTTTGAGACTTAAAATTCATACTACAAAGATTAAGAACGTAGAAACTGTCAAATAAAGCTTACATTGATTGTGCAATTAAACAAATGTGCTTCAATATCGGTAAGATGATACGTTTACTTGGGAGACTGATTTATTTTGTGAGTCAATCTATTTTTAATATTTATTTATCATTCCAATTTTCTTCCCCAGTTTAATTACGAAGATATAATTTGGCAATCTATATCTACAATTTTTTTCTTCTAAAGTTCACAATAAAGAAGGAAGAATTATATTTAAAATTAAAAAAGTAATCCCATACTTCTACGTCTCATGTGCATGACGTTTTAAAGTGGAAAATATTAAATGTCTGTCCAAAAGAACATGTGGATATTTTGATGTTTAAACTTAAAATAATTTTGTTCCATAACATTTTTAACGCCTGATCTCAATTAGGCCAGCCATGTATTTTCTTCATTCTATAGGTAATCTGCGTCTCCCAAGACAAATCAACCAATTATTCAATCGTTGATGTGAGACCAGACCTTGAGTATACTTTTTCATTAAAAATCTCTTTTTTTCAAAGGAGGGCCAGGTATAACAAAATGTGGATTCAAACGGCATAATAAGCTCCAACGCTTGAATGCTGTCATGAAGAAACGGTGCGGGAAATCTTGTCTATTTTGAATCCTTCACCTATAAAAGTTGAGATGTACACATGCAATGACATGTGTTGTCTGTCCAGAGCTCCAGAAAGCTGATTCAGGCAAACCTAAATCGATATCTGGCTTCCCGCGTTTATGAAATTCAAATAACTCATTCAACTCCATAGCTTTCTTGGTATTATAAACCTTAAAATATATCTGTCATACGGAAGGACCAATTCTGCTAGTTATCAGTAATATTATTGATATGACCAGTTATAATATTTATCTGTGGTTAGTGAATTATTATTTGAAAATAATGTCAAATATTATTATATCCCTCGCGGAAAATTGCTTTTACGTTAATTGGTCAAGAGCATTTCAGGTGATCAAACACGTTTCTGCAATATGAGCAACATCATTATAATGTTTCAATGATGTGACGTCAGAGTAAGAATGCAATAAGTAAGTGTTTATCTATGCCCTTAAAAAAAGTGTGCAATTATTGAACTCCTAAAAATGTCACATTAAATGAAAAGTTCATTCGACGCAAGTACAATCTCACATTACAGTGATTATAAAAAGTGCATGGTCTAGTCTAGCACTCATGGGATTCGGGACATTACGAGAAAAGCATATATACCAATATACTTCTATACTGGTATTAAGCTTGAAATGAATGTGAAGAGGATAGGAATTGAACCCTTGATTCTCAAGTAGTGCTCTAGGCGATACCAGGAGGATTCAATATCAAAAGTACCGAGTAAGTCCCGAAATCGGAAATTAGACTCGAAGAGAGGTCCCTGAGGACACTTTTCAAGTACATATACGTCGTTCTATCAAAGTTCGATGTGGTCTGTAGTATTGGTCGTATGGAAAAGGTCAAGTACTAAAACCCACACAATTTTGTTCAGGTATTTGGTCTTTAATTATTGTGATGTTATTTTGAACTTCCAAATGTCATTGAGAAAAAGAGGAAAAGAATCAGTATCAGATATAGCAACACTTTTAATAGATAATTTCTAATTGGAAAGACGAGCGCGCGCACACACACACACAAATAATGCAACACCAAAACACCTACGATATTTTTTTTATTCTCGAAGGACTAAGTTTTTCAGGAGGTTCAGTGATATTGAGGCTGTACACGAGATACAGGATGTCTTTCTAAAACGTACAATAGATGCAAACAAAAAAGAGGTAGATAAAATAAATCGTGAAAAAGGGGGCAACTTGAGTGCAATTGCAAGAAACATCGTCTCGGAAGATGTAAAACTAATACATTATTTCGGATTCCTGTTTCAGGTAAGATTTCAGGATTATCACGAGATAGGATTCTATCTTTTGTGTATGATGTCTAAAACGTTTGAAGTTTTGTTCTTTTCTTGATAGATGAGCAGTGAGGATTGGGATGTGGTATTATTAAAATGAAGGTGGTGTCACAGAATTCGAGGAACCACTTTATCAGGAGCAACCGTTGTTATGGGTACAGAACACAATCATTTATCATTCCAACATATGTCATAGACGCCCGCGATGGTCATCTGAAGATTAAGGAGAGTAATAACTGATATTAATAAAAAGGAATAAAAAGAAAGGGGGAAATAAGAAAAGGGAGGAGAAGACGAAAAAGACGAAGAAGAAGAAGAAGAAGAAGAAGCAAGAGAAAAGGAAAAGTAAGACAAAACAAGGAGAAGAGGGAGGGATATGATTTAAAAAATACAGAAGAAGAACAAAAAGAATATCACAAGGAGAAAAAATAAATAAAAATAAAATAAAAATAAGCGATGTGATTGTATTGCTGCCTTTAACAGTCACCCTAGTGTACTTTTTAAGTGAACCGATGAAGACGATTTTAAACGTTTGTATGGATCTAAAAACTTATTTCATCAAAGCCCATTTCATCAGCCTCTGTTAATATATCAAAATATCACATTCGATTCCAGAAAAATAATACTAATTCAAAGAATTTTTTTCCAAAAACAAAATAAAGAAGTCTTATATTTTCTGCGTCAGGGGACTCATATAAGGGATTTTGAGAGATACTCGCAGACGACAAACATCAATCATCTTTAGATGTTAGAATCTGTTATATTTTTCGGGCTTCTTTGACTCCTGCAACGCATGTTCGAGTGAATGATATATTGCTCTTGCTCGCCTCCACCTAGCCGTCTCCATCGTAAGGATAGCCCTTCTCATTGGGGATTCCTTGTGTCAACTAGACTCATGATCAGAGACCACTTGACATGGTCAGTGCTACATATTAAACAGTTTCAGTTTTTTGGCTTTTACTCAGTAATTGATATATGTTTTAATTTGTGTACATATTTGAATAATGCACCAAACAAATGCAATAAACCGGCAAAACCTCTGAAATCGCGTGTTTGAAAACAACATATATAACAAACCTAAGAGTTTACTATACCTCTTATTCAGTCCGTTTTCAAACTGACACTTTTTATTTACAGGATAATGTGAGCATAAAAATAAATTACATTATCAATGTCCTATGATGAAAAAATGATGTCAAAAATTAGTAACAGTTGCGAGTTGTTCTACTCAGGTGATTAATTTTTGTTTATAAAAAACAATTTAGTCACCAAAAAGAGCGTTTTGGGCTTCTTTTTTTTGGGGGGGTCCTTATCATCACCAATTTACATAAAATGTATAGCATCATCGCAAAGGATTTTTAAATTTGTTTCCTTTGCTTGTATTCTCAGTTTATTTTTTTACTAATCCCATTTCATGTAAAGCTGATAAATATCGTCGTGCGAAAATCTCTTCCCCTCCTATCTTTGCATTTTTTCTAGGTTATCAAAAAGCTACTATTAACAGAGATGTATGTTTCGCATATCCCACTTTCATCTTTATTGGTTAAGCATGCAATGCAACATGTATCAGAATACTGATCATGATGAATGTTGTACTTTGTAACCAATGCTTCACTGTCTCGTTACACGTCTCTAATTCTTAACAACAGCGTTAGACCAGGAGTCTAAAATAATTCAAAGTTCATGGGGAGAGAGAAGGGGGAGAAAATCATAGCGAATGAGTGAGATGTTTTGGAAAAGAGAGGGAGATATTGAGAGAAAGAGAAAAGGTGATATGAAAGAGGGAGAGGGAGAGGAAGGAAGATAAAAACATAGAGAGAGAAGGAGAGAGAGAGAGAAATAAGAAACTGAAAAACACTGAGGTTAATAGAAAGACAGACGGAGAGAAAAGGGAAAGGGAAACTGCAAGAGACAGTGGAAAGGAAAGGAGAGAGGAGAAGTAGAATGATAGAGAGACAATTGGAAATATAGAGAGAAAGACAATGTAGAGACATTGAGAATGGGGGAAAGGATTACGGGCGGCCTTCGCCGACGACGTTTTGAATTATTCATGTAATCAATGTCAAAGAGTGGTTCTCAAGAGAGACATTGTGAAAGTTGATGAATGGTATCTCAATCAGACTTCTTATAATCAGTAATAAATCCTTTTGGAGGTATTCACATCAAATATCCCAAGATATTTGCCCCTATCCCTTTTACACGAAACCGCATCCATTACAACCAATAATTGTTCTTTCCCCCTTCCTCTTCTCCTAGCATAATCTAACTTGTACGAATTTCGTTTGCGCTTTTAGAACATTTTGAGAGTCGATAATTAGAGATAGATTCAGAGAGAAAGGGGAAGTTTGAAAAAGATGGAGTTTGATTTCTATTTCACTGTGTGAGATTGTTTATTGCTTTCCAGGTAATAACAGAGTGAGCGTAAAAATACTAATTGATATTCTAAATTTTAAAAGAAAAAACGTAGTATAGCGTTAACGCAATTTAATAATAAGGGAGGACTTGACTTTCGCATAATCAAGGCTTAAAGGTGACAAACTGATTTACAGAGCGAAGAAAATAAAATTCACCGCAAATATTAGCATCCAGCATTGGATAAAGCTAGGAGAAATTATTTTCGTACATGTAGCAGAGATAATTTGATGTTAAAAACCAAAAACCATGAGATTACACCTGCTTGTCTCAATTCAGATACCATGATGACAATTCGATAAGAGAGCTTTAAATCGTTTGATTTCAGAAGAAATGAGGAATGAAATTGGCTTCAACATTCTGTATCTTCAGAATGTCTTCAATCAATATTAGCTTGAATAATTCATGTAATATACGATGGGGAAAGTGGAATGATTTTTTACTGTGCTAAACGGACAAAAAGATTGAAACGAGCTATATGGTCCCGTTAAGCGGCATATGGGTTCTTCTACTAGATCTTAAATAAAGTTCGGTTAAAAAGTATCTCGAAGATATTAATTAACTGGGCTTTTCCTTCTTCATTTATTCTAAATAAGTGCATAACGCAGCACAAGACATACTTGCCATTTTGCGTTGTGCCTCAAAGCCATCTCCTGCATGGGCGGCACGAGGGAATGTGTGTATGCCGACGTTGCTCCTAGTGTTTGATGATTGCTCAAAGACCTACGGGCCATGGACAGAGAATGAAGGAACACTACGTCTCACTATCAAAAGTTGTCTTCTGGACGCCTCTCATCCGTGGTGAATTGAGGATAATCTGGGTTTTTTCCAGCCCATTTCTGGATTAATTATTCTGTGTGGGTCCACCTCTCACATTTCTTTAAGGCATGTTGATGGATGATCAGACTATGCGTAAAGCTTTTATCTTTTCAGTTGGTAATTTCCTGTTCAGAAAGCTCGGATGGATGTAGAAGTTTGGAGGGGAATACGACGTTTCTTACACTTTACAGCCTCAAGGAGACCACGTCCATTTTAAATTCATTCAGAATTTGCGCTCCTGGTATATCTGGATTGGTGCCTTCAAGAGTGCCAGAAAGTGCACTTTATTCAGGAAAAGTGATCCCCTAAATTTTGGCTGTATTATTCTGCTATCGGGCCTGTCCATTTATTACCTCGGAGCATTCATGTATAATGCGTATTTGGGTGGACCCTGGGTGAATAGTGGTGAATTTTCTTGCTTTGGATCTTTAAATTATTTGGCTTGAGGACAACATTTTAACGTAGCGCAGCAATCGCGGAGAATGAAACGCAAACATGTGCGCATTCTTGTTACAGGGAGTTCAAATTTAATTAAATTTTATATCGAAAGAATTTCCTTTTCACACACTATATTGAAGTTTGAGAAAGAAATTGAGGGTCCTAAAAAGAAGCTTGCGTTGGACACAACCGATTCAAAATGCAATACCATATAAATAATAGGAATAAAACAACACAAGGGTCGTTTACAGGTGTGTTTAAAAATCTAGGCACAACTTGCAAACTTCCATTAACTTGATTAAGCTGATCTTGTAGAATGGCGCATTGCCGATGGGATACGGGGGTACATCCCTTCCCGTCGGAGAGCCAAAACAAAATGAGGAGGAAAAAAGAACGAAATAGGGAGAGCCCCTATGCAACAGAGAGAGAGGGATAGAGAGAGGGAGAGAGAAAGAGTGGGGGTCGAGGAGAGGGGGTGAGACGGAAATGTCCCAACCGTGGGAAGGACATCCTTATCGAGAAAAACCCTCGCAATGACCCAAGAGGGTGTGTCTTTATTCGTCTTTATCCCAGTCGTTCCTTCTTCCTATGCTATCGTGTAGATTTCTTACGTATTAATTTTGTCACTTTCTCCCTCTCTCTCTCTCTTTCCTCATCCCACCTTCCGTCCCCCACTCTGTCTTTCTTTATCTTTACTTGTCTCACTCTCCTTTTTATGTGATTTTTGTGTTGAGCATGAACCTGAATGGAGACACAATCAATTGCTATCGCATTAGTGCTGTTCTTGCGGTAAATCGATGATCTTACAGGCACGTTGAAATCGCTTTGGGCGGTCATTGACATCGGCCGTTCTCGATTTCGTTGCCCTAATCATCTTGTTCCTCCCATACACAATGCATGTTGTCAAAAGGGTGTAATCAACACCCCCTTGCATTCTCACCACGTTCGCGTGTGAAAGCGTTGTGGATAGTGTTGATCCCAAAAGAACGCAAAAAAGAACTGCCGACAAAAAAAAGGTGTTCATGATTCCATCATATCTAAAATGTCATTGCAACCTACACTTCCCCATGTCGCTGGCATCTTGGAATGACAGAAAAAGCCTTCAAGTTCCAATAATATCATTGTTTTTACGGCCTTATGATTTCTAACTTCAGAAAACATCAGGCCTAGAGGAAGCGAGTGCAAGAAAACGGTCAAAGGAACCCGTATGAGATACTTATACGAAAAGTGATTGTTGTCACTATACACTACATTATAATTTCAGTACATGGAATAAATTTTCATCGATCATTAAAAAGATTAATACATTTTCTATGTTAAAAGGCAAATGTTATCTCAAGAAGATATAAATCTGTTACATTATTCCTTTTAATTCTTAATCTTCTTCTTCTTATTTGTCTCTTTCGACTTTTTTTGATTTGTCCTTCTTCACCTGGTTACATCTGCCTCCATTGGGTTAAAAAGTTCTTAAAGACGGTCTTTCAGACCTAAATCTCCGGCACTATCATCTGGATAATAATGTACTGTAAGTCCCTTCATATGATAGGTTTGGGGGAGGGCGACTTAATGCATCGCATGTTTGTCAATGTTACTTAATCTCAGAGTATAACGGGAAAAATTACCCTTTTTGCAGATATTCCTTAGTCGTTAATCTATCTGGAAGTGTCAATTATTTTTGTTTATCAATTCAGAACAATTCGTAAGCATCTGTCAGCCTACAGTATTATGCCATTATTGATAATCCAAAACCTTTATTATTCATACTTTGCTAAATCGGAATTTAAGTGGAATGACAGAGTAAGATTATCAATCTACTTTGGTATTTCTTTTAAAAAAAATGATTCAATGGAAATTGCAGAGGAATGAATGAATGATCAATTCAGAGCAAGATACTTTTGTAGATTTTATTTCTTTTATGAAATACATCTGAAATGATTTCCTCGCATGGTAAATTCTTTCGTAAACAATTAATTGATTCGTTCTGCTCCTATGTGAGAAATAAGAATCTCATCGAGCGTACGTCCCCGAAACGCTTTCACCGAGGGAAGAGCGATGAGAAAGATGTATGAGTCTTGCTTCTGGGGAACAAACTTAGAACATTATAATCCTTATACTTGGTGGATTCTGGGCTTCAGCAACCTCTTCCAAAATATGCGGGAGGGTAGCCAGACTCGGTTCTGAAATCCATCCATCCCGGTGACCCGCAGAATCAGCGCACAAAGTCAGGCAAACAGTTTGTGAGATGAATTTCCCATCACTCCACTAGCTCCCGGTGGGATTGGGTATCATTTTAAGGAATATAAATATATTTAAGGAAAAAAAAACTCCTCGATTTCAACCCCAAATGCTGATGAATTTTGGACAATCTAATACCCCGACTTGCCCCGAGCTGCAGTGAAAGAATAAATAAAGCGCCATTCAAAATAAGAATAAAATTCGTCACCTGATGGCCGATTCCACGTGGTTGTGCTCTTGAAGGAAATATTCATGTTTATGTCGAACGAAGAATAAATAATATGAATGTCAAAAGATTATAGAATTACTGGTTATGGTATTCATTATAACAGCAACACATAGAAATTATTAGAGAAAAGATTTATAACAGCAATAGATCAGAAGGTCTGTTAAAATGTCTACGGTATAACTGAGCACTCATCTCTTCATAGTTCCTTTGAATAAAATATATCTAAGTGCCTATATTTTCATGCAAATGATTATAATCGAGAATCATTTTACATATTCCATGTGTTCTCGTGTCTGCGTTTTCTTTTGAATACCAGTAGATATGAGAAAATAGAATGACTCCTAAGTCAAGGACTAAGAAATTGTAAACAGGTCACAAGAAAAGAAGAAAGGAACTAAATGTTTTGATCGTATTTTAAATAAACACGATAAGCAAATGCGAAAAAAGAAATATCAATTAGTAAATAAAATAAAAAGTACAATCAATATAGACATTTTTATTCTAAATTTTTCTTTCCTTATCAAGCGTTATTTTATTTTATTTTGAAGTCAGGTCTAAATAGTTTAAAAACTGCTTTTCACAATGGATAACTGTACTTTAACCTGTTTTTTAAATAATTTTTAAAGTCAGATCAAAACTTAAAAGGTGGTAAAATTAATAATAAGGTGTATATTGCAGATCCTGTTCGGAAAGATGGTTACTTTATGGATAAAGGTAAATCTCTAAATATTTAACGACATCGTGATTAAAAAAAAAGAATTATAGTCTCAGTTATCTCTGAAATATATGCTTTTTAGAGAGAAATATGTTATTACTAACGATTGTGTCCCAGCTGTATTATTCCATCAGCAATGATTTTTTAAAAATAATACAGGGAAAATCAGTCACCAATTTTCAAATTCGGAAATACTATCAAATACCGTTTCCATTTCAGAAAGTTTCGTACGCTGATTTTCTATATTTTCTCATGTTTGTCCTTATTTAGTGCAATTCTATTGTTATTTTTGATGAGTGACAATTTAAAAATGATGCCTGGTAACGTGTTTCATCCGATATTAATTCTTAACATGAAACTTAATGTAAATCTTGATTCAATTCTGTTGAGAACAATAAAAGTTTTTAAAAAGATTCAATCGCAACCAATAGTATGTCTACACAAGAACAGCGAATATCCTCTATTTCGGTTTCAACTTTGATAAAGATTAATATATATATATATATATATATTGTTCAAGAGCGATCAATTCTGATAACGAGTGAATAAACGAGTGAATCACATGTTTCTCCAATGTCTTTGTTTTAATCAATGCCGATGGCAAGTAAAACTTCTGTAAACAGCAAAACAGGAAGTGAACAAAATAACATAACACTGAGGTAGTAAGTCAATACCATGGTTACGTTATGAAACATGATATCTAACTTAATGGAATTAAAAGAGAAATAATGTATCAAATACTGTATAGTCCCATCTCTTATATTTTTGTATTGATGTGATTGTAATTTGTTTCCTCGGCAAAATGGTTTTATATCGTGCTGCAAAACCTAAAGATACTGGCCTGAAGAAAAAAATAAAGGAGGACATGATATATGTTTTAGGATTTAACGATGAAATTAGGAAAATGGGAGAGGGAGTATTCAACTTCGTCTAATTGCAAGCTTGTTGTACTTACTCTTGTTTATTGATGAGAACGTTAAATTTATTGAACGACAACATATCTGTAATGGAATACAATAGGTTCCATTGATCAGAGCTTCAATACAAACAAACCAAGCAAATAAAAACAAAGAAAACAACTTAATCGGTATCGTCTAAAGTAATATCAACAATGCCACGCCCCTACCTCGATGAGCTCTACAAATGAGATTTGCTGAATGCTACTGTTTGTCGTTAGTAAATTTTCGTCAATAGATTAAAAAAGTCGTCAACCTATAGATTAGAACAGCAGCCCGGAAATTAATCTGGTGCAAACATGAGGTCATTGTACTTTGCAATGGGTCATGGCAGGATTTTAGACACCCTTTCAAGTTAGTTTCAAGTTTATCCTCGTTGTTAATGCTCATTCCGTTTACGACATTGTTTTCACCCTTGACCTTGAGCGAAAATAGGAGCAACTGAATGATTTAAAAGAGGCATCTAAAATTGCACAATGTTTTCAAGTTTTCAAGCATGTGCTGAGGAGAGGAAATCACCTTACTCATTTCAAGATGAGGAGTAACAAACTGAAATGATAGAGGTCAGCGTTTTTTTGTGTCTATGTCTTGCTTCTCTCACCCCTTCACACGGATCGGTTGCTGAGCAGTACTCAATCTTTTCGAAACAGTTTAGATTGCTTGATAGGGGTATAATCTCGGATAAACAAGATCGAATTACATGGAAACACTTAATTTTTGAGATTCCATAATATTCAATCATCGGATCCTTGTTTTAAAATATTTGCTTCTTTCTAAGAAAAGAGTTCACGACAGTATTACGTTTCCCCTTTCCCCATCGTTCCAACTTTTTCTCTCCCTCTAAAAAAAAATAGAATTTTCCCATGAATTTCGAAGAAATTTCACATCACGTATTTATAAACGGCAAAAAAATACTTATCAAAAAAAAATTGACAAAGATCAATATTAGTACTCCTAGCAGTGTTAATGAATTCATACTGCATTTGAATTTTTAGGTTGTTTCAACGTGCAAAGAGAGACAACTAACAAGAGCTTCATTCCAAAAAGAGCTAAAATCAACGAAATCATATAAGTTGCATTAAAAAGAAATGTTATTGCTTCATTTTTCTAGTATGATTAAAAATTATCAAAGGCATGGCCCTACCTTAGTATATCATAACGAAGCATTGTGTGAAAGTGAGAAATTAAGCATCTTTGATCTATTCGAAGTCACTATTTAGTGCCTCTTGGAATGGAGATTTTTCAAATGTAAACCGTAAAAGCCCTGGATATCAATTATCTGTGAAATATCTCAACATTTTTGTGTGTTCTTAACCTTTATCGTCTGCATGTGAAATCTAGTAAAGTGTTCTAATGCAACCATAATCATGTAATGACGAACTATGAAAGTGCTTATACGGTATAAAGTATATATAAAAGGTGCTGATTTAGTATTGCCTCAAAAATCTATTGATTTACAAGTGCTCACACTTTACGGACAGGCCAACTTCAGAACGGGCCACTAACTAATGTTAGAAGTACGTGTATTTTTCAGAGTATTTCACAAACCACTGGCGCAGTTTCAGGCAAAGAGACAGATGGAGGCATGGTATCATCATATTTTCCTCCATCATGTCGTGTTCACTTCTACCTACCCTTTTCTTTCTTGCTCTCTCTCTCTCTCTCTCTCACCTTTTCAAAGGCACACGTCCTTTGCCCCGTGTTCTCATGACTACGCCACTATCTTAACATTTCTGGCTCAGCGCATAGAACAATGGTCTCGGGTTCGAGACCATGTCAGTAAGCTTATGCCCCTAGGTAAGGGTTCATCCTGAATTATCCTGAAATCTTTCGATCAGTAGGTCCCCTTGGAGCTATGCAAAAAAAAATTTAAAAATTCTCTATCTCTCTTTCTTTGGTATCTCTCTCTGTCTCAAAATATACAAAATAAAACAGTAAGTTGTCATGGCTGCGTTTTTATAAGAGTATTTTGTAATCGTAGATTAATAGTGTAAGACATCAAAGAAAAGGAAAAAAATGTATCTTTCAATATCCTAAGGAAAACTACCTGGCTTAAACTTTGAAATTTAAAACAAAACAGCACCCTTCAATTTCACTTGCAAATACTGATAGCACCTTTCTAAATAGTGTCATGAGTTTTACAATTCTTAAACATTGGTACGAGGTAAAACATCATACAAGAGGACGGTAAACGGTATCATCCAATTTCAGTATCAAAATAATTCAGTTTATGATACAATCACTGTTCTCAAAGCATAACGTCTAATAAAAGTAAAATATTGAATACGTTTTCTTGAAGAAATGGTGACATTTGGGCTGGAATTTAAGAATATTTCTGTTTTAGTTGTCAACAAACAGAAAATAATGACTTTTGAGCTAGAATATAAGATAAAAGGTTGGAATTGTATTTATACATGTGTGACCTTTCCTTTCGATAATATAAATTGTTACCTGAACGTTCTGCTCTATCCGTTAGGACGAATTACTTAGCATTGCTACAATGGATTCTTTAGATTTAAATAAAAATAATCATAGTCGATGCATGAGCCCAAGGTTTCTCTTCTAATCCCTGACATTTTCAAAGTCTAACTTGCGATAGAAATGAGGGGGCGATTCAATAAATTATCAACCGAGTTTAACAAAGATTTTTTTTCCTGTTACATCTGCTCTCCTGCCTTTTCTTTTTATTCCAGTAATGGATTCAAAGAATTGATTTAAGATAAGTATAATGGTGGGGAGGTCCATGCTTTATAAGATTAGTGACATGCTGACGACAAAGCCCTCTGGTTAAAACTGTTATCTTATTGGTATTTTGCACTGTGCTCAAAGACAAAACGTGATATACTAATGCATTCCTAATATAGGAACTAGGTTGAGGCATAAAGAGCACGTTTATTTTGTTTCTAAACTAGTAGACCTATATAGAAACATCTAACAAGTGAAATAGAATGATTCTTAATGAATTACACAAAAAGTGTGTTAATGTCTGTATTTTCGTGAAAACATCGTCAAATCAATCATTTCAGCCAATATATCTTCAGCATCACATTATTTTATTCATATATTTATATAGAAAGATACAAAATATATCATCTCCTATCCCCCAAACCCAAAAGGACAAACAGTCGTATTGTCTGGAACCCATCTAACCTTAAATATTAAAATCTAAAAACTTATGTTGTTTGACAGTATGCCCACATGTAAGGGACATCAAACATACGACTCTAGAACAGTCATGATCGAAAGACACTTTATATTTCCTAGTAAAAATCTATTAACATTCCCTTCACACATTTTGACAGGTAATATCATCCTCGCACGGCACGAGTTTTCTCATGTTGCAAACACTTAAAATCGGCAAATTAATGCAGGGATGCAACCTCCACTAAAATGGGAGTTTACTACTTTTTTTACTTAAACAAAAATCTCTCAGAATGATTGAAAAGTAACGCGAAACCTTCACGTGTCAACGTATAAGCTGTTAGAACTTCAGGGTTGAATCATATCGTATCAATTTTTATATTTTATATTTCATAGAAATCTGGGCATATGCAGGTGCACCTGGAACAATCCATCATTCATATAATTTCATAAATAGTTTGTAACTAACAAACACACACGCACATACGCAGACGCCTATATAAAACTCACACGTACGCACCCACGCACGCACACACACACACATACACACCCTCTCTCTCCCTATTTCTCTTTATATTCTTTGGTTTTTCGTATTGCTAGTTTGCGTGCTTTATCCACAGTGTTGAGGCACGTGCACATTCATGATCACCCTAATTGATTCTTTTCTTTCTTCTCATCTTCTTGATCTAGTGATATCGGTAATTTGGGCCAGTCGCTGCTATCTCCAGAAAAGCCATTAGTAATCGGTCTCGGGCCATCTTTGAAGACCTGAACACATCAGAAAGCTTACAAGTAAGATTGCACGGCACGATAGAGGCGGAAAGCAAATAAGCATCGAAATCCGACTCTTCCAAAAAGAGCAAAAAATTAAGATTCGTTTAGACAAAGTTGTCTCTGATTTAGTCACGTCATCCCTAGTACAGTCTGTGAAAAAACTCCTTCAGCATGCGATATCTAGCATGAATATTGCACTTGTCTTCGACTCGTGCAATATTCGCGAGCGGAATGCAATATATCTGATAAAGCACTTAAGGGCAGCTAATATAATATAATTATTCAACAGCATAGTATCGTCTTGGTGGATATTGACTACATTGAATAATAAAAATCTCTCTTTTTCGTTCTGACGGTTGATGAATGTTCGACTAAGGTCCACAGATGAGAATTTAACCAATCTCTAATAATCTGATGAACGCGACCTTCTAGAAGAAAGCCTGCTTTTACATAGAAACTAATATTTGTATAGTTGTTTCTGTTTCTAAAACATATCCATAGCCGATTCATTAGCCTCAGGATCGTTGTTACTCCCTTTTCACGACATATAAAGCATCCCATCCTTTTGCTGCGGGATATCAGGCCATGCCTTTAATCACCTTGTACATCTTAATCAACAGCGAATGTATTCCTCAAGGGAGCGTAATGTTACAAGTCAAAACCGTCTTTTATTTCGGTCATCCGGGGATTGGGACGTCTTAGCCGGGTCACAATATACGACAACAAACAGGATAATGGGCGTCATGGACACCATGAGAGTTGGCATGCAAACTCCACCACCAACTTGATTAGTCACCGGCTCTGTGATTCTCAGACAAAATTGATTCCTTAGAAGACTTGAAATAGGTTTTAGGGCATTGCGCTTCCTGGTATATCAAAAGCAAGGGATTCATTTGGTGTTATAATTATCCAGAGGTCGCAGAGACGGTATGTAGTTGTTAATCCATAGAACGGGATTAATTTACATCATACATTGTTTAAATAGAATGAAAGCAGATGTTAGTAGCGTTTAGCGCAAAAGGGAGGGGAGAATGGATACTCAGCACTAAGATATAAGAAGGAAATCACTAAAAAGAAAGAACAGCAAAATGCAATGGCAAATTACCGGGTTAGGTTTGCTATGGGTCTAATGTGGTGATCTCGATTAAGAAAAAAAAATTCTGGAGAAAACCTTTCTAAATGTCCACACGCTATATATTCCAAACACATTTTAAAAAGTCTTTATAAACATGTGTTATTTTGCAGGTATGCTTCTGTGATTTTCAAACAGGTGTATACCTGGGAGTGCTTAAAACACGAAGAATATATCGCAATGCTTTTGTTTAAGTATTCTACTGAGAATGTGGAATAGACAATGCTAAGCATGCTAAACGACGTGACATATCATAAGAATTTCTTGATCATCCGTATTGTATAAGGTTCTGACTAAATCGGTGTATTAGCCGCTGTGCCTCGTCGGTAAAAATTATGCAATCCAAACTGCTTTCAGACGTATTTGCCCCAAGTCGAATCATTTCGGTTCGTGTTTTTGTACTGATTAATGGCTGGTAAAATATAAACTTGAAAATTGACTTTTTGTTAATAACGTCTGATTCATCTTTAGTCCAAGCTTGCAATGTATTTAAAAACACGGAGCGGTTCGAGAATCAGGCAGTCGAAGATATATGGCATCGTATAGTGTTTTTTGGTCAGCATTTTCTGTATGTCCTCCTTATTAAGTTATTTTCAAACATGTATCATGATGAATGTTTTCTCTTTGATCTTTAAATGATAACTCACCAAATCAATGCAAGTAATTGTCAGGGGAAGTTTAATAATTATGTTGTTGATAAAATAATAAAATCCAAAAGTTCTCTAAATTGTTTTTTGAATATTTTCATTGTTCCATCAATCATGATTCCATTGCTGATGAATTTATTTCCAGATAAACACAGCAATCAACTCGTCCCCATTCATACAAGATTGAAAAAACTTGGAATTTCATATCTAGCGTCACCTGACATAGATATTGAATCATGATAACAGCTAGTAAAAAAAAAAAAAGACTGATAAATCGTACTCCTCATAATGTGGGAAGCAAATCGAGGAAAATTGACACTTATCGTTATAAATAATATACTAACGTGACTTAGTTTTATTATTTTTCCTCATCAGAATAATAAAGTTTCATTGGACTTCAGGGTTTGAACGTGATTAATATCCCTTGCTTCAACGTACCCCAAGGCTACTTTTGTCCCCTTTTCATTTTTCCACCAAGACCTTGCAGTAAAAGTTTCGGAAGGGGAATCGGCGATTAATTTTTCTTCCGCTGCCTCGTAGGAGAGTAACAATGCAAATATCGAAAATAATCCATTTTCAAATCTCATTAGGATATGAGAAGCAATGGTTACGTTTTCTCCTAGTGAAACATGGCGGAAAATTGCAAACTGGATTTCTTTGAGGTTCCCTATGGAGCGAAAGTCTAGGGACTGCCGTCAAACACGATAGCTAGCTTACGAAATATTTGATTGATGCACATGAGTCCTATTAACAAATTGCGCACTTCAGAGGAAGGAAGCTCCATTATAAGAAAGCGATTTCCAAGGAATTATAAGAATCACAGAGGTAGAAATATTAAAATATACATGGACAACTCTTATAATTCTTCAGTAATTGACGTTTAAAAAAAATAGTAAAATGAATATTTTCTTCTTAATAATTTGAATTATTATTGACCATATAAAATTTGAAAACATAAATCGATTTGGGGCAAATTTTTATTGAGAGTGGAGACAAAATATAGAATTGACATTTACTACTGAATAGATTCAGTCTTGCATCAATATGACAGTGTCCTCCTGCTGGCTTAAGGATGCACATTTAATGATGACATTAATAGGAATAAAGTTTCCCAACCGTCACGGAAATTACCCATCTGCCCATCATAGCTCAAAAACATAAATAGCCTCAGTGTTGTCAAAGAAAGAATCACGTTATGTCAACTTTACCTTAACATGGTGACCAATGTTTAGGGTGTACTTATTTCACAACGCATCCTTAAAATTAATGTCGCTGTGTCTGTGTATAATTCACATTTTGCGGTATGATTCAGAATACGTCTAAGTTTTGTCGATGTACATGCACATCACGATGTTTCAAATGTAAAAGCTTTACTAATCGTAGAAGGCATTTTTTTTTTTTTGGGGGTCATTTCGAGATGTACGACTATTTTTCACGCGTTGAATACTCATGTTTATATCATTTGCCTGATAATAACGAAAATAATTACAATTTATTTTCATAATATATTCATCGATCATCTCTGCATACAATATTGATTCAAATCCAATTCCATATATTTATATTTATAGTACACTCTATTTTCATAATACATGTATATTCATCAATCATCTCTGCATACAATATTGATTAAAATCCAATTCCATGTATTCAACACAGCGTACTGCAGATAATGTATACTTTTATTAATGAATGATCAAACAAACGTTTGTAAAAACTGACATATTCCTTTAAAGCCCCTCTAAAGCGTTAGCGTTCGCTAAAAGTTGGATGGCAAAATTTGATTTCAATTGTATAATGATGTGAAAGAGGATGGCATTAAACACACACTTCTGCAAAGATTCCCCCCCCCCTCCAGAAAAAAACGTGTTTGAAGTCGAATATTGATAAAAGATATTGATACGCAGAAAACACAATTTTGTTGTTCTTTCCTCAATATTCGTCTTCAAACAAATTTGTTTTGAAAATCTTTGCAGTAGTGTGTCTTAAATGACATCCTCGTTCACATCATTATACAATTTAAGTGAAGTTTGGCCATCAAATTTGTGGGGCTCCCAACACTTTAGAGGGGCTTTAAATACCTTTACGAAGATGTCAGCTTTCAAATGCCGTAACGTATCCCTGATCATTTCTTGTTACTTCTGTCCAAACCAATTAGTATTTTCGAGATAGACAAAGGACGATAAGAGGACACGTTTACTATAACAGATCTTCTGTTTTCACTTTAAAGACAACAATTTGAACCGAATCCGCTGCAAAGAAAGCTTTTAAACTTCAAGACGCATTTGCGATTATCAACTGAGAAATCTGATCCTAACTTAAGTGCTGACAACGGTTGCATGTGTGCGAAAATTACATATAACGTTTGAAGACTCTATGGAGTAATCTTAAGGGGCCTCATTTCTTACCTTCAATTCGACGAATCCGGCAGCGGATGACTTTCGGGTACCTCTTTCACTTTGAGCGCCCGCCTTCTCTGTTTTTCCTGGTTTGATTTCCCCTCGTTTGTTTTCCCCCTTCTCGTCTGTCCACGTTCTAACACCTGTACGAATGCACTAAGGACTGACTGCGTGTGATAAATCGTTCCACCGATTTCAAGCTGGCTTTTTTATTGCCGCAGACAGTGACGACGCTTTAGCAAAGTAAAGTAGCCAATCAAAAGAGCGCATCGACGGCACTCAATCTTCGCAATGTCAGGCACGATCTCTCATTGGAACACAAGTATGCGAAATGGCGCGTGCGTAATAAGTGTTTAATTTTACGCACAATTTGATTGGTTTTATGTAACGTAACTATTCGGGAGCTGGGAGAGGAAGCAGCGTCAGGGAGGAGGCCTGGAAAAAGTGTTAGGTTAGGGGACAACTTGGCGGATAAGGCTAAATACAAACGGTTAGGCGCACGTAGGCCGATGTATTTTGGGGCAAGCATGTAATATGTAGTTTTAATGTTTTATTGACATTATTTGGTATAATGTCTATAACTTGTACCAAGTGAGAAAGATGGAAAGCAAAAGTAAAACGAATAGGTGGGATAGTTGAATGTGTTATTCATGATAACCGAATGGTGATATGATAAGAACAAGATTATATTATGAAAATAATCATTTATTTTAAACAAAACAGTTATGCAGAGGAGTTTCTAGAATAAAGGCCTACACACATATATATTTTGACTGTGGATTTCAAACTATTCATGAATATTGATAATCGCTTCAAACACGATAACTTTCAAGGAGAATGTATTCGACCATCAGCTACCCACAAAACCACAATATTCTATGACATAAGACCATGACTGCATGGACGTACTTTGCAAGTTAATTACAATCGATTGATGAAAATAAAAATTTAATTCCTCATAATTCTCTAGAAGACAAAATTTCATGGGCGACGGAAAAATAGAATATCAGTATTGAATTGTTCTTCTTGTTGTTCTAGTTGCCATTATTGTTATCAGTTATATCATTATTATCGAAATCGGTTGTTATAGGGAGAACGAAGTAAAATACGAAATTACGTGAAATGATGATATCAGTGAAGAGCATAGCTAGTATTTGAAAAAGCTATTTTAACTTACAGGTATCTTCTTGAAGTATTAGGCTTTGAGTAATATGGTAACGAAATAGCATCATCATAAAGTTTTTTTTTAATTACTGTAAGTTCGTTACAAATGAGAAAAGATAAGACCCAGAGTCGTTAGGGTTTGGTTAATATCATTTTTTCGATTTAGACCATTTGTATTTAGTGTCATTATTATTATTATATTTGTATTGTTGTTATTATTGTTATCATTATAATGTATTTTATTCGGCATTTCAACATACAAAAGAAAATCAGCAAGATAGTACACAATAAAGAATATGAATAATGGATGTTGACTGTATATGACCAAGTTGCCTGTGAAATGGTAGAGTAAAGTTAATTTCTGTAGCTCTTAGGCCTTCCATCCCGACCTGGACATGTGTTTCAACATCCACAAAAATAGAATAATAAAACTTAAACTAATAATACCTTTTTTAATAAGGGATTAAAAATAATCATAAAAATTGTAATAAAACAGAAGTATCAATTACATGTAAATACTTATAGATTGGATTTTACATCCAAATTGAGGTGAGCCTAAGAACGTAAGTATATACAATATTGCATGCATTTGAATTACGTTTATTCCCCTCACAGGTTTTTACCAATTCTATTTGACACTGTATTATATCATTGCCATCGTCTATTTTATGATTAAGACAAACGATAAATTAAACTCGCACTTGTCCTTGAAATAACAATACTGATGTAGAATGAAAGAAAGAATGAGACAGAGACGTTGACAATATAGTGGAAAACAAAGAAATAACAGCAGCAAAAACAAGAAATGTTAAACCAAATGGTGAAACCAAGGGTGTGAAATTGTCATTTGATATTTGACACCTAGTATTTTCGGAATACTAGTATATGTACTGTCCATGTATTGATTATTATTCACACAAGATGTACGAGCTGGTGATCTCAGTAAAGAATACAATATTGTGACCCCAGTCACCCTACAATACTATATCATCCACCATATTGATTAAAAGTGTGTTGAGTAATGCAAAGAGCGATATGGTGTATCTCCATGGCAACCAGCTAGACGTAAGATAGAGCTTCGATGACTCTCTCTGATATTCAAGTTGCCCTATATTTGATCGCAGAGGTTTAGGGCAGCAAACTGGGATCTTACTGTATTACCTAAATTGGCAAAATGGGGATTTATTCCGACATCATGTATAATTATACATGACTGGAATTTTGTGTGTGTTGATATTACGAGGGTGTGCGGGCGTGGATGTGGGCGTAGGTACGGGTGTGCGTTAAGGTTGTTCGGGTCATGGGTGTTTATCTGCATATTTAAGTATTGACGTTTTGTTTAATCATCCTTTTCGAATCTAATAAACGATAAACACGAATACTCACACAAATAAACTGACTTGTGAATCAGTGAATATAATTGGTTATCCTTTAGGGACCATACCTCGTGTAGCCATTTATATGCATTATGCGCAAACTTCCTGATAAAGAAATATATTTTTCCTTTTGAATTCCTTGCCTTGCATATTTTTGCTATACTAACAGTAACATGACATTTTATTTGTTTGCTACTTCGTGGACCATGTGCACTCAACAGTAAGAACAAAATAACAGATTACTGCAAAATATCACACCAGTAGGAGGTAGGCTCCTTGGCGGTTGTAATTGGGCGCTGTTTGATTTGAGATCGCAGGTGGCAATAGGTGCATTCTTCATTAACACCCGTTCACAGTCGATCTTGCCAAGCTGAACATCGTTGATTTGCATTTAAAGCATGTGAAACCTTGCCAACCTTACAGCAGCAAGTATCGCTCTTCTCTCTAAAACAATCAAAGATTGAATTTTCCCACCCTCAAGTGTCGACTTTTATGACAGTTTGCATTCTTGTAATTTTTAGATTAGCTTGTGTGGATTAAATGGATTCCGAGTTATGCTGCGTTGGAATGAAGTCATTTGATTTTAATGTTGTACTTTTAATGCAGAAATTATTACGCCACCAAATTTAGAAATGCACGTTGCGTAGAGATAGAAGAAGAGGGAGGTAACATTCGAACTGATGCCTATTCAAATGTCAATATCCTTATCATAAACATTGACATTACTTAAGAATATTTTGGAATTAGTTTTTCGGTCACCTGACAATTTTCAATGATTACTAACAACGCCTAAGCGAAACAAGTATGACAAAGTTTGAAATTATTAGAAAAGAAACTATGCACTTTATTTGGACATTTTATTTACTCTAACATCAAGTACATATTTAATTTCGTTAAGTTGGTTTCACGAAAACCATCTTGAAATGCACTATAAAAAAATATTTTTGTTAATTAAATACGCATTCACCTTGCATTCCTTGAACCTTATGGAGTCGGGTAGTTGATTCGAGAAAAAAAGAGTTGCTACGATATAATCATTATTTAAAAAAAACTTTGATTTACATGTACCATCACATTGCAACACATTTTCTCTTTGAAATTTGCCATTCAATAAACTGTTTTTTTTTTCCTGGTGTTACGATTACACTTTTGGCAAGTTTTGAATAGGTGGAAAGGAGTTTTTTTTTTGCAGTCAAACGGAATCTTTATGTCAAATATTTGTGTTGGTATCTCGGGAATTTGACACCTTAAGCCCTTAGATATTTAACTATTTTAAAGTGATTTCCCAAGTATGGATAATAATAATAATAATAATAATAGTTCATCCTTACATAGCGCATTTCAGGACCGCAGGCCCTCTCAATGGGCTTTACAGATATATATTATTACCCCGGTCATCGGATTCAGGCTAACTCGCACACAATGTATGCACATTCTCTACTCCCTGGGGACTGAAAAACATGTCAGAGCCTGTAAGTCTTTCTTTGAGAAATGAATTTTATCGATCACTGGGATTAACTTGGACTAATTTTACAAGACTTGTTTTGGCTTGTTTTTCATTTTATTTGCAAATAAATATCAAAATAAAGAGTGTTTTCGGACTAATACATTTATTGCCCCCAGAGGAATGTAATTAAACACATCTCTGTTATCTGCCTTTTTTGTACACTCTTGCCTTTCCATCAGTTGTATTTATATGTAGGGTCTTTCCTTGATACATATATGAGTATGGCAATTATTAACGGACATATTTTAGATCTCATTCAATCTGTCTTTGCAAACATCTCAATATTTTTTTCTATCGACAAAAGTAAAATCAAACTATGATCTGCCTTTAGAATATCGATTCAATCTTTGCCATCTTACTACAAGATAAATTTCCATATACATGTCAACCTGTCAAGCAGCCTTAATGTCTACCTGTCCACCCCTCTTTCCATTCAGAAAAAAAGTAGAAATATGTTATACATTTCAGCTTTAACGTCGAATCGTGGCGGCAGGCATAACGTTTGTTGAAAAACATTAATTGCTCGAAAACGCGAATGCGTATGTTTCGCACAAAATACTGAAAATGGCATTCATGTACAACTTAAGAAAAGTGTCGGTGACGCTTTCTGTTTTGGAAATGGATACTAGAACTATCATACATAATCATAATAATGAAACATTGACACGGAAATGACATATGAGACCATATGATGGGGTTGTATTAAAAACAGGAATATACGGGGAGGACATTTATGCTATACATTTTGTAACGGAAGTCGTAAATTCCGGTTCTTAGTAAAATTACTGATTGCTAAATATTCAATCTTGTTAAAATGTAACGATACCACCTGTTTCGAGAATATGGTGCAATGGTGCCGAATTGCTTCTTTTGAATGCATGTACTGAATGGAATGCATGTTGTATATGGCTACTTGCTCAATTTACAAAGGATCCAGTCCACCTTACACGACGATATGGTGACCCGACCTTTGCTTCTGTGACATTTGCTTCGGGCTTTATATCATCAAAGATATAACTGAGTGAGGGTTGCGATTGGGATTTTAAAAAGGACTTAAGTTACAATTACGGTTACGTATGGAGTATCGAAGTGCTAACGTCATATTCGCTCGTCGTCCAGGTAACCGATTCTAACAAACAGAGCCTGCCCCTGAGGTTCACCGCGAAATCATTTAAGTAACGAGCGGGAGCAGGGCATATTCAGTGTTTGGGGCTGGCGTGATCACCACGCAATTTTTTAGCACAAACTTGTTTGGGACCAGCAACCTGTCCTTGACAACTTGGCCAGTATGACGTCACACTAGGTACTCTAAAGTGTTGGGTTTGGGAAATAGCCGCATGTGTCGTAAAATCAAGCTAGCAGAGCCCGAAATCCATTGCAAAAGTCAGCGAGCAGCAACAATAATGTTTGCCAATATTAAAGCTCAAACTTCCTAACTAATGCTCTAAAATTGCTTTCGGTGTTAAATACCAACTAATTAATATATTAAAAATTGGTAGCTTCGTTATTTCCTTCCCGAAGGAGCAACCATTGTGAAAGATTAGAGATCCTAAACATTTGTTTTATGTATCCTATTAACTTGAATTTGATAGCATCTTACTGAACAATTTTTGTCAAAGCCAACGTCATTGTACAGTTGACTTTTTCCTCCAAAATCATCTACATTTTCTTTTGCTGAGCTAAGTTTATTGTTTTTTTGTTTACTTGATTGTCTTGTGTTTTGGGTTTGTATTTTATTTTAGTTCGGAAGCAGTGCGGGGGAGAATCCGGACGGGGCCTCTTTTGATATGCCTAAAGGGTTATTCTTTGCAATAAACATAAATGTTTCAAATCTATTTCAAGGATATAGGAAACAGTTGTTCTACATTTGAATGTTCAATTACATACAAAAGTCTATTAATAACCCGACATATATTTATTATGGCAAGCTCCGCTCACATCAATAACATATATTAATTCCTTTCGTTTTAGCATTTAATCCTAATTACGTTAAAAATAATGTACTATATTGAGCAAAATAAGATAGCTATCTCAGCCATTCATCTCTTTATTTCGCCAAACAAATTATTTTTTAGGAAATAATAGACGCAAAACCTCCTACAGCAGCGACCAAAAATGAATGTGTTTTGAAAAATCCAATGGAGATCTTTCAAAATCTATTATTAAGCCAGCATAGAGGACTGATAGGCGCTGCCTTGCAATGTTTTGACAGGTATGGAAGAAAAACACATCCCTTTCAAATTGTCTGATCGCTTCATTTGATTCCGAGTATATACAAATGTAGTCAGTCTGACTTTATGGTCTGAGGCCAGCTCACTCGAATTGGCTGAAGGAAGGTATAATCTTGGCATTTATTGTTCAATCTTCTTACCCAACTATGTAGGTGGATATTTACAGTCATAATGTTCAGGGGAAAGTCCAAAAGTGTAGCACGGTGCTTTCCTAGTGGCAGTGATTAAAATGCTTGATTTTATGAAAATCATGTCTTTTATAACTGGTTGGGGGTGTTTTTTTTTTAGTGGAGAATGAGAAACGTTAACATGATTAAGCCACCTATTATTTCCCACTTTGAACTTTTATTCGAAATTAGATGAAAACAAAATCCCAAAAATTTTACTGATTTACATTATTCTACGTAATCATATCACAATGCCATCAATCATTATGATTCCAAGCAAATTAAATGATGCTTACCTATTTGCATATCTTTGAATTCAATGACACAAAACAAATGAGTGTAACAGATGACATGAATTTAGAGATGTACTTCTTTTTTTTCAAATATGAACGTTGTCCTTATATCTGACTTCAACAATCTTTTTCTTTTTCGGAACATGAATTGCGTTATTGGCAATTCCGTTAAAAAATCATTCACTATGTCTCTATCTCCAGTACTTTTGTAAAAGCAGTTAGAAAAGACCGAATTTCGGAGACGAGCCAGTTATGGGACACCGACTACGTGTCCATGTTTTCATCGCTTAAATAAACAGATTCCTTCTGGTGAAGCTTTCCTGCTACCAATGAGAAATACCTTTTTCTCCTTCAGATATCATATTCCTTGTGTCCTCGCATTGTTCCAAAGTAACTTGATTCCTAGCTTTTGCTTGATATTTCCTCTTACAAGGCGAAATGCGAAGCGCGAAATAGTGCATTTGCGAGGATAAATGCATTAAAATGGTTATCAGGAAGTTCAGCCAGGTTAGATGTCTGCACAGCTAGAGTACGGACCATATTTAGAAGAACTAATATTATTCAGGGTATTCAGAGAGCCTCGATTGAATGGCTCATTTCCTTATTAGGATAACATCTTCTGAATGTGTGTATAAGGTTGAAAGGTAACATATTGTTAATAAATATTCTTTTTTCCCCCTGATGTATTTTGTGTTAGTCATGTCGTCAATGATGTACACTTATACCCTAAATTACATTGAATCAATAAACACACTGTTTATCCATTCAAAATTCAAATGTCTTTACTCTACCGACGACAGTCCGGACATTTACACGACTAACTTGTGCTTCCTTATCCTTTGATATGTAAAACTCTTCTCTCTATTTTGTTTCCGTTTGTAGTTCCTTAGTTTAGACTTTCCTTTGATAAATAATGGCATGTAAAATGGTAACGAATTATTATAATAACATTTAACATTACCTTTGAAACAAATTAGTCCCATAATGCATTTCCGCAAATTATTATTTTTTGCTTTTAATAATGTTGTAAAATCCAGAGTCACAAAGTTAATCTCAAAAATCTTTATATATATGAAAGGACATGTAGTTTCAAGTTTTATATCATATCATATCATAATGTTATACCATGGACCTATTTATACATGTATGTCACGTTAAAACTTTTTAAAACTTCATTTAAGATATGTTTGTGAGTATGCGGTTGTGTGTGTGTGTGTGTGTGTGTATGTGTGCATGTGTGAGGGGGCCTGCACGTGTGTGTGTGTGTTTGTAAATCTCCATTTCGCTTTCCCTCTTCCTCTCTCTCTCTCTCTCTCTCTCGCTCGGTAAAATTATTGTTCTCTCTATTTCTTTTCACGTCATCTTGCCATACCTTTAAAATTTTGTAACATACTATGGAATTTTAGTGGGGGCATATTTCATGAAATTTGGAAAGAAATGAAAAGAATCACTTCCCATAACTTGATTTCGTCACTTAAACCTCAAAACAAAAATATACGCACGCTCCTTTTAAAATGAATACATATTCACAGCCAAATAACTCAACTATCTCACGAAACGAATAAACACGATATCGAACAAGCCACGGGTCATTTACCAGGTAATAAAGAGTTGCTCTTGCGCGCAATAAGAAATCATTATTCGCGCGTCAACAAAAATGAGATATGACAGTCGTGTATTTATTCCCCATCCGTACGGTTTCCGGCCTTTGCCGAGCTACATGTTGCGATTTTACCACTTGGTTGCGTGCCAGAATAAAAATCAAGCAGAGTGTAGACAATTATGACTATTTACATTTACAGCCAGTTGAAATGCTCATTAAATTGTTTGGGGAAAATATTCCAATATTCAAACAGCTAGTAAGAGCGTGTTTTCGCTTAGAGCACGAGTTTGTCTGTCTTTAATAGAAATGTCGTGTAGCCGGTTATGAATATTAATTTTATCAACGAAATGTTTAATGTTATTTATCGCCGCGTAGCCCCAATGTTGTTGTTAGGGGTAAAGAGCACAGAAGCTGGGGAAAGGGCAATTAGCGCCAAATGCATGATGCTGTTATATCTTTTACTTAATTCCCTATGAAAATTATTTGTGTTGTGAACCGAAATATCGGGTAAGAAGGCGTCATTTGTATAGGTTTTCGAAATGTGCAAAACATATTAAAGATAAATTTTATAGTATCTTCTAACTGTAAATGTTCAAAATAAAAAAAGAAACGCTCGATTCACCGTTACTGGCACTTCAAGGCGAAATAAGCAATGCATTCATTTGCTCACCGAAGCATTACCAAATTCTTGGGGAAACAAGAATGTTTAAAAATGTAATTGTTGGTCCTTAAATATGTGAAAAAATGAAAATAGCGTTTCTCCCTTTAAATTTTTTGCTGTATCTATCTCTAAACATTTTTCGATTCATATTTTACCCTTTTAATCTCTGCCTTTTTAAAGGAATGTTCTCCAGGCGTGTTCTCGTTTTGTCCTCCCTCTATCTATCCCACGTTTCGGGGAGAAACCAATGTTATTGGTTGAGAGGTAGAAAGCAAAATTCAGGAAATTAATTTTTGCAGGGTGGAGGGAAATGTATTTCCGTTCCGCCGTGGCCCAGGGTACCTGGGGTAGAAAAGGATGTATATATCCGATTTTGTACACCCTGACTTGATCTCTGTGATGCGGAGCAATTCACTTTCACTTTACACCCTTGAAGTTAAATTACTCATTCATTTGCTCATTTTGTCCTCTATACGTACTTATTTGAAATAGCTTGATCTCATATAATATAATTTGTCTTAACCATTTATGTTTAATATATTTGTATGTATTCCGTTCTCATAATGTACCATGTTTGTAATGTAAAAGAAAACATGTGTATATCTTTATTACCACTTGTTTGTACACTAACCCTTTCAAACCGTGCTGCTGGCCATGCTTTTCTAATCAACAAGTAAAAATAAAAATCGTCGGTGTTGAAAATGTTTATTCATATTTCAAGGTGGTATGACTATACAGCCCAGTACTTAGTTGCTATCAAAGCCTGTACTAACCATTAACCAATGCCTTATATACCCAACACTGTAAAACCTGTAAAGGTCGAGGTTCCTCTTTGGGTGCTTTTAAAGAGGTCAAATGAAGTTAGCCTGTTCTATAGAACATGTTTCACCCGACTGTTAGGATTGCAAATAAACCCTGTTAATGGCACAAATATGAGATCAAAGTGAGTGTTTTTTAGTAGTAATTAGAAGAAGAACAAAAAGCGATTTATTTCAAGAATAATTTAAACAATAATAATAATGACAACATTAATAGAAATGTTATTATTTCTGTTTTGCCATTAATACTGTAATATTTGATATCATAATCATTGTTAGTATATTAATCATTACTATTATCAATAAATTAATTATTAGTATTATTAATATCGTCATCATTATCATCATCATTATTTTGTACTACAGTACTTTCTCGTATAGTGTCTCACCCTGTATCTCTAATGATAGTCTTCTCTTGCTTCTGTTCTAAGAATAAGGCATGAATAATGACTCTCCTTTATTTTCACTATGGGATCACCTCATGCATGCCACAAGTAATTATGATAACACGAATAGTGACTTCATGTATATAGTCCGTCTTTCCGTTGTATGCCTAAAAGATATTCTTTTCTTGATCCTGTTCTCTTGAATATAGGTAGAATCATGAATAATGTTTCTTTTTCATTTTCCCTTTGGGATACAACTAATGTCATTTTAATGATAATCATAATACTCATTTTTATGTATTGTGCATGCTGCCGTTTCTCCTCTGCACGTCTAAAGTCAGTATTATGTTTTATCTGTTCTCTTGAATATATGGAGATTCATGAGTATTGTCTCTCCTTCATTACCACTTTGGGATATAACTAATGTCATTTTAATCGGATAATCATTATACTGATTTGTATGTATAGCGCCTGCGTCCGTTTCTCCTCTGTACATCTAAAGTCAGTATTATTGTGTTCATGTTCTCTTGACAATAGGAAGAGCCATGAATAATGTCTCTCCTAGATTATCATTTCGGGGAAAACATGGTGGTATATAGCCTCTATGTCAATCACCCCTATTTATATTCAAATTCAGTTTTTCTTGTTCTTCTTCTGTCGAATAATAGGAAGCGTCATGGATAATATCTCTTCTATATGTTTAATGTAATGTGATATCATGTACCCATGTAAAGCGACTATGTCCGTCTCTCCTCTGTATGTCTAAAAATAGTTTTTCCTTGTTTCTGTTCTCTCGAATAATAGGAAGAGTCATAAATAATTTCTCTTCTTCATTTTCACTTTGGAATAATCTCATCTATGCCGCAAGATACACGATCTATCAAAACATTATCAGGAGCATCAATCTCCCTTTTTCATTGAGTAAAAATTTAGGGTCTCTCCCTTAGATCGTTGAATGCTTAGGGATCGGCTGGGATAAAAATGATCATTCCATTATTACTTATTTTCATGAATAATTCCGGGTTCCCTTCCAGAAAACGATCGGTCATTGCATTCTATATACACAGTGTTACAACTAAAGACATAATAAAACGGCCCCGCTGGAATAAGAATACAATTTAGATGTGCCATTGAATGAAAAAAAAAACTTTCCGATATGTCCATTAGCAAGAGAGGTCTGGTAAAATTGTTTCATTGGTTATTCAGGGGGCTGCGATGGCGACAAAGGAAATAAGGAGACGAGTAACTGTTTATTAAGTGAACGGTTGGAGAGAGAACACTCTTTATACAAAATAGTGTGACATAAAAAAAACATAATCATTTTATATATATCACAGGTAAGTATTGGCGACTTAAGCCATCCTGTCGACTCGTGAGCATTATTACATGCAGGAATCCCGATTTATTTTTTTTTTTTTTATTTATTTTTTTTTTTAAGTACTTTTTTACTGCAAGGAATTAAAAAAAAAATAACACCTTTTCCTATAACACAATTATCACGAAAAAACACTGGGCTACTATGGTAATCGTTTGTACAATTATAAGAGCACCGGTTGTAGTTTTACGTGCATTATCTGAAAGATATGTAGATAATATAGTTATGTGGACAAACAGTTACAAACATCGCCACTGCAAATGCGGTTATTGTTTTGCATTCATCCGATCATATAGGCATACCCAGGGGCGGCGATTTCTTTTCACGACCGGGGCGAAAAAATGCGAGGGACGAGGGAGCATATAGTGAACGAGAGGGGTGAAGGTGACGGAAGTGACTACCCCCTCACAGGTTTTTGAAGTTTTGTTGTATTAAAAAATTACATTCCTTAGCAAAACTATAGTATAAAAACGGAAAACAGATTTTCTGCAATATTTAGTTGTAAATTTTGAACGATATTATGCGAGGGAGGGTATCGACCGACCGAGAAGATTTTTGCATTTTTATTAGTCTAAACGTTGCACTCTTGAGCCCTCCAGATCCTAAAAGTGCGTTGCAGTCTTTAGTCAGTATTTGCTATTTGCTATACATTTTTGTTGTTGCACTTTTTTCAAATTTTCCGAGGGGGACGATCCCCCTAAGTAAATTGAGGGGGGACGTGTCCCCCCCCCCCGGATGGCCACCCCTAGGCATGCCCGTTGATCATGTAATTATTTTCTATATTTTCGCTTTGAGTAGAAGATACTCGTGCCTTAAATTTTCCCATCGTTAATTACAAATAAAGTAATCAGTAAAACAGATTTCCAATTCCCCGATTCATATATGGTGAACAATCACGCGTTTATTTATCCCATAACGTTCGATAGTGCTGTCAGTGGTGACGCACTAATAAACCATCGTTACCTCGCCGTTTAAAGATTTCCACGGAAACCCGTCCCAGCCGCATGGCGGGAAACAAAAGGAGCGGAAATACCGTAAACCACATCTGGGTCGTTTGAAGCCGACGAGTTAACGAGGTTGAGCCCCAGTAATTGATCAAGTAATTACAATCGTTTGTTGTTATGCCCTCTAGTTTCCTGAGTTCCCTAATTCCGTCACAAACCGAGTTTGTTATTTACCAAGCTGAGACCTTTTTTTGTTAGGGAAATTATGTTCTTAATAGTAGCTGGAAAATGGGTATTACCATTGTATTTGTCATGGAAACGTTGTAAAAAGTTGTTTGTCGGTTTTCAAGCTAGTTTCCTCGTTCTCTCTTTCTCATTTCTTTCGTTTCTCAATTCACTTTTCTCTCATCCCTTATTTTTCAGTTTCTGACGTTTACCCCCCTCCTCCTCTCTCTCTCTCTCTCTCTCTCGCTTATTCTCCCGCTTTCTAATCTTGTACAGTTGCATGTTTCTATAGCTCTCTGTTCATTGTCTGTGTCCCATTCATATATATCTGTATAGCTTCTTTTTATGTCAGCTTTCCTCGTAATGAAACTGGGATCAATCCTATAAATTCGAATTTGTATCGTTAAATTTATTTCTAAGTAGAAATTAATTACGAGAATCATAGGTAAGGCCTTTTTTCAATTCAGTATTCCATGCAGAATTAACTCTGTCTTAATAGCCACCTTTATAATAGAAAGCTTGTCCATAATGGTAATTTATATTGTTTCCCTTTTGTAACAATAATGTGTTGCATAGCCTGACCTGTCTGAAAAGGCCAACCTGTCTACAAAATCTACAGTGTCTGTATTTCTTGAACAAAAACTTTTTGCTAACTTTTCTTTCCTTTGGTGGTCTTTATATGCAGTTTTGACTGTAGTTAGGAACCCAAAAAGGAAACATAACAAAAACTGCATCATTTGAATTTATTATGAGTACGTCATAATGATATAGGTGATTACACATCTACGAGAGAACACGTTTGCAGACAGCATTTTTGCATATTTTCGCTTTTCTTTTGTGGCCTTTATAAACGGTTATGAATGTGGTTAGGAACCGAAAAACAAACACAGCACTAACTTGATCACCAACTTTTTACTGTTCAGTAATTATATTAGTAGAGGTAAGTTTACATCTATGAAAGATCATGTTTTATAAAGAGCTCCTGGCGAACTTTTCTTTTATCTGGGTCATCTAGAATCGTATGACTTATTCATGAAATCTGAATTATAGTTATTGGATTTCATAAATCATTAGCTTCTCATCATGGTTTTCGTTTCTGGTTGCTAAACTTGCTAGACGCTGATTACAAGTCAGCTCATATGGGTATATTATACAGCTAAAGGGTGTTGGTATGACACAAGCCCTGAGCAAATGACGCCTGAGTAAATGTCACATCACCATTGTTAAGAAAGCCGCGAAATTGTGATGAAATATATGTTTCTTACTCTATTTTTTATGAAAGCCTGTATGTATATTAGTACATAAGTAACAAGTTGATCTATGGCTTTGAGTTCTATCCGAGAGAATCGGTACTTCTAAATAAATGACTTACCAAAGGACACTAATGCACGGCTTTGTTTCGAACCCGTAACATATGTGTTACGAGGTCAATGCTGTACCAATGAACCATCGCATATTTATGTACATAAAAATAAACTGCCCAGAAACCATCAATGTCATGTGAAGGGGTATTTATTCAATTAACCTACTTTTGCTTGCCATGTTATTTTTTACAGAAAATACCTTCAATTATAAATAAATTTAGGCATTACTATAACACTGCATAGTGGGGTACACTATGTGAACATTCAACTATGTATGAAGAAAAAAATGATTAAACAAGGATCTCGCTGTTTAGTCATTGGCAAATATCTGGTAATGTGTATAAATATTAAAGATGTGGAGCCTAGTTTGACAGCTTTTTTTCATTTTCATTTAGTTATTTAGATTTGAGTAGGGTATCACCGACGGCATTTTGGTATTCAAATGTCATAATGGAATAGAAATAAAGGAGAGATCATAATATTTGGAACATCTATCCTCATCTATCCTCATGTTAATACATAAAATATAAACATCAATCTTCATACGTGAAATATTTTTATGTTTACGTCGAAGAAGAGAATTTTTCATTTTTGTTCATTATAGGACTAGAATATTGTGTCCAATTCTGATTTTGTATGAACAAGTTCTTTGGCAATTGGTACACGTATTAGTATTTTTTTTCTTGTTTCCCCCTTTAGCGCATGTCTCTCTATCTCTATCTCTCTACTTCTCTTTTTATATTATCTTATTATCTTTATCATCAAAAAGTAATACTTTCCCTCTTCTTGGTGTTTATTTCTTAAAGAAGCCGTTCTAATATCCCAAACTTTTTATGTCATCCACTCTGTCCCATGCTTTTGTCTCTGGCTTTCTTCTGTCTATACTCTTCTTAAAGCCTTTTTTTTCCTCCCATGTATGTTTCTTTCCTCTCTCTCTCTCTCTCTCTCTCCCTCTCTCATTCACACACACACACACACACACACACGCATGCACACATAATCTTTCTATTTCACTGCAAAGTTTTCATACCCTACCTCTTTTCCTCTTTCTCTTAACTTCATAATTCTAACTGTAATCATGATCATAATTAGAACATAATCATTTAGGCTAATAGCGGTCAGTGACATGTAGTACTAGCCATTAACCTTTCAGATTACGACTGACTCATGTTAATAATTACTGACGTTATGAACTATTCCAGGGTTTTACTCCACCACAATTTACCAAATGACCCGACAGCGCTGTGTTTTCGGTAGGCAAGCATGTAATCATCATTATGTCCCATTTGTAGCCGAAGAAGTACGTTCTAATGTCAAGATGAAGTCGAAAGCCTTTGGCGTTCAGAATAAAGACTTTGAATGTTGGGCAAGGTTCTTTGATGGTGAAACGGTGTTTCAAGGACTTCCCCCTGATTGAAGTATTACTCCGTTGTAATTCCATTTTGTACTGCATGGCTCTTTTTAACGAATAAACTTTTTGAGTTTGTCCTTTTTTTAATTCGGGATTTGTACAATATCGGAAAAGGTTCTTATTGGTGCAATTTGGGTGATAACTGTGGTGATGACTTTTTATTTTAGGAAAATAGGGGTTCCTGCATGGTTACAGTGAAATGGAGCCATCATAGGAATCAGTTTGAAGGAAAGAAAATAAATTCTGAAAAACAAATTTATGACAGTTTAAATTGAATCGGATACAAAAAAGTAAGTTATATTTTTATATTTTATAAGACATTTATTGCTTTACATAATATCTTTTAATGGATAACAAACTTATTACTTCATATATCTTGAGTATAATTCCGAGGGAATGTTAAGAATGAAAAAAACATACAAAAGCCAACCAGGAAAAAGAGGATTGGAAACAAGTATATACATATATATATATATATATATAAATATTTATTTATATTTGTAGCACAAGAAAAGCCGGAACGCAAAAAAAAAAAAAAATGAAATGAGGATGTCATTTTCAGAGACAAGGTCTGTAGAGTGGAATCATCGGGATCGACATAAAAGCAGCTATCGGAAGATGGTCGCACGGATGATTAGAAATAGCGCGAATAATAAGCCTTAATCCAATCTATTCACCATCAGACGACCAAATAAACACCTCTGCTGCAGTCATGCGCCTAATCACTCACTTTATGACAAACAATACTCTCTGCTGTCGTCATGGCAATAAATGGATTTTTTCCGAATTATTTTCCACCTCCAGCTCTCCTTTTGAGAGGGATCTGGTTCTCTACGAATTACAAGTTAACATAAGATAGATTAGCAAGCTAAAAAACACGAAATACATTGGAAAACACGCAAAAAGGGCGCTTTTTTTCTCCTGGCTGCATAATTAAATCAAGCATGGTAAATTTGTGTTGCTGCGCTGCACAAGCCTTCCTCTATTTCAAGCTTTAAAATCCCACGCAACAAGCTATTTCGTCTCGCAGTCAAATTCTCGTCGACAGCGACAGCTTAAGATGAATTTACAGGCTAAGGTTTTTTTTTTTTTTTATATCAGACCTTTCGGTGGATTAAAAAGTGAATCATCTCCCAAATACATTAATGGTTGTGTAGGCAGAGGACTCCCTCTGGTTTAATGAACTGATCAGATGATTTAATTTGACAATCTAATATGCCTGCTCTCTATCCGCGGGGAGATATACGATCTGCTTGTGTTGTTATGGCAACAACATTCGCTGATTCGTAAAGTAGATAAACCTTAAGAATAACCTAAATGCAATGAAATTGTAGAGTAAATGGAGGTTAACAAGTAAGAGTATATTCTTGATGCTTCCATTAGTTTTGTCAAAACATCTACTTTGAAGACTATTTGGAGGATTATATGCTGCTGTCACTAGATATGTGTTTCCTCCATTTACTTAGTTTTTAATGCTCTATCACAATATTACCCAACCCTTAATGCTTTCTATAGTGCTACAATAGTGTGAAGATGCAACCATTTTTTCTTTCTTTCACGTTATGTTGGGGTAGGTTGAGGCATGTTGGGTCTCCTGATATTCTCTTGGAAAAATATCATGATCGAAAATGTACAATTTCTGAATTGTTCATTTCGAAAAAGATTCACTGCTAGTTGACTTGTTGACAGTTTTTTTTTGCTTACTTTTTTTCTTTTGAATACCCGTACAGTTGACCAAGAGCGCTTTTAAAACGCGATCTGTAGTAGATATGTAGTTACTGCTATCACAGTACTCCGTGTATAGATTTATTAACAATGTACCAATTCACTCAGCGAACTTATTCTCTTTGCGGTGAAGACAATTGTTTGAAAGAAATATATTAAGCGACCATTTCATTTAATTCATACAAAATACTTTGAAATGTAGAAGTTATAACATGACTAACCTAATCGTATTGCAAATGGGCATTCAGAGTATTTCCTGGTCGATAAAGCCTTACCATATTATAATAAAAGATTTTGACTTTTGGACTATTTATAAAAGCCATGACGTATACAATATTATTATTAATATTTCTTTATTCAGCCAAATTTGAGGTTGGATTTCAAATAATTTTAAAAATACAAACAGATAGATAACAATGGTAGAAAAATGCACACAAAATCAAAGAAACTGTAGAGGCTAATATATAAAATATGAATAACAGTGTGCTACAATTAAATTATTACACATTATCAAATAAATGAATGTAAGCTCATAAGCTCAATATTTCATGATTGTATTTAACGTCAGAAGTAATTAGGGTAGGTATGTCTGTAAATTGAAGAGTTTATAATGAAATTGATGATAATAATAATGGATAATGATAAATAGATTTGCTTAAGGAAATATCCCATCTTCGTGAAGAATCCGATGATTTAAAAGGTCAATACCTTTTATCTAACTATCTTGTTCCTCCATCATATATTTTATTCAGGTTCTGTTTTTAAAACATATTTATGTAATTTGTATAACATTCTTCAAAATTTGACATCATTAGCTCTGGACCGTCTACATATTCAATCAGAAAATAGTGTACCATTTTCGTTTATCGATGTTTATCAATTTACTTTAGAAATTAATATTTCCAGATTCTGTCGTTGCATTTCAGTAACCGAAATACAGTGCCATTAACAATATGCGGGATATGAAGCGAAAGGCATTATCCTTCCAATAATTTCATTCATTTTTTTTAAAAGTCAAACTGCCTTCAGAGTTTATCTTTGACACTTCGTATGGGGGCAAAGCATTTCTATTTCTTATGTTGGAATATACATGTTTATATAAAGTTCAGAGAAATTCAACGATATTTACGAATTTGATCATATTATTATTTCAGTGACAGAAGTGAAAAAAGAGAACAGGTATAAAGACATAACAAAACAAGTATAGTTGCATTTGGAAGATTTGATAAACAGATGACGTCTTCAAATTGTCCTATATCAGAACTCTACTGAGGTAATCGAAATGTCCTTTCTTTTCTAAAGGCGACATGATTTGCGATAGTAAAATTTGGGACTCCACTACCAATTTAGAACGGTGTAGTTATGAGGATGATTACAAAACACATCTCAAATGGTGACGTAAACAAAACTTCTTGCGGTCTTTCCGGAATCGATATTTTAAGCAAGTGAATGATTGTAAATTGAAACATCCTTTGTACTCATATGCCCAAGGCTGTTAATTCATTGGACACAAACAAAGTGTGTCGGTGTCCAGAGAGACAGACAGACAGACGGACAGAGAGAGACATATAGAGTAGAGAGAGATGGAGCAGGGAGAAACAGAGAGAGAGAGAGGGGCAACGAGAAACAGAGAGAGAGGAAGAGAGAGAGTGAAAGAGACAAATGAGTGAGATAAATAGACAGACTGAGAGAGGGATGGAGTAGAAGCGGGAAATATGAGGGGGTAAAAGAGATAAAAGTAAAGTGTGAAGAGTGAGAGAGGAACAGTGTTATAATAGGGAGAGGGATGATGGGAGAGGGAGAGGGGGTATGAGAGCGAGAGGGGCATCTTTTACATCAAGAGAAATAGACCAAAATATAAAGAGAGGGTTTAACAGGTGTAAGTAGGCATTTGGCGTTATTTTCTTTGATTGCCCTCTGCAGATAATTTTATCTACTATAGTCTCCAAGTTATTACATGCAAGATACTCCGCTCAATCCCTTGTTGCTGTGGAAACCCCGCATGGCTTTAAAGCAGTGACAAATTGGAATTGTGTAGTAGGCGTGAAAATTAAAAGCATTATTAGAAATTTCCCACGAAAGGTGACAGGTGATTATGACATTCCATTCACCTCTGCAATAACTACTGGTATCAACATTAATTTGCCTTTACACATCTATACATGTAAAACACAATCACAAATTATTCAAAGAGTAAGAATATAACTTGAATGTTGAAATTATATAAATTATATAAATGTATAAAGAGGATTATTTCTTTCAATCAGTTTATTCCGATCGACATTAACACCTGATTAATAATTAGTTATTTCCACTTGTAAAAAAATAATTGCCTTCGAATTTTACCTATTCAATAATTATATTGATTCAATTTCAATCGGAAGATCCTAATTGACATAGAATATTCCAGGCTGTATTGTGCCGATGCACGATTAACTAACATGAAATATCACATAGTTTTCAGAACACCAACCAGGATCTTCTGTTTTTTCTTTGAATGATATTTAGTGTGGTAGAAAGGCTCGCAAGTTTTATAACAACAAAAACTGACAGAGAACTCGACGAGAACGTTCCTTCTGTCGCTCTTTGATTATGGCGGCAGGAGTGGGATATGACCCGACGCCATCGAAATTACTGTTTATTTTGTGGTGATATGCGACTTGTTTGAGAAGTGCCCATACATATGCTCCTGAAAAATTGATCTTGGCTATAATTAGTTATTGATATATGCTTAATAATAATGATTAATAATTTGGTCTCATGTAGCCAGGACACCCACTTCAGTGTTAATACTGCCCCCTGTCTCTCTCTCTCTCTCTCTGGGTCCTGCAGTCAGCATTATACCACAGTGTTTCCCACTAGGGTTAGGGTTAGGGTTGCAGTTGACTGTAGGTTGAGTTAAAGGTTTGGATTTGTTTTAGTGCGTCGTGTAGAGTTAAAGTTAACCGTTCGTTTAGTTTAGGATGTGACGTACAACAGTTTGGCATGCTGTATCATAGAAATGTGCCACATTATGTTCTGCTACCAACACTGAACTACACTTGTCAAACGTAATATCGATATGTGTACCTTACAGTAAAATCATCATTGCTATATGCATAAAGACTGGATGCAAACCCCATTTTGACACGATTTAAGCACTTTGTTTTGTTTTGTGTTCTTACTCTAAGTTAACGTATTGTTTTCCAAACATAATGTTCTTGTGATGTTTGTCATACATTCCGTTAATGTTTAATCAATAGCGTTAAAGAGTTTTGCTTTTGATCCATTGCGTTACTATTTCGATTTCGAGCATTGTCTGTCTGTTTTCCATCTCCTTGAAATACATGATAGGTGATATGGGATTAACGTGAAAAATACACATAACAAGGTGTGATACCTCGCTAGTTGTAATCTGTAAGCCACAGTATTTAGGAAATCGGCCGTATGCAATCAATCATCCGCCTCGTACTGCCGTAGCGAATGTACAGGGGAGATACTGGTGGCACATCCAGGGTCCCCTCTGCGGGGATCACCCCGATGGCTTGGCCAGGTCAGCCAGCAGCTTCCGGAGACAGCTAGAGCTCGGCGTTCCGAGAAACCAGGTTCACTGCTATAGGCCTAACCAGGTAACACATTCACCTGGCTTACTTATTTAGTGTTGACAGCCAAACTAATTCATTAGGTAGATGCGATGGCACAAATAATGGCATTAACAGAGTGCAGTCCTTCTAAACCCGTCAACATTTACTGTCCCTTTTTTATTTATCTAGGTCCTCTTTGCCTGTCCATGGGTGTGAAGAGACTATCAAAGATTGGCAAATCGTTGATGGTAACTGACTTCAACAGCGCTTCCTCATACCTTATACGAGAAACGCATTTACTCTGGTGGTGAATCCCTTCACGCCCCCTTTGTTTTCTGCTAAACACCAAACAAGAGAGAACCCACCCCAAAAAAAAAAAAAAAATCACTGATTCCATTTTTCTTTTATTAACTGTTAAATTTATGGAATAGCTGATCCAATGCTGAGATATACTTATAGGGTTTTGAAAGGAAAATACGAACAAGCATAATTATGTACATGTAAAATCATAAATGTGAAAATTGGCTCTGATAATAATACATTAGTCACGTGGAATTATAATACAAATATTGCTTTTCTTAATTGGGCGTCCATTTCAACTTTCGCTTAATGCATGCAGGTCCTTTCCTTGATTTCAGTGCTTATACGTTTCATGTGAAAATATCTACAAATGCATAATGTTTATTTAAAAAAAAAACATCAAATCACTCAAAATAATATTAAAATTGAATAGAAGCGCATTTCATCGAGTTAATGAACCACCACATGGGATTTTGTTTCATCATCGATTTCTTGATAAAGAGGTTTAGAATCTTAGATTAGAAAATACGAAAACTAATAATAACATAAACATTTACAGGCCCTTCTTTATGCTTATTCGGATGCTGGCATGTTATATGCATATTGTTACACGAAAAGGCTTCAAACAAATACAGACATAGGTGATATGATGATATCTGAGGGAACACTGATACAATGTATAAACAATAACATGATTAACAGGTCCCTCTTTAAGTTTATTCTAATACAGGCATACAAATTCATATACATATGATTACACGAAAAGACTTCAAATAGATGCAGACATACATGTCATGATGAAATGTGAGGGAAAACTGATAAAAGCCATGCAAGATAAGGTCCTTCTTTAAGTTATTTCAAAGTCATATTCATATCATTACACCAACAGACTTCACAACGATACAGATATACATGATATAATGATGATGATGTGTGAGGGAAAGGGTACTCTGAAGCGACATCCCAACAGTTGCAATGGGACTACTAGAGCCACCGGCGTTGATCCATTACTGCGACCTACTTTACGTTGTGCTGCTCGACCTTCCTGCAGTCCTTTCTCCGCAGCGGTGTATTCTCGACATCTTCAGGGAGAAATATGGAATCTTCTCTTAAGAGATTAGAAATTAATCTGAAAGAAATTGATTGCATCTTGGAGATGGGTGTGTCGACAGCAAAGGAGAGGATTAGGGTGGTAATTACTGAGATGGGATGGGTGTATTGTTTTGTGTTTTGTGTGGCAAGTGCATTCTTAGGACGGTACTACATGCTACGATGGGGCTTCTGTATATTAAAGTTCTGAGGTGTATGTCGTGTTTTAAGAAAGAGTTTTGGGAGAATATTAATTGAATATTGTGTTAGCTTGTGGTATTGGTATTAGTGATAGTGGTAGCAATCTTGGTAGCGATGGAGGTAATCATGATAGTGATAAAGGTGGTAGCGATATTCTTGGTAGTGTAAATGTTAGTGGTAGTGATAGACGTATATAGGGGTTAAAATGGTTGAAGAAGCAAAGTGGAATCGATGTTGCTTATGGTAATGGTAGTGATGATTTAAATGGTTAAATTGATAGTGAACGTGGTTATATTTATTCATTTATTGTTTTATTTATTCATTTATGTATTAATTATTCAGTTATTATTTATTAATTCCTTTTTTTAAACCAAATATGGGAAATAACACCTGATCATCACGAGTGCTGTTTTTATAGGGATTGTATTAGCTATATAGCGTAGGAGGTGGTGGTAATGATGTGGTTAATGATGTGGAATATAGAATTGCAGATGTTGCAGAAGTAGCTAGAATTTTAGTGGTGGCATCTGAGTCTGGTACCGGTGGTATTGGGCAGTATGTTGTTGCTTCGGATACATCTGCGTAGCCTTTTTCCGAAGAAAAAAAGAGCGTTGTTTCAAAAGCTCATGAATTGTAATGCTTCACAACTTTATTTTAGATATCTTTCCACTTAACTTTGTCATAAAAAAATAGTTGTTCATCAGCGGGAAAGTATTTTTCACATTTTCTGAGCAGCAGTGAACCAATTTGATGGACCTATTTACAATTACTGCACAAATAGTGTTGACATATGGTGAGAACAGTTATCTGCTAATACCTAAAATAGCTATTGTTCGCCATTGCGCAATAGAATGTAATGATATAGAACCAAAATCTAACTCGATGGCCTTATCATTTAAATCTGATTAACAGTGATACTGCATGCAATATATAAAAATGAAATTGATTGCTTTTAAATGTTTGAAGTACTATTTGAAATTTATCTTAATATGAATTGCATTTTACTTGCGCAAAACATGGTGAAGTCTATACACTTTTCATTGTGTTTGATTAAGATAACGTCATGGGAGGACAAAAATGAGTTTGCTCTGTAGAAAACAAAGATTACCATTGGCTAAGTGACATTCAGGCACGGTCTACTTAAAACAACAAGTATCCCTGGACGTAGAATGAAGTGCTTGTGATGATATAATCCGGATTGCTCTGTCTTCTTGAAGATGGTTTCCATGACAACGGTTTAAGTATGTTGGGCAGCATCGTTCCGGTTTGTGAAATAAGAAGTTCTGATAAAATACAGCGAGAGGTGCATGATATATGCATTCAGTAATAAATATTGATATGCTATTGATGGGGGGGGGGGCAAGAATTAGAAAAGTTTTTATTTCTATTTATTATTTTTTGGTATAAAAGAGTGTATCATCTACAAAAGATGTTTGGCAAGAGACAAAACAAAATATTGAGAAAGCATGCATGAAGTGCTTCCGTATTTCACAATATTCAGTAAAAACAAATAATTAAAAAGACATAAAAACATAATTTCACCAAATATGCAGCCAGGCAATGGTAAGCTTATTGTTTTACCCTTTCAAAGTTTAATAGATATAACAAATATCTTCTTGAAAGTAGGCTCACTGTATCATTTTAGTTTATATATATTTCAATAAAGTGACATTCAGGAAAATGTAAGGGTTGATAACATGTACAAAAGTTAAGCAAATTCTGCTTACCTTTTTCCAGCTTTGGAAAGCTGCTATTTTTTCGAAATGCGTTATGATTAAACTCGACCTTAAAAAAAGACAAAAACGTAAGAAAAATGTCTCACTGAGTCAACGTTGCCTAAACGCCCTGCGATTGACTCGTCAATTTTAACTGGAATAGCATCAGAATTTCATAAGTTATTCAAACGTTATACAATTAGAGGAAGTACTCGCATATACCTCATATCGATTGGTATATTATGTTACTTAACAAATTCACCGAAGTTTTTGCGTTTAAAATCGTGAGAATAGTGTCAAATGTTTTATTGGCTATGCCGCTTTACTACACTGGTCAAAATACCCCCCCCCCCCTTCCCCGAGTCAGAATAGGATTAAACTGTATGTCCATGAGAAAAATCTACAACAACTAAATTCTGTGCCAATTATACAATGGAAAAAATTGTATAAATCTTATATTCTGAACTTGACGCAACAACTTGTATAATTCAGAATTGTTTTGATAAGTGAAGATTTTCATAACGTATTTTCCTTTCCATACCTCCTTTTTTCCTTTCCCTTTCCATCCACAGCCCGATTCATGACTAGCGGTCACATTTTTGGTGCGGGAATATAAACGTATTCCCATACAGTCACATTTTCGCGCACATCAAATGAAATGATAAGAATTGTTCCTTTCTAAAATTTCAATTATTCTAATTTCCCTGAAGTTTTGGGGGCTTTTTTGCGCGTGTGAATCCTCAACGATTCATATTAGATTGCGGCTTCAATAACCTCGAGCTAACTGTCCCTTACGAGAGACTAGCACAAATCATATTTCTAAAAGAGACGCGGTTTAGATGTCCTCCAATGGGCAATATCTGTTCCTAATCAGTTTTAAGAGGAAATTAAGGATAACCCTGGCAAGAAACAGGATGGAATCTTATAAAGAGGTTAATCATACTTGATAAGAACGAGTTGAATAGAGACATCTGAGTATATCCGGCAATCAAATTAACGTAAAGAGGATGACGAGAAGTCCGACAGGAATCAAATCACTTCCAGACCTAAAATGATGTTATCGTATCAATAATTAGAATAATTACAAATATGAACAAAACTAATTTGAAAGATACAAGGAAACAGTATAATTCTTTAAATAAGTTCATATATTACAAATCTTTACTTCAAGTTAGATTAAATATTTAGAATATGAACAATGGTAATTAATATACAATATTTTGTGTTGATGATTTACCTATATTTACCTGTGTACTGCACAAGTTTGAATGCTCTCTCAGAAACATCAATGGATTTAGATTAATTATGGATCTCATTGATCTGTTTCTTGATCAAGTTGGTTTGGAATCGGGAAATAAATAAGTCATCGAAATGAAAATTCATCTCATCATCAATGCTAACTGTCGAGTTTCTTGCATTAGAATCGTGGGCGGGTTTTCTGATTATTCATCTTTACCCCCATCAAACAGTTTCTTGCTTTAGAAACTGTTATTTCTGATCAACTTTACCTTACATTAGTGAAAGTTAAACAAAACAGTATTCTGAAGACTCGTATCCGTTCTCTCCCACTCCGGATCTAATAATATGTTTATATTAACCTGCTTATGACTAATCTAATAACAAAAAATAAGTTTAAAATTAGAAGGGCTGTTTAAAGCAGTTTTAAAATCAGAACTTATTAGACAAACGCAAATAAAAAAGCAATATTCAGCGGCTAGCAGGCATATTGCTACATCATAATATATGTACATTCTAATCAATTCAAAAAGTACTGTTTGTATTTGTTTTGTTTTTGTTTTTTGTTGTTTTTTGGAGGGGGTGGAATATCTGTAAAACCAGCTGCAATATTCGTAAATCAAAACAAACCAAAAAGACTGCGTGTATCATAAACGAATTGATGACAAAAGTGCTCAATGTAAACTTCGTAAAAAATCGTTCTCGATATGAATTCTGGATTGTAAAAAAAAAGAAAAAAAAGTTTTTTACCTCATCATTATTTTCTCTTTAGATGTCAAAACCTATTCTAAATTATCAGCCTCGAATGAAATTCATTCCATTTTGTTGTCCTTGATGTCGTTTTTTTAAATGAACAAACGCTTAAAGCCTTTAATTAACATATCACAAGGAGATCGGGTTGATCAGAAATGGACAAATGGAAATGAAAAACAGAACAAAAAATGATGTCGTCGTCTCTTTGAAATGCACGTTATACAAGGTAACGAGAAACAACCCAAGGGTGATTCCTCAAATTCGCAAACTATCAAACGAATGAAAATTGGACGGATGCAAAGTTATGCGAAGAACATAAGAGGATGAAAAATCGTAATATGCGAACAAAGGTGTAACGTTTGATTAAAAGTGTACAGCCTTCATTGCAATTTTTGTACAGTGACACCTTTCTCTTTGTCCCGTACAGCAGTTGGTTTTGGTGTGTGTATACGGAGATTTAATTTCACTTTTTTTGTTATTCTTATTGCAAAACTCTGAGACTAAAATCAAGTAAATGATTAGTATACTCATAATCTATATTTATATCATGCTTGCTAAATACTAATACTACAGATATAATCAACGTGTGCAAAAGTTATGTGCCCCATCTCCACTCCCTGGTTAGTATTCTGACCAAGTCACCGTGATGGTAAAAGCCAAATTTAATCATAATAATAATGAATGTTGAATAGGCTTTCCCATATTACTCTTATATCCCTAATTTGACCGCTTGCTAATTTATGAAACATTTGCGTTTGACATTTTAGTAAAGATACAAAAGCAAAATAAAGGACCCTTTCACACTATGTCCTAACATGGTAATTTTACTCACATCGCGATCGTTCAACCTTAGTGTATTAAAGTAGGCCTCAGTAATTGGCACCAGGACACAAATTAATTTAATTTATAAGTACAAATCAGAAGACGAATTTCTATGAATGTGTAATGCATTATCTGTCTTAGCTCATAGCTGTCCAGAATTTTCCAAAATTCCTAATGAATCAGCTTTGCCTCGTTTCTCACATTAACATCTGAATAATGATGTTCGTAGTGTGAGACAAATAAAAATGTATGTAAGATTAATGGATGTGAAGTAAAGTTTCGAAATGAAAGAAAAATATGTCAAGTTGTTATTATACTATTTAGTTGCCAATTTAGAGACTTTCATGGAGTTTCAAAAGATGAATATGATCTGCTATGGGTTAATGGAATTTCGCAAGCACATTAGCGTTGCCATGGTAACGGAAAGGCATGTATTGCATCAGGGGGTTGATTATTGTACATGTAGAGCCGAATTCAACTTGGATTTGAAACTCGGAAACAGGATCATGATCGATCTTGACATTGAAGAATTGCATGAACTTTAGGATGTGATTAAGGACACTTCAATTATTAAATCGTAATAATGATCAACCATGAAGTGTCATGCCTACGTGCTTTTCCATAATTTGTATACATGTGTGGGGAGTGACTTTGTAAATAGGGAATGGTATATGAAGGGGTGTGACGTTTCAGTTTCAGTTTCAGTTTAGTTTATTTCATTTCCATTTTTTCTAGCATCATTGCAAACACAATACAATTCAATATGCAGTAAACAATAATTGTATAGTATACAACATGAATATACAAATCAATATACAGTATGCAATGCAAAAGAATCAAATCAAGCGTGACGAAAATACTAATCAATGACTAAAACATTATTCATAATTTGGATTATTAAAAAAATACAGAGTTAACATGGAAAGTAAATATTATGATTATTTAAGTTGTTTTATTTTTATCTATTATTTTTGTATACTAAAATTGAGGAAATGGAGAGGTCCACTAAGAAGCAGGGCTTGTTTAGTGTGGATCCCTCAAATAGTGAGTAGAATAGATCTCTTTAAAGATAGAAAATGAAATTAAGACAAATATCGTAAGGAAAAAATATCTAAGTGTGAGAGGTGATATGGTGCCAATGGTATATGGAGATGCAGAAAAGAAAATGAAGATGGAAGAAGAGTGAGAGGAGAAAGCTGGCGCGTCTGTGTGGGAAGAAAAAGAAAGATAAAAGTAATTAAAAAAGAGAAAGAGAGAGAGAGAGAGAGAAAGGAAGAAAGAGAGAGGCAGAAAGAAAGAAAGAGAAAGAGAGAGAAAGAAAGACGGAGAGGTAGAGAGAAAGGGAGGGAGAGAGAGAGAGAGAGAGAGAGAGAGAAAGAGAGTTGGGTCCCGCTCGCCCAATTTGAATTTTCTTTATATGTTTTGAGAATATTTTTTTTCAACTTGATTTTGAAGCAGTTTAAGCTTAAAGAATTAATTATATCGTTGCTAAGTGAGTTCCAGTATTTCGGACCGTAGAAAGAAATTGTTTTATGTGGTTCAAGTAATGGAGGGGAAAGTGGCATGGTGAGGGGTGGGGCACAGGCCTTACTGGGTCGATAAAGTAGGTTGATAAAATACCACAGATAAAGGGTCGTGAAATAGGGGAGAATGTGGAAAGCGGTCTCCTAACCCCTCCCCCTTCTCTCTTTCCTCCTTTTTTCATTTTTGTTGTTGGTGGGGTAGTTTTCGCCATCCGACGAGGGAAATGGCATGTAACCCTGTGCCCCATGTATCTACGTGACAGAGCATGGGCTTAGTTTGTCCTAGCTTTGCATCGTTGTTCATGTTTTCATTCAAGTTTTATCAATCCTGCCAAAATATATACGTCCCACATATTAAATGCCAATTATCATACCCCTCCAGTAAATTTACTCAAAGCACTAAAATGGAAATCAATCGAAACTAGACTACACTTAAAATATATGTTTTTATTCATAACTTATTAAACAGACTTACACCTACATACCTCAGCAGACTCGTATCTTGACACAACCCTATATACCTCACCAGAAATGTTCTTTCTAAAAGCCTAAGACAGAAAATTGAAAAGCGCTCTTTCTCATACTTTGCAACAAAACTGTACAACTCACTACTAATGTTAATTCAAACATCCCATTTCCTACATTTTTTTAAAAACACGCCTAAGACTTTTCCAATCCATCTCTCGATTTAGATATATGTCACTTATTACCATTTTACTAATTTTACTCTAATTTATTTACTTTTTCCCTTTTCTTTTCTTTTGCTTTGTATAAGTCAAATATCTATTGTTCGTCTTTTAATTTCTTTCAAAAGATGTTATTATCACTATTTGTTTATATTTCATATATATATATATATATATATATATATATATATATATATATATATATATATATATATATATATATATCATAGCAGAGCTCCCTTGTGAAGTAGGCCCTCTGTAGGGCTGAATAGGAATACCCTGCTCTGTTAAAGAATACATAATAAATTAATAAATCATAGATAATTATACCGCAGCTTTTTGTTTAAACGGTCAGGTAAATCTATCTGATATGCCCCATATTTCGCCCATGAGTGTGCTGTATTCCCGCTTGCATTGGCGTCCAGTATTCTCAACTTACCTTCGGGGTTTTTTCCTTCTCTTAAAAGTCTTTCTATTTTTCGCGAACTTCCGCCCACCGTCAGCGCTGTTCTTTCTCATCAATCATAGTGAGGCGGATGTGGAAATGAGCAGAAGAAGGGCATCTTGCGGAAACAGTCTCAGACATTTCATTATTTTGCAAGACGGGGGTGGAGGTTTGGCAAAGTCAATGTTATTCTAGGGATGTCGTGTGCTTCTGTTGAGGGTAGATGATTACCTAAGAATGACGTAGACTGATCTCTTTTTAGCTATGCTTTGCCCGACTTCCTGTGGAGAAATTTGTTGATGTGTTAATTGAAATTGAAGTATGCAGTATAAATAAATCATGGAATAGTATTTCCTGTCTGGTTCTTGCGCTACGTTATAGTAAGCAAGATAATTAATAGGCCTATATAGAGTTTTTTTAATACGATGAGTACACAAACATTTTACAAATCGGGTTATCGTATCAGATCATAATCATTTTCAATAGCATTACCGTCATTATGATGAACATCCACTATTCCATACCAGTTAAAGCAATATTACGATAAATATCATCATATATATTTTCGCTAACGGTATGTTCCCTATCGGGCTAACTGAACCATCTCCCCAGAACTTTTCACAAAACCTCAGGCCACAATCTCAGTGCATATAATAAGCTTTCATTATGCAATGTGATACTGAACCATTTTTGGATATAACCATTTCAGATATGAAGAAAAAGGGAACTTGTTCATAGTCCCGCTGACATTCCATTGATTTCAAAGCTGGGCGACCTCTGTGGCAAGGTCAATATTATTTAAATGGAGATGCCAAGTGGCGATTTAAACCTTGTTAAGATTTTGACGCGGTATTACCGCAACTGTTTTTTTAATAATTATTATCATTGATACGTTCCACAATTCTGTATATTTATTATATAACAGAGAGATCTGTAAATATGTATCAGGCCTTTGTTGCGCACAATCGCAATTTATTACTTTACCGACACGTTATTAAAGAAAGCGGCTTACCTCTTCATATCTGAACGAGCCTTTAGAGGGGAAAATCGGTAAGTAAACATGAAATAAAGTGATCTCGTTTTAAAATCTATTACCCCCTTCCTATGAACATTAGATTATAAAGTTATTTTTCATGTTTCTCTGTTTCTCACATATTTATATCTATTCTGCAGTATATATTTGATTACCATCTAACAAATAATGTCATCAAACAATTTTTTTGAAACGACTGTAACGCTCGTTTGGTCCAAGTTCGACCACGAACACTTTCCTTTTCTCAGTTGCTGCTATTCTCAAAACAAAAACAATCTATGTTCTCTATCAACTGTTGGTTTCAAAGCTATTTCAGGGGTGATCATCCAGGTGGCCATTCCGCCGGATCTCCTTTGCTAAAATGTTCTCATAACACATTTTTTTAAAGCCTGATTATTTTTAACAGAGCAATGTGATACTATAGTTACGAGGTAAGATACAAGAAGAGACAGTCATTTGCGGGTGCTGATGGGATACAGTCAAGGGGCATTGCAGAAGGATTTTAATATGGGGGTGCTCGGTTTGTTTAAGTCTATTGGTGCTCTTCTCCCCCACCCAACCTTTCCACCCTCCACCCCCTCTCCCCCTCTCTCTCTCTCTCTCTCTTCCATACTCTATAATGTTTATGCATATAAACCGCTCACACTCTCCTTTCTCTCATTCTCTTTAGTCTCGCACTCAGATTTCGGGGTGATCTAGCTCCCGAACCCCCGGTAGAAAAGGAGATAAGTTTTGCTGTCTGGAGGGAAGGTGTTTCCTACCACAAACACTTCCCTTTTCTCAGTTGCTGCTTTTCTCAAAACAAAAACAATCTATGTTCTCTATCAACTGTTGGTTTCAAAGCTATTTCAGGGGTGATCATCCAGGTGGCCATTCCGCCGGATCTCCTTTGCTAAAATGTTCCCATAACACAGTTTTTGAAAAGCCTGATTATTTTTAACAGAGCAATGTGATACTATAGTTACGAGGTAAGATACAAGTAGAGACAGTCATTTGCGGGTGCTGGTGGGATGCAGTCAAGGGGCATTGTAGAAGGATTTTAATATTGGGCTGCTCGGTTTGTTTAAGTCTATTGGTGCTCTTCTCCCCCACCCAACCTTTCCACTCTCCACCCTCCCCCACTCTCTCTCTCTCTCTCTCTCTCTCTCTCTCTCTCTTCCCTACTCTCTATAATTATGTTTATGCATATAAACCCCTCACACTCTCCTTTCTCTCATTCTCTTTAGTCTCGCACTCAGATTTCGGGGTGATCTAGCCCCCGAACCCCCGGTAGAAAAGGAGATAAGTTTTGTTGTCTGGAAGGAAGGTGTTTCCTCGCGTGTACAACAGTACTGTCATCTTCCCTGGAAATCGCCAGGTTACAAGGCACGGTGTCGATGACGCCTCTTACACCCATTCGTTATTTGCAATAAGATATAACGCCTATCACATCACAATCTATACGCCCACTGTGTGTGAGAGAGGACCTTCGGGAAAGCTCTGTATCGATACGCTGATACTCTTGGCGTCGAGCCCCGAAGCAAACGGCTTGGCATGTTACAGAACCTACGTCGATTGATTGTTCCATCTCTGGCAGAGAGAGAGAGAGAGAGAGGGGTGAGAGAGAGAAAGAGAGAGAGAGAGAGAGAGAGGGGGGGTGGAGGGCTTTATGAAGGAGGGGCAAGGGACGCAATTCACCCCTCTTGACAGATTTCAGACCCAGAAAATTAAAATGCATTCACTGTTTAAACACAAGTAGTTTGGAAATTAAAGAGTCATGTGTGAGTCAGTAATTGAAAGATGGCACATAGAATCTTACCAAATATAGACACGCTACCTAAAGACTTTCTTCTCCAAATTTCAAAAGTCATTTTGGGCAATAACGCCCCCCCCCCCTTAACGCAAACCAGTGCCCTAAAAGGTGGTGAACTGTATGAATCACGTTAAGTTGCAATGTTTTGTCCCTTCTGACGCTGAGGTCTGGATACGCCGCTGGAGTGTATGTGTAAGAGAGAGAGAGAGAGACAGACAGACAGACAGACAGAGAGCCAGAACGAGTCTCCTATCTTAATATGTTCCGGTGTTTTGAAATGATATTCGTGGTATAGTTTGCCGGTGCTTTTAAATAAGAATCACCCAAAAATATGTTTTACACTACCCCATACCTATAAAAAAAAAAGTTAAAGCGGTTTGTACTTGAGAGATGAAAAGTATGCGAATACGACTAATTAGAAACATGTAACTGATGTTTTTTTTTTCAGTGTTTCAAACACACTTGATTTAAAGCTATGTTAACAATGTTTGCGGAACTCATTAAAATATTAAGGGTGGATCCAGATACTTTTCCCCTCACATTCGAATAAAACAACTATCCATATGCATGTTTTAGAATTAAATTGAGTCAAAAGTAATTTTCCGAAATCATGGAGTACACCGAATAGAATCTACCTTGCTTCAGGGCGCATGTGTTTTTGAAGAATCACAAGGGAAGATATAGTAAGTCTACGTCATTCAAATTAAACAACAGTTACTGCTTCCGTTTATAATTTTTTTTCAAAAGGGTGATAATTATGATCGGCACGGGAAATATTGCATGAGTATCGCTAGGGCATTGCTACACCAAATTTGCATTCTAGTTTGCCAAATATCTTTCCACCTTTAGTAACTGGCTGACAAGTCTAAAAATATATATACATTGGTGTATATTGTTTTCCTTGTAAGCATGTACTCGAGAAAGTGCGATAAATACTACCCAGTAATACTACCCTATGAACTCCTGCATAGCTGTTTATTGATATGTTTACGATTGGTCAACTAGTTTTTGTGAGAGTTATTATTTCACATGCCTGCAAATTCTACGTACAAGCTACATCTTTAAAGAGAACGTTGAGTTCTGATAAAGGCAACTAATTTATGAGTTTTCCCATTCTATTTTTCTTATGTCAATTTGGAAGAGTATCAGAGTCAAATGTGTCCTGGAACGAAGTGCTCTCCAAATGCCCTTATAATTTATTTCAAATAGGTCTATAATAAGAAATAGGTAAAATGTGTATACAGTCCAAGTCCCATATACATGTTTCTGTGTGTAGGGCATGTGAATTTCAGCAAGGTTAAGTTCCTTTCTGTTTATTTTGACCATTCCAAAACTCAACAGTATACAGCAATTCTCATGTACTTCATAATCAACCTTTTACAATGGCTTCCAGACAATTATTATTTAAAGTCATCACTTGTATTCTCATTTCATTCCTCTGCTACATAGCTATTTACGATATGTTGCTATTTGCTAAATTCTTTGTAGAGTCATTACATGATAATCATACAAATGCAAGAAATTACTCCTTTAAACCTCACTCATGTGGTTTTTTAAAGTAGGACACACGCAAGTGGAGACGTTCCAGTGGGAGTGTGCATTTTAAACCTTAGGGGCAAAGTATCTGCTTTCTCATATTTGTCATGTTTGTATTTTTTCTTTATGGGGGGCGGGCTTTTTACATACTTTTTGTGATAACTACATCATAAGGATGTCACCAAGACGCTAGATCATCCATCAAAAAGTCGACGACATAAAGAAAAAGATGGAGATCAAACGACTTGTAGGCATAGCAACGAAAGGCGTTGACGGAATTTGCGCGCTATGGCTGCGCCGTAAGTCAACGCTACAATTTTTTTCGGCGGTTTCGATAGCTGAGAACTCCTTACGATATTTTGTAATCACGTCGTGTGTTCATTTAAACCGCTTGTAAGTCAACAAAGGTGATAAGGTAATCAGGCCAGTGAATTATTTTATATTATAGACTTTACAGTCATGAAGAGAAAATTTATTTTACTTCTAATGCCGTGATAGCTTAGTCTTTAAAGATGCTGCATTATCAATTGTAATTACAGATGGAATAGAATTTAAGGCGGTCAAGAATTCAAGGAATTTATTCCTACCGAGCATCCATTAACATCACGCATTGGTGGGGAATGTCAAATATAGATTAATTTCTTGTAAAAGGAACTTATTGCCGCAACATGGATTCAAATCACGTACCATGTGACCCAGGGTCCGTAGACTGATCCAATAGACCGCGACACTCAGTCTATATTTATGTTAACAGATTACTTAGTTTCCCGTTTGACAAAACGAGCAAGGAGAAAACCGCAATCGAACGTGAAATATAACGAAATATGAAAATTTCACTAGAGATTTATTTTGGGATTTAAAAAAAAAAGATTACTTTGCTGTTCTGTTAAAACTGAAATCGATTCTTCGCATCGCCATTTTATCTAATGATCATTTCTTATCCCCAAAAATATCACTCGAAGGTCATGGAAAAACACTAATATGTGAGAATGAAAAATAATAGGATATTGGCACAGAAATGTGGTTAAAACAATCTCATACAAATACAATCAAATTCAAATTATTCCTCCATTCGATTTGCTGCAATGAAACGATGCCACTGTTTCTTTGTCGACATTATGATATGGAGAAAAGAAATTGCGGTTCCGTTTTTCCTGCAATTATAGAGAGGAGAATTTGGTGAGCTACAATTTCAGATTGATTATTCCGGTGATTACGTCTGGGCGAAAAGCCAGGTTTGTGGTATCTTCTACAGAAAATTATTTTCTCTCTCTCTCTCTCTCTCTCTCTCTCTCTCTCGCTCTCTCTCTTTCTCTCTCTCTCTCTCTCGCTCTCTCTCTCTCTCTCTCTTTTTCTCTCTCTCTCTATCTATATATAATATAAAGGGCAGTTCTCGTCATTTAACTTAAATCATATGACTTTCAAATCCTGCATCCTATGATATTCGGGATTTGTTTCATTTCGTTGTCCATTTTCTGGATTGCAAATTATACCGTTAAGTGAATGATGGGGATGAGTGATGACCTTATTGTGTAAAATATTGACGTTAAACAATCGGTAGTCGGCACCTATAATGAATTCGTCCAAATAATTATGAGTCGCTGACCAAGGCTCGCACAGACTTGACGCTGGATGAAGCAAAGAAAGTACGAGTGGATAAAGACGTATACTATATAGATCTACTTTGATGAATGGGGTAGTAACTGGACCTTAAAGCCCGTCTGCACTAGTTTGGCCAGGAGGGATTAGACCTTCCAGCATGGTCACTGACAGGTGGTTATCTCATCAACTCATCTCTCAATTAACTTAAGAGAAAGAGGATCATGGGGGACCAACGGGCACCGCTTAGGCATTGTTTTCTATATAGATGGAGCAAGTGGCTACAAATAGTGCAGTGGGGCTTTAAAGCCTCACCTGGGATGACATTCAATGAAGTAAAAAGATGCAATGAATTATTTTTATTTTTCAAGATGCGTGTAGTAGAGGGGCCAACAAGCTTTACAATCACAGTGGGTATATGCATGCGCTACACACAGTATTAATGGACGGGATTGTTTATCTAAGATGTTGAAGTGTTCGTAATTGCAATACTCATAGGTATGATTGATTTGTAAACAAAACCGTGTTATAGTAGTTACTATTATATTCATTTCATACTATTTCATAACAAGATCAGTATGTATTCCACCCATATCTTTCAATAAATTTCGATCAGGAGCGACCCGTTCCAATTCATTTTCAATTCCAGACTAATATCTATTTTCTTCTCTCTTCTTCTCATTTTACACATTTTTCAGAAAATTTAGAAGACAAAAAACTTGTGAAGAGTATAATATACAAGTGAAGATCATTGTACTTTCAATAATACATTGTAGATTTCCTTTATACAGGAGCTTGGGTACGCATGCAAGCTTTAACTGTAAGAGGTGGTCTAGCTAAGTGGATAGAGAGATGGTCTTCAAAGCGGGAAGACCTAGGTCCGAGGCTAAATGCAATTATGCTCATGTGCAAAGTCCTTTTCCTCAATTAACAAATTTGTCGGATATAAATTCTAACCGTTTGTACAGTCGTAAGCTGCAGAAACTTGCCTAAAACGTGGAGTAAGGAATATGACAAGAATAAAAAAAAAAGTATGGCGCTTGCTTTGGATCATTTTGAAACACATAATTACATTTTACCCGTAATGATACGATGAGCAAAGTTTATCACTCATTTTAATTGAGCTAAACATTCGTTCTCTCTCTCTCATTTCTTCTCTCTAAATTTGCTCTTTTAAAACATCGATATCTTTTCTTTCATAGTTACCTTAGGATGTGCGCGCCAGAGCACCGAGCCTAACCGGGTGGAAAAGTTAATCATCGATTTGCCGTTAATAGGGCCCCTCACCATCGACGATTTATTGCTCTAAAATCGCGTCATTGACGTAGGAGGCGAAAATTAAGTCGTGTCAGGCTTCTGAAATCGGTGCGCATGAATTCCATTTCCTCCACGTGGACGAGTAAAAACGCCGATTTATCTGTATTTTTTCCTCGCTAAATGCAAGAAAAGTTGGGTCTCTCTTGTTGAAAAGTGGACAATAATTATAACGCCCTCAACTATTAAATCTACTCAACTATTAAAGACTCTTCGCACTGCACTCTCTAGTCTGGAGCTCAGTCAAAGGTGCCACAAATTTGATTTGCCTGCTATTCAAATTTTGCGGATACACTTGGGAGGGTAGATAGGAATCCTGCACAAGAAGTTTCGACAAAATGAATTCCCACATTTATCGTTGATGTCCTGTCCGACAATCGTCAGGAGGGAGTTCAATCTGCCTAATATCTTAATTTGAGTCAATCGTAAAAAGAGATTATAGAACACGTTAATAAATACTTTAGAATAAACAAGAAGTTAATGTCTACCGGGATCATAATTAGACCTGTCCTCTTTACAAATTCAATTTCAAATATAATATAATACTTTGGAACCATAGAGAGCAGAACAATATTTCAAAATGCACTTTCTTGGAACAACCCATATTATTCCTTGAATCGATGCGCACGGTCCCCACTCGTACGAGTCGCATAGATGTAGGTGATAGTTAAACGCTTGACCATAATTATCTCGGACACGCCTATAAATCTCCTTAACTCGTAAGCATTCTTGTGTCCATAATTCGAGGATCAAGTTAAAACCAAATCATACCACGTTTTGCGACTGTTGGACCCATCAGGCTTTTTAGTGAAATGGAGGCCTTTATTTTCAACAGACTCTTACACCCTAAGTCAACGGTATCTGTAGTTTTCGGTGCATTGCATAACAGTTGCGAAAACATCAACTTTACCAGATTAATTAAAAAAGAACGGCATCAGTAAATCCATCAACATTATTTGATGTTGACACATCCATTATTTCAAAACGATAATAAGAAAGAAAACCGAATGACCTCGAGACTAAATGCCAACACCATCAAACGAGTTTCATGAATGGGGGGTGGTGCAAAATAAAGAAATCAATAGGAAAAATACAGCAGTCATTTAAATTGTTCTGCAATTTCATGTGAAAAAATGCAATTATACCAAAAGAGAAAAATAATTTAACGAGAGGTGCGTATTGTCTAAGCGTTACGTAAAGGCATAAAGAGGGTGGTGCGACATAAGAAAGGAACAAACTATTCTTTGTTGCGGTGTTTGGGCGTTGGAGTGGAGTGCCGTAAACAAACAAAATAAAGAAAAGAAACATAATGTCTATATATATAAACATGCATAAGTACAAGTTTACCATTATTTCACTTCCTTCCTTACATCCTTCGCTCACGAAAAAAATACAAAAATACAAAATAAAAGTTTAATCAAGGCGAATCACATCTGGTGATACGAAGAGGTTCGTTAGCGCTTTTCAGAAGAAATGCCTGAATCAGGAGAATGTGACGTACATAGGAGACCTCATCCTGTTAGTATGTTCATTATCATTGAAACCTAAACCATCTGATGCCCTCCTGTTGTCCTTGATTGCTTATTCTCTCTTTTTGTGTTTCATTCTTATTATATTTGTTGTTTTTCGAGTCATTTTGTTTTCAAAATACCTTGCTGGTGTAAACTAAAGAGATTTTAACTGTGCGACAGAATGTTGACGTCGTTTCGACGCGTGAATGAAATGATATCGCATCTAATAATGCAAAATGGATCATTGTGCTGCATTTGAGACAAGTATTAGAACACAAAGATATATTTAGAAAATATCGATACTAAGAAATAGAAATAAAATATAATAAGCATGAAAGAGGTAGTTGAGATAAAGATAGCTAAACTCAAATTTATTGATCAGCACTTCCTATAAATAAAATGTTTCCAATAGTTTCTGACAAACAAGCATGAAAAGCATGTAATCTGCATTATTCTGCCACTTACACTCTTTCTTGTCTCTCTCTTCTCCTATCTTTCTTTTTCTCCTCTTCTCTCTCTCTCTCTCTCTTCTCTCTTTTCTCTCTCTCTCTCTCTCTCTCTCTGTCAATATATATATATTATATAAGGTTGGAAATTCCGCGACGAAGATTAAAAAAAAATCATTGAGACCTTTAGCAGAGAACAGATCCTACAATATTGCGATATTGAGTAAAATAAAAATCATTGATTCATTCTTATATGCCATTTTGAAAGTACATAGACTCATATCCAATTTCGATATTACTCTACTTCAGCTCGCTAAATATTGACCAGAAGTAAATGGCGAGTGAAATAATTTCTTATCAATCAGTGGTCATTATTATAATGATTTTGTCAGAACTAATATAGTGATATTTGAATGGTATGCATTGATACATCTGAAAACATCTTGCTATAACATCGATGGCTGGTTCCGTTCATACTGTAGGTCTGTAGGAATTTGATGACCCCAATAACCATTAACACGATCAAAAGAGTTTCAATCAATGTAAGGGAATTGCAATACCTTATATTGTATTGCCTATATACATTAGTTTCGGTTAACGTGTAATGTTTTATTCGAACATTACAATACCGGTAGGTGACGCACAAGGCTATTGAAATGGTCTTGAATTGTCTTTCCGATTTTTTTTTTTTTTTTAACGCGCCATCAAGCTGTCACCGTAAAAAAATGATATTTTAGAAACTTGACAAATTTATATCTAAGCAAGAGACAACAGTCCCCGCCCCATCCCCTTTAAAATTGTGTCCGCATGCCTATGAAAGACCATTGTGAGATGATCGAAAGCTGGGATTGAACTAACATAGACTTGTTTCATAATTCACAATGCTTTTTATTTGTTAATAGTTTTGAGTCATCGCTAGTAATTTACTTTACCCTATGCTCTACCTAATATTTCCATATCCGCGTCATATTGGCGGCTGGACCCCCTCATTATTTTGCCGTGTTACGTCGATGCCGGGAACATCGAGAAACGGACACCTTGAAACGTACCCGACTAACGATCTAACAAATCGCATTATCTCACCAGATCAATACACATAATGCAAATCAACTTTAGATCTCAAAAGAAACGATTTCAGAGAATTCCAGCGTCTGAACAAGCTTTGTTCAAAAAATTAGATTTACTGGACAATGGAAACCATAATCCAATTTTTATCTTTTTCTCTCTGAAGTGTTGATCGGTAAGCTGATTTTGAGCACAAAGGTAATTCAGTGACAAGAATTTTTCTTCTTTATTTTAACTTTCATCTTTCCGGTGTCAAGCTTTTGCCGTTTCAGCTTCAAGACGTGAATGGTAGGCCTGTCGATCCCCACCCCCCCTTTTTTTTTCCTTCTCTCTCTCTCTCTCTCTCTCTCTCTCTCATTTCTCTCTCATCTCTCTTCTCCCCTCTCCCTCTCTATCTCTCTCTTCTCTTCTCTCTTCTCTCTACATTCTCTCTCTCTCTCTCTCTCTCTCTAGTTCTCTCTCCCCTTTTACGAACCATGTTTCATTCTTTCCACTTTATCTTTATGTTTGATATGGTTTTATTATTTTCCATCTTTACTGCAAAGATTATGTATGTTTCGCCATTTTTTTCTCAATTCAATAATATTCATGATATATACATTTTTAATTAAATGTCTTACAGCATTATATTTACCATATTATCACTTCAAGTATCAATGTTTTTGCTCTTTAACTTTTTAAATGATAGTTTATTCAAACTTATTTTGTTTATCGAATCGTGTGCCCATCCAATTCATTTTTTTTCTTCATCTTACTGACTACTATGAATACGTATATTCTTTGTTGATGACAGGAAACTGATTAACATAAAGATACTACAGTAATTATCGTAAACACATAGAAAATATGGAACGTGTAATAAGATAAAACATTCAACTTTAAACAAACCGTTGTGTCTAGCAATTCTAATAAATATGATTATAAACCCCCTGAAGTGTACTGACGAAATGAAAAGATCAACCTTTATCTTTCGAAACATCGATCATTTTTGACACATTTATTGACATTTCATTTATTGGCAATACCAAACCAGTGCGGTAATATACCATCATGCGTAATTTTGTTCTCTCTCTCTTTTCTTCTTCCTCCTCCTCTTCTTCATTGATTTTTATGCATGAACGAAATTTAATGTACTCATATAAATAAATGTTGTTTGGCGTTAATTTGTTTCAAATATCATTTCTGATTCTCTTGTTAGTGCTCCAAATTAGCATCAGACAAAAACTGAGGCAATAATGTTAGAAATTTGTCATGGTATCATTACTATGGTAGCAATGTGATTTAGGAACTATTTTGCAAAGGGAGGAGTTGAAGCATAGTATAGAGCCCCTGTATCCCCTATCGCCTGTCATGGGATAGCACTTTATGGAAAGGTAATTTTATTTTTCTATTTAGGGCTTACCTACAATTCATATGACTTGTGGCCATAATCAGTGGCGTATCCATGGTTTATGCATAGAGAGAAGGCTAGGTACTCCCCCTTTAAAGGTCAAGAAAAACATTTAAGCAGCTTCACACGTACTGACTGTCAGTACATCTACGGCTAACGCGTGGCTGCAAAGGTCCACCCCCCCCCCCTCCTAGTGACCCTCTATCGTCCAGAGAAGATTGCGCCCTTTATATAACTTTCTGGATGCCATTAGAAAACGATAATTATCTATATTTTTATTTCGTATATCAACCATATAGCTAATGTTTAAAACTGACGATTGTTTAAATGTGACATCAGTTGTTGGTTGTCAATAACAGTGAGGGGACATGGGGGTCCTGCTACAGCCACTCATTCAGAACATGCTCAACAGTCTGAATTTGACCACATGTACACAGCGTCAGACTCTTTGAGACCCCAGAGCTTCATGCTTGCTGCAAAGCGGCCTGCGCCTGATCGTAATAGGGACTTTTAGATTTGCACGACGAGAACGTAGACTGCTACGTGGACATCCTTTCAAAGGGCAAGTCCACTCCAAAAATAACTTACTTTCAATAAAAGCAGAAAAATCAGACAAACCAATCAAAAAAAAGTTTGAGCAAAATCGGATAACTAATAAGAAAGTTATGAATTTTTGAAAAAGTATGTAAAACTATGGAACAATGAGAATCACGACACAAATTGCCAAGATGGTTATCAGTTTGTGACGTCATGTCCTCACAACTTATCAATTGCTTTATATAGTTTAATCCCATTAATTTCCTTTTTATCCCCAAAACTTGATTTCCCCATGCCTTTGCCCAGGTTATATGATTTGTATCATATTGCGTGCATGACATTTCCCAAAAACTTTTATGAATTTTGAAGAATTGATACTATTTTCTGAATATTGTATTTCATAATTATTGATTTTTATATAAATAGTTTATCAAAATTCAATTTTTTCATGATTTAACTGGACAAAAATTACTCTTTATTTGTGCATCCACACAAAAACATATTACTAACAATCTAACTTGGATGCTGGTGTGAAGAAATAAGATTCTTAAGGTGAAAATAGGAAATTTATATTATCAATATAAAGAAAATAATTAGTGGATAGTGAGGACCATACGTCACAGACTCATGAGTGAGTTGCCAATTTGTGTAGTGATTTTCAAAGTTTTTCATGTCATTAAAAATTCATAACTTTCTTATTAGTTATTCGATTTTGCTCAAACTTTTTTTGATTGGTTTGTCTGATTTTTCTGGTTCTATTGAAAGTAAGTTATTTTAGGAGTGGACTTGGGCTTTAAGGCACACTGCCGGGCACTGCCAGTGCCTTAAAAGGACGTCACATTGCCTTAAAAGGATGTCCACGTAGCAGTCTACGTTCTCGTCGTGCAAATCTAAAAGTCTCTATTGGCGGTTCAGCTGAACTCAAGCATAGCTGATTCTGTCACATAATGGCGTAGAGGTCGTGGAGGACAGCCTGCGAGGGGCTCTTTTTCAAAAAGGAATTCGTGCTGCATGTGGTCTTGCCGAGCAGCTTTGAGGTAAAGCCGTCTACAGATATCACCCTGCTAATGTGATTTATTTTGTTCGAACTGTTTTTTTGTCCTTTTTTAAACTCCAATGAACCATTCAATCAAACCAATCCCCATTTTAATTCTGCTTTCTATTATTGAATATGGGTTCAACTAACAAGCAATGCAACGCACACTCAACTACACCCACACACCAGCCCACACGCGCATAGCACCCATTACTTACCAGAATCAAAACGTGTATAATAAAACATAATAATTAAGTCCATGATTATAAACAATGAATTGTAATAAAGACATACACTTCATCTTTACTTTGGCAACAATAATAATGGCTGTGTTTTAACATGATACGAATAACAGAAAAATGTCACATAATATAGCAACGTATTAATAGTTTCTTCAATCTGCATGACAAAACTGTTGAATAATTGAATTTAAATGAATGATATATCTAATAACTGATTTTAATCTAGTCGTAGTCTAAACAGAAGCGAGGTGAGTTTTCATTTTGAGCTATATATATATATATATATATATATATATATATATATATATATTGCATGAATTTGTTTTATAACGACGCATAAGCACAACCCAGCTCACGAAGCTGACAGCATTTCAATTTCAACAGGGATTAAGGACTAATTTTCAAAAGCATCAGGTAAAAGGTCAACTAGAGAATCACAGAGACAGCTGACGTGATTAGTCAGTGGAGAAAGAGAAATAGAATCCGCCTGGCATGGTATTCATCAATATTCATTGTGCAGATATGATATGATATAGTATTCATTGCTAAGATTAGTACACGCTGAATTAGCTTCGCAATCCTTTTCCCCCCTCCCATTTTATAAAAAAGAACGGTTTATGAACAGAGTAAGACTTGACATTTTGACAATTTTGTTCGATTTCTCCTCCCCCTCCTCCTCCACATTCTTTCTTTTCTTCTTTCACTTCCGTTTTTCCCCCCTTCGTCTTCTAGCAGGAAATCAAGCTTGTAATCACGCAAGAAGTGCATGGACCAAAGAGAGAGAATGAAGAATACTGTGCATCTGTACTTATATTATGACAGCAATCCTACTAGAAGTGTATACTACAAAAAAATGGGTATACTATTAGTGTACAAGACGTGTAGTGTAACAGTAGTAGTAGTAGTAGTAGTAGTAGTAGTAGTAGTAGTAGCAGTAGCAATAGTAGTAGTAGTAGTATTAGTAGTAGTAGTAGTAGTAGTAGTAGTAGTAGCACGTTAGAAGAAGTGGTAATGGTAGATGTAGTAGCAGTAGTAGTAGTAGTAGTAGTAGTAGTAGTAGTAGTAGAAGTGGCAGATGTGAGTGGTAGTAGTAGTAGTAATAGTAGTAGCAGTAGTAGTAGAGTGGTGAATGTTGTAGTAGTAGTAGTAATAGTAGTAATGGTAGTAGTGGTTGTAGGGTAGTAGTAGTGGTGGTAGTGGTAGTGGTAGTAGTAGTAGTAGTAGTGGTGGTAGTAGTGGTAATGGTGGTAGTAGTGGTATGTGGTAGTGGTAGTGGTGGTGGTAGTGGTAGTTACGTTGGAAGAGTGGTAATGGTGGATGTAGTAGCAGTAGTAGTAGTAGTAGTGGTAGTGGCACGTTAGAAGAGTGGTAATGGTGGATGTAGGTAGCAGTGGTGGTAATTGTAGTGTGGTGGTAGTGGTAGAGTGGCGGATGTGTGGTGGTGGTAGTAGTAGTGGTGGTAGTAGCGGTAGTGGTAGAGTGGTGGATGTTGTAGAGTGGTAATGGTGGTAATGGTAGTAGTGGCGGTGGTGGATGTGGTAGTAGTAGCGGTGGTGGTGGTGGTAGTGTGGTGGTAGTAGTGGTAGTGGTAGTGGTGGTAATGGTAGTGGTATAGTGGCAGTGGTAGTGGTGGTAGTGGTAGTGGCACGTTAGAAGAGTGGTGATGGTGGATGTAGTAGCGGTGGTAGTAGTAGTGGTAGTGGTGAGTAAGTGGCGGATGTGGTGGTGGTGGTGGTGGTAATAATTATTAGTAGTAGTGGTAGTGGTGGTAGTGGTAGTAGTAGTAATAATAATGGTAGTGTATGGTAGTAGTGGTATAGTGGTGGTGGTAGTGGTAGTGGTAGTAGTAGTAGTAGTAGTGGTAGCACGTTGGAAGAGTGGTAATGGTGGATGTAGTAGCAGTAGTAGTAGTAGTAGTAGTGGTGCTAGCACGTTGGAAGAGTGGTAATGGTGGATGTAGTGGCGGTGGTGGTATTATTAGTGGTGTAGTGGTAGTGAGTGGCGGTGTGAGGTGGTAGTGGTAGTAATGGTATATTGGTAGTAGTAGTAGTAGTGGTAGTGGTAATGGTGGTGGTGGTGAGTATGGTAGTAGTGGTATGGTGGTGGTAGTGGTAGTGGTGGTGGCACGTTGGAAGAGTGGTGATGGTGGATGTAGTGGCAGTGGTAGTGGTAGTAGTGGTGGTAGTAGAGTGGCGGATGTGATGGGTGGTGGTGGTAGTAATGGTATGTTAGTGGTAGTGGTAGTGTGGTAGTGGTAATGGTGGTAGTAGTAGTATGGTGGTGGTAGTATGGTAGTAGTAGTAGTAGTAGTAGTAGTAGTAGTAGTACGTTGGAAGAGTGGTGATGGTGGATGTAGTAGCGGTAGTGGTAGTGGTGGTGGTGGGAGTGGCGGATGTGAGTGGTGGTAGTAGTAGTAATGGTATATTGGTGGTAGTGGTGGTGGTGGTGGTAGTGATAGTAGTGGTAGTGGTATGGTGGTAGTGGTATGGTAGTAGTAGTAGTAGTAGTAGTAGTAGCACGTTAGAAGAAGTGGTAATGGTAGATGTAGTAGCAGTAGTAGTAGTAGTAGTAGTAGTACTAGCACGTTAGAAGAAGTGGTAATGGTAGATGTAGTAGCAGTAGTAGTAGTATTAGTAGTGTGGTAGTAGTGGTAGTAGTGGTGTGGTAATACGGTATGTTAGCAGTGGTGTTAATTAGTGGTAGTAGTAAGAGTGGTGGATCTGGTAGTAGTGGTAGTGGTAGTAGTAGTGGTAATGGTAGTGGTGTAGTAGTAGTAGTAGTAGTAGTAGTAGTAGCACGTTAGAAGAAGTGGTAATGGTAGATGTAGTAGCAGAAGTAGTAGTAGTAGTAGTAGTAGTAGTAGTAGTAGTAGAAGTGGCAGATGTGAGTGGTAGTAGTGGTAGTAATAGTATATTAGTAGTAGTAGTAGTAGTAGTAGTAGTAGTAATACGGTAGTAGCAGTAGTAGATGTAGTAGTAGTAGTAGTAGTAGTAGAAGTGGTAGCTGTAGTAGTAATAGTAGTAGTAGTAGCGCCTTTTCATTAGATACAAAACGCATACCCCCCTCCCGAGGGTGCCCTGGTCTCTCTCTCTCTCTTATTTGAAACACTTTATCTTTGTCATTTATATATTTTTATTTACTGTTTAGTGGTTATCACGAATAGGTCACAGCTGGCGCTGTTTGTTCTTCGTCGTGAGCAATATGATTTTGTCACTTACACCGTTCATAGCATAATGTTTTATCATCTCAGATTTTAAAACTTGAATTACCTATGTGACTTATATGCTATGTAATTTATTTTTTGCATGGTATCATTATTAAAAAAAATTTAAGTCATTATTACAGTTCTAGAGGTTTAACTCCAGGGCCTTTTCTTATAGCAGCAGATCCATCAAATTGCATAAAATCGCATTTAAAAAATGTAAATATTTCAAATGTTCACGTGGATGACCCCGCCCGATTTCTAGCAAAGGTGTGTTCACGAAGCCCATAGGGTTGGCCCTAACAATATTATTCTCATGTTTTATACATAAATTTTGGATACACTACTGCTAAGAGAGTGAATATTGATTTTACTAACGGTATGACAGCAATTTCTTGTCATGCCTCGGGGATATTTTATTTATTCTTTTAGCCGTAACAATCGCTCTGTATATATCTACAATGTATCTAATACAATTACACATAGTTTTCTTACATACATCTATATCGCTATTTTCCTGGTTAAATTGACTTTTTATAATTATATTCTTCATGTTCGAAAATTCCGGGAATACAACGATTGTTGTTGTTTTTTGCGTTTTTTTAAATCGATTCTTTGTGGATGGATGGTAAAATGGTTGGCTTAACTTGTCTTCTACTGAGGTCTCATTATAACCGTTTTACATTAATGCTTTTTCCGTTTTCATAAGATGTAACAGTGGCTGGTCCAGGTTACCGGGACGCCTGATCGAGTCAAATTTGGATGGTTTGGTTGATTTATTGGTTTGTTTTACGCGACTGCTAAGAAAGCACGACGCGCGTAGCGACGGCTTTATCGTAAGTCCTCTCCGAGGGACTTGGATGATGAGGATTAATACCATACCGCATTTTATTACTTTTCACTCCGTTGTTCTCTGCATCCCACCTCCCCCCAAAAAAGGTTATCAAATTATCCAAATACCTTCTTGCATGCAATATATCTAAAACTGCTGCTAATACACTATTATTTGGTGGCAGAATTACAAGGCACAATTTAGGGGCGGATTTCTGTGTCCTTAACAAGCAGATATGCTATATTGGGTTTTGCCAGGGTGTAGAGGCGCGGAGCGACTTCCAAAGTAGGGGGCACCAACAAAAAAGGGCACCTACAAAGGGAAATCTCAAGGCGAAAACACACAATTTTGTAGACATTGGTATATAGTATATAACCCTACATTGTGATTACATTCAGGGATGATTTAAATATTTGTTTCTCTTTATTATGATACAAGATATTGCTTTAGCATCATACTTTGCAGTTGGGTGTTATGGTCTGAATATTCATTTGCGAGCGAGCGAAGCGAGCGATAAGATTTGTGAGGTCGCAGTGCGAAAAATTACATCTCAGTTATAAAGAGGAAGAAAAAAATACTGATGGGGGTATAAGCACATTATCATAACGGAAGACTGAAAAGACCTTTGATAAGTAGCATAGCCTAATTATATCATTTATAAAAGGCCGAGCTTTGGGGGAAATTGCTCTTAATCGCTTTAAATTAGGGACACGTTTATCGATAAGAGGAAAAGGGGACACTAATCGAAAGGGATAAGACACTTATTATAAAATAAAAGGAGCACGTCTCAAAGTACAAAGGGTAATTATCAGAGGTGAAAATGGGGGCACTTCTTACACCTGAAAAGGGCACTAACCAGGGACGAAAAAGGGCGTTTATGAGAATGGAAAATGGGCATTTTTCGGCGGAAAGGGGCACCCATCAGATTTTGATAAGGGCATTTATCAGAGGTGAAAAGGGGCACTTATAACCAGATATGAAAAGAGGCACTTATGAGAATGAAAAAGGGCACTTATAATAAATGAAAATGTGCATTTGTTGAAAGAAAAGGGCACCGATCAGATATTAATAGGGGAATTTATCGGAGGTGAAAGGGGGCTTTTATTAGAGGGTTGAAGCGGCTCATATCAAAAAGATAAAGAGGCACATGTTAAAATAAAAGGGACACTTATCAGAGATCCAAAGGGGTAAGTATGAGAAGGGGAAGGGGCACTTATAAGAAGGAAAAAGAGCACTTATTAGCAGGGCCGTTTTGATGTTGAGTTTGATGTTGTTTTTTTTTTTGGGGGGGGGCACATACATGTAATTGATCGACGTCCTGGGGAAGGGTCTATGAGGAGGGGTGTCTGATCTTGGAAATTTGGGGGGGGGGGCACGTGCCCCTCCCCCTGGCTACGGGCCTGCTTATTAGAAAGGAGAAGGGGCAGTGATTAGAGGTGAACAGGGGCATTCATCAGAGATGACAAGAGCACTTATCAGGGGAAGGGGCACTTATGAGAATGAAGAGGGACACTTTTCATAGGTGAAAAGAGGAAATTTTTTAGAAGGGGAAGGGGCTCTTTCTTTTTAAGATGGGGGCGCTTAATAAGGAAACGGGACACACGTGAAGATAAAAGGAGCGCTTATCCGAGTTTAAATGGGGTAGTTAATAAAAGGGGAAGGGGCACTTCTCAGATTTGAATAGGGCAATCATCAGAGGTGAAAAGGGGCACTTCTCGTACCTGAAAAGGGGCACTTACTATATATTAAAAAGGGCACTTATGAGAAAGGAAAATGGGCACTTAGTGCAAAGGAAAGTGGGAACTTGTCGAAGGAAAAGGGGCACGTGTCAAAATAAAAGGGGGCACTTATCAGAGGTGAAAAGGGGAAGGGGCAGTTTTACTAAGTAATAGGGGCACTTGTCAAAGTAAAAGGGGCACATTTCCTATGTAAAAGGGGGCACTTTTGCAAAGTTAAAAGGGCAATTTTCTATGTAAAAAGGGGCACTTTTGGGGTAATTTAAAGCCCCCCCCCCGGAGCGCCGCCTCTGGGCCCCCCATGCCTTTAATTCCCTCCCTTAATCCGCTTATGTGTAAAGTTAGAATGAATAGGCCCAATTATGGATGGCTGAACTCTCTGCATGAAATCACATGACTTTGACGATAGAGGACAGCAAAACCGAATCAGCAGCTCCCTTGCGTTGACGTGACTTGTATTATGAGCTAGCTGATCGCTCATTCACTACATTGCAATCGAGCCAGATGTAAACAAAATGTCTTCCAGGCGGGTTGGGAGCTCGCGGGCTCGGAGTCGAGATCTGGCCCATGAAGTCAAACATTTTGGAGGGCTGACCAAGCATTTGAAGAAGATTATATTCGACTCAAATAACTGTCTGACAGAGCTGAAAACTTCAGATCATTTTGAAGAGGGTAATGTATGAAAAGATTTTATCAAAAATGTTGAAGTCCTCGGCCTCGCATGAGTCGCATCGATTAGACTAAGTTAGATCTAGATCTAAACTAAAGTTTACTTGTTTAGACCTCTGTCATCAATCAATGACACTGTACTGTAGTGTTAGTGTTAAAAATGCTTTGCCAGGAGTTAGTTGTGTGGAATATTCATGATTTTGTGTGGGCGTTTTATGATGGGATTTATTTCAGATTTGGCATAGAAACCAAGTTGTTGTGTTGAAGTTGTACTTGTACTAGACCGAAAATTTTGTCTCTTTCGTTCGTTAGCCTCTGATTTGGGTAGGGTCTTCGGCTCCTCTCTTTAGAGACAGAAGCCGACCATAGATAGGCAGAGGCGCTCTCATGCAAACTCGGTGGAACGGATCTGGCCACCAAACTAGCCACCAAGCTTTGCCTTTGGACTAAAATGTCAATTTAGCGGATTCATATTCGATGCATTTATTTTTGAAAATTAGGCCTAGATCTAGGCTAATATAATTCAGTTCCACTTACCAGATTGACTGAATGATGCGTTTAAGGGTCTTTTTTCCCGATTTACTTCGTCAAAATTGAACTTGGCTCCGTGTTGAAACTGTTACGTCTTCGTAAACGAGAATAAGGATCGTCTGCATTTTCGCAGACATTTCTTATTTCCGATCCGCGCATTGGCGATGCGAAAAACGGATTTCGTAATTATTTTCTTGATGCATTTCACGTTGACTTTGTACAGAGACTTTCACGGTATGAGCAATAATTCCTCGGGAAGACGGACAACCCATAATAGTAGATGGTGAACTGGGGGTATTTTATTATGCGGAACCCATTTTTCACAACGCCAGCGCGCGGTTCGGGAACCCGAAACCCGCAGAGCACTGAGGAAGAAAAAAAAATGTCTGCGAAAACGTGGATGATCCTTATTTTCTAAGACGCAATTTGTCCGCATTTACGAGGATATTCTCGTATATGCGGACAATCCTCATTCTCGTACCAGCGCCCCTACTGGCAGAGAGGTTAGTGTGTAGGCCTATAGTACTTGGGTAGCACTTGCTTGGTAGCACATACTGCATGTACATGTAAATGTGTAAAGAGGTCAGTGCGCTTATCTCTATGTGCAGGCGCTAATTCAGAATCATGTCCCTACTTTGACCCGTAACTCCTGCGTGGAGATACCCTACTAAAACATACCAAAAAATGAAGTCAACTAAATCTTCATCAATTGTTCAAATAATGGTCATTATTATTATTATTATAGTTATGTTTCTAACCTGTTTTGTGTCAATTTTCTTATCTTTTTTGGAGTATTTTTCCTAAAAATGTAGACTTATAATATACACTTTCTCACATGATTCACGGCAAACTGCTGCACAATGCAATTGCATACTGTATCGATGGTAAGGTGCTGGCGTGCGTGAAGTTAGCGACCTTAATCTTAGATCCTCATTAAATTAATTTAAGCAATTCATCATAACGGTCACTAACTTCACACATGTCCTCAACTCAAGTGTGAATAGATCGTATTATGAACACATTTGTTTGCATCATTTGTATACTAGCACATTTCTAGTCTATATTGAGGATCTTGTTAAATATTTTGTTCAACCAATATAAAGCGTATTTAAGCTATATGCATATGTGGTAAATCTTGATTTTGCTGCCATCTGATGTGATTTGAATTTCACCCTGAATTCTTATTACTAAGAAAATGATCACAAAATTAATGAAAGTAACTATTTTTGGGCAAATGTCCTCAGGGAGGGAGGTGTTTAATAACCCATGTACCTTGTGAACCCTCGGCCATTCGGTCATGTACATGTTGATCTACACTACAATGTAGGTCTAGATGTAAATTGAATATTAAGTTATATTGTTCAAAATTTAAGAATAATTAAGTAACATATTTATTGGGCACACTTAAGTTCTTTTTACATTCAAAAGGATCTCAACTTCATGAGTTATCTTTCATCTTTGTTATCTTTCCAGAAATAATCTCAACCCTTGTGCTGCCACCAGATGCAGATGAAATTGTTGGAAAGGTGACAAAGAATCCACCAGCTCTTGTCATCTTTGGCCAGACTTACACAAGTAAAGCAACCCTGGTCAACAAGATATTCAGGGAAGACCTCTTTCAGATTGTGGACGACTCTGATAACAACAAGACATGGCGAGCTGTACACCTGAAATATGGCTCCCAGCGGAATACAAGGTTGACCCTTACCAACAGCTTCGAGCTGCTCAACGAAGAGCAAGGGTCTCCGGTCATGAGGAACTCTTGGACGGGGATTCCCCGATTGGAGATGTTGGTGAAGGAGGAACATCACAAAGATGCATGCATGCTAAGTGCAACCACAGAGGCAACACTGAATCATCCACTTCTTCAATGCAAACTTCAAATTCTTGTCACTCCACACAACTGTCCTGGAATATCAATATCACAGGCTTACAATGTGTGCACTCACAATGTGCTCCCCGTGCTCTTGTACTGTTTCGACAAAGATCAGTTATCTGAGGAGAACCTTCATGATTTGCAGGAACTACAGAATTGTGCAGGAACCCTTCCCATATTATTTGTGGACTGCAGGGAGCCAAGCGAACCAGTTGTGGCCCACAGGGAAAGGCGTCACGTTGAGGATGCTCATGAAGACTTTGATGAGGATTCGGCATATGACACCGATGAGCGGATAGAGGGAGATCGGGAAAGGCACAATGGGCTTGGTGCAAGGTTACGTCGTAGGTGCAGACCTACACCTAACGACAGGCCAAGTGTCATAGACCAGCTAAGCAGGACAGGCTTCATCAGCTCTCCTGAGGAAAATGGTAGAATGCGTGGTGTCCTTGATGTATTCACCATTGTCAACCAGGTGGAGGACCTCCATAACTCTGGAGCTATAGTGCAATTCATTCGTCGCTCCTTGCAATATTACTTGATCAGATGCTGCACTGCCATGCACGATCTCCACCAGCACTGCATGAATCTGTTCATTACGACAGCTTTTGACATGCAGAGGGACATTCTTGTGACACCAAAGCGAATCGAATATGCAAGACAAAGGGAGAATGAACTCTTTGATTCCTTGAAAGACCTGACTAACCAAAAGCAGGAGCAGCTTCGGAACTTGATTCAGAGTACAGTTGCAGACATGACAGAAGACTTGCTTGAACAAGCTGGAAATTACAGATTTACAGGTTTGTATCAATTTGAGATGTACAGTACATGTTATATGCATGTATCTACATGTAGTATCTACCTGTTAAATGAACAAATGAGCACTTGTTGCTTCTCCTTTTCACTTTAGTTTAAGAAAGTGTGAGTTTGTTTTTCTGGAATCAGTTCTTTTTTAAAATCTCTTCTACTACATGTACCGGTACATGTAAATAGTTAAATACTGATATGTGGTAAATACTATTGTAGAATGCTTCTCCTCTATCTTAAAACAGTTCTCTTATTATTAAAGTTCACAGTGATAGAGACAAAAGACTCTGTTTCTTTCTCAAAAAAAGTTGCATTGAAGATAAATGTACCACCCCCTCCAAACTAAAAAAAAGGAGGTGTACAACTGTACATGTACTGCAGGTCCCTGCAATTTACATTTACATAATGTATTTGTGTGTGTGTGTGTGTGTGGTCAAAGTTGGGCATACAACATGTTTGTAGCATGCACATGAATATTAGAATGTGGCCTGAGTGCAAGGCCATGACTTTATGAAGGTCATTTTCATCTTTCTTGCCCAACAACAAGATTCTTGGAAGCCTTTTCATCAACAATAAATTAATGACTAATCCCCCCCCCCCTCCCCCTTCCCCTTTCAATAATAGATGGAGGTTTATAAACATGTACCCCATGTATTTGCTACTTGTCCTAAACCAGTCAATAAGATTAAGGAAACCTATTTGTAGACAATTGCTCTCTGTTGTTTGGAAGTGCATTGAATGAGATGATGCTTGCATTGTGTTCATGTACATGGTCAGCAATGGAAGGGCTGTCTGATCGAGTAAACAAACATGAAGTAGACAAGGCCTAGGTCAAGGTGAACTTGTTGACCACATGGTTCCTTCATGTCAGGGATTTTGCAACTTGCAGGCTTCAAGTTCATAACAAAGCATGGTCAATGTCATTCATGATTCAAGTGCCGATTGATTTTGACGAAGTACATTTACATTCATGTGGAACATGATTCCAATCTGGAAAATACCATAAGTGTATTTGTAAACAAAAAATAAATCATGTGGGTTTTATTTTGTCTGATGGGTGTTGGTTTATTCAGATAAGTGATTTTTAGTTTGTGTTGCCACAGGACACAAGTTGCCTGTTCCATGTGGTTACAATTAAGCCTACACTGTAAATCTTTATTTTAATGAAGGTATACAATTATTTTTTTTTTCCTCAAGTAATTTCTTCTTTGTTTGGGGTACTTGTGTGCTACAGTGGTATTGACGTCAATTTTCAAAGCTTTCTTTACCACTAATGGCTAATGCCATGATGAATTTACATTACCAATGGCAAAACATACACTGTATATGTACATGTAGCAAAGGTAAGTCTCAGAGAGTTGTTGAAAACTTACATATCAGTGAAACAAAACCACAAAAATAATAATATAGTAAAGGAAATAAATACTTAGATGTAAATACATATTTGAGAAAGAAATACATATACTGTACATGTACATGTAAGGAAATATCTTTACAATAGCAATAAAACAAACAAAAACCTGTAGAGACTCATGAACAATGTTATGAATAATCAAGAATCAAGTATAAATGGATTCACATAAACTGGAAGGACAGGGGGAGGGAAGAGAAGGGAGAGGGGTGTACACTGTACATGTAGAATCTTATTTTGAGTGAGTATGGAGGCTGCAAATGTAGATCTATACAAACATGAGCAGACAAAGTTTTTGTAAAGAGGGTAGATTATCCAGGTCTCCATTACATCCTTGGAAGGAACTTTGCCATCCTTCAAATTTCCACGAATGAACAGCTGATTCATGTCTCTACCATCTACCCCCCACCAACCTCCGAAAAGTACATTCCAAACGTGAAAACGTTTGAAACTGGAAGGAATTGAACTGAAGCAAATATCTAGTTTAAGGATTATTATTAATATTTTCTGGAAGAAGTGGGTATTGCAGACCTGCCAACCAGTACGATTTAGTCGTATTTAGTACGATTTTTAGAAGTAAATACGACAGTACGATTTTCCTTTAAAAAATACGATTTTCAAAAAAAAAAAAAACTATTTTTTTTTTTAAAAATCTTATTTTGTGTGTGTGTGCCATTTTCAATGGAAAAATGCCCATTCTGTTTTGTAAAGTATCCTACCAGCATCTCACATTGGCATTTTGGGGATGTTCATTGGTTCATCGAACACACCAGTCATGACGAAATCATGCATATTCAACCAATGCTCCATAAAAAATGCTCGATGTAGGAACTGTAAGAGGCATTGATCCGGTTTTTTTTTAAAATACAACTTTTGTCGGTAAAATACAACTTTTGGGATTAAAGAATATTTTTGAACTCCAGAGGTTGGCAGGTCTGGTATTGAGTACAAAGGTTGCACTTCAGTAATTCTACATTGCATTCAAATGAAGTTGTCCCTGTGTGCATATTCGTAGCCTGTTCAGGAAAATTTATACAAAACCTTGTATAAACTATAAAGAATGGGTCGTAAAAAGAATCTTGTATACTTTGTATAGCGAAAGGAGCAAACAGACTGGCAATCAATATTGTATGAAGAAACCAGTTGACATGACGGCTGGACAATCATCATTTTTGCGCCCACGATAAACCCTGCCCAGTTATTCAATTTCATTGGATTTGATATATATATATATATATATATATATATATATATATATATATATATATATATATATATATATATATATATATACATATATATATATATATATATATATATATATATATATTTATATATATGTATGTATGTATGTATGTATGTATGTAAGACCATAACATGATCCTGATTCCTTATTAAATCGAATCCTCATTAGATTTAGAGATCATACTCAAACGGGTGTTTTGCAATACCACGTTTCATTACATGACATGTCATTAACTCATTATACAATGCTCAGACTAGGAAACAAAATAATAACTTATCATACATAGACAATGAATTCTGCTAGTCTGAACCCTGGGTTAGTGCATGATTCTGATTCCAAAATATTATTTTGCAGGACTTAAGTCCCTGAATTCCAGGGACATGAATGACTCAGAGTCAGAAGGATGAACTCAAAATTTAGTCGATTTTTGACAGCTGTACAATTTCTTGTATCCTATTTAGACATGTACATGTAACTGTAAGGTGTACTTGTATTTGCGTGAGGCCTATTAGATGCAGTACTACATGTATACTGTCTGTGCAGTATACATGAAGGTCTACATACAGTACGCATGAATAGAACTTTCTGTAAGCTATCTTGCTACATGTACATCATACTGTATTACTCTTTTCACACTTGTTTTGCTTAACCCCGTACTTTGCTTAGCCCCGTACTATCCTTAACCCCGTACTAACTTTTTTGGCTTTTCTCACTGCAATTCGTTAGCCCTGTACTAGCCATAGCGTGAATATTCATTAATTCGCTCCACTGCGTAGTCCCGGACTATTTTTCGTTTCTGTTCTCATTCATTTTGCTTGGCACCGCAATTGCAGAGTTAGCACCACAATTGCGGGGTTAGCCTTGCTATTTTGCAGGGCCAGCTAACCCGTACTATAGGTGGGGCTAGCCCACTTTGGTAAAAACGTGTCTGAACAGAAAGTGGAATAAGCAACCCCGGACTATAGGTAGGCCTAAGACCCCCTTTAACCCCACCTATAGTCCGGGGTTAAGCAAATTTTGCCAGTGTGAAAAGAAAGTGGAATAAGCTTAACCCCGGACTATAGGTGGGGCTAAAACCCCCCCGTGGAATAAGCTTAACCCCGGACTATAGGTGGGGCTAAGACCCCCCTTTAGCCCCACCTATAGTACGGGGTTAAGCAAAATTTTGCCAGTGTGAAAACAGTATTTGTGTAAGTACACAGGGCTGTCAACTTTGGGGAACTGCTTCGAGGGATATCGTATGCAATTTTTTTTGCTCAACGGAGGGGGTTTGGTGGTAGTGAGCACTAAAAATATTATTTTTTCACCGCCTACTGCCCACCCCTTGAGCAAAAAAATGGGGTAAAATTGTGGTTACCTTGTTTGGCGGGCAGTTTTTTCATAAACCGGGAGAATCTACATCGAAGTGGGAGAATGGGAGGAAGGGCGTGGGGGCGGGAGTCTCCTGCTACGAGCTGGTGGGAGGGTTGACAACCCTGTGTACACTGTCATCTCAACCCCCCACACACACATGAATATCTGCAACTGTGTTTTAAATATGATAAAATAAAGCCTCATTGTCTGTGTCTGTAAAGGGATATTGGAGATCTTTGTGTTTGTAGTTTTGTAAACAGGAAATTTGGTCAAAGTACCGGTAGACAGAGAGGTGACAGACTGTTTTGATCCGTGAAGTGATATGATCTGTAATTCAATATCTGTGTATTTTATATACAGTCCTATGGTTTATTATACGATGCTTATTATATAATCTGAGTACCGTATGTATTATGCAACAAGTATTGTGAACAAACAGTAGGCCCACATTTGATACATTGTCATTGACAGACCACCTATTGATTTCGTCAGAATTTTCTTTCTTAGTTTCTTTATTTTTATTTCCTCCACTTTTTTGTGTAGAGGATAACTCAAGATCAGTCAATTTTGTTCAATTTTGGCATTATCAGGTCATCGTGACGTCATCCAGGCGCCATTTTGTGAAATCACATTATCAATCTTATCTTCATGATGCGTCATCAATGGTCATTCATATTCATATCACATATACTTTATGTCAAGGGTCAACAGGTCATGTCATCAAAGGTCACATAAAGGTCATCACGCGCGCGTCAAAATTTAAAAGTGCTCAAAATCACTTAACTATTAACGAGAGTACGAATCAGGTCATTTTAAGCATTTCGCAAAAAAACGTGCACTCACGCATGCGCGCGCTTTTTCGCGTACTGGCATTTTGCAAAATAGATTCGCCGGATTTTCTCTGTCATCATATTTGGCACATCTTTCCAAGCATTTTGATACCTTGCTCACTTTTTTCTGACCAGTAATAACGCAATGAGCGTCCGTCAAAGTTGACAGAACCCGCGGACCTGCGCTATCTTTATCCACAATACATGGGCAAAAACATGCCTATACAAAATTCATTGTAACTCTTCAGAATGGATGGATACCGGTACCCCCCAATTTTTTTATATTTTCTGAAAGCCTATAAGTTGTACGTTTGAAATCATGAAAAAAATTGGGGGGTTGATCGATCGGAACGTCGTCATATTTGCATATATATATGAACTCAAAAATTCGATTTTGAAAAAATGATGTCATAACTTTTGTATTTAATTGATAATATATCAGTAATAAGTTGTCGATTTTCATCCAAATTTTGATATGTTCTAGCTGAGACAATTCTCTACAAATGCAGAAACCATGATTTTTCATTTTGACAAAGGCATCATGGCGTATTTTTGCGATTAAAGGAGACATGTCAATTTTATTCATTTTGCGTGTATTCACATCAGTTCAATCTATCAGTTCATCAGTACTTCATTCATCAATTCAATCTTAATACATCATTTTACATTAACATTATTATATTGGATCATTGAATTGAAGATGAGCATGATCATAAGAATTGAAGACAGACCACCTAATTTTTCCTCATGACAAATTAGATTTCTTGTTTGTAGGTGGTCGTCAATGACAGACCACCTATTGATTTCGTCAGAATTTTCTTTCTTTATTATTATTATTATTATTATTTATTAGGTGGTCTGTCAACGACAGACTACCTATTGATTTCGTCAGAATTTTCTTTCTTTATTATTATTATTATTATTATTTATTAGGTGGTCTGTCAACGACAGACTACCTATTGATTTCGTCAGAATTTTCTTTCTTTATTATTATTATTATTTATTATTTATTTTTATTTCTCCACTTTTTTGTGCACAAGATTACTCAATATCTAACAACCCGATTTCTTTCAATTTTGACACAGTCATGGGTCATTGTCATGAGACGTGACAGGAACATTTTCAAGTTCATCGAATCATCGTGAAGTCATCCACGCGCCATTTTGTGAAAATCAACTCATGATCATATCTTTATAATGGAAATTCATTTCTCTTTCATATTTATTAACATCAAGGTCAATATCTGTCCGGTCATTTTCAGGTCAGGAACGCGCTTTGCACGTCCGCTCGTCAGTGCGCGCGCAAAATTTTAAAATGCTCAAAATCATTTTTTTATCAAATTAGAGTACGTTTCAGGCAATTTTAAGCATTTCGCAAAAAAACGTGCACACGCGAATGCGCGCGAGTTTTCGTTCGTCATGGCCGTACGCAACCTAGGATCGCCATTATTTATCTTTCATGATATTCCCTATTTTTTCCCGGACAATTTGATTCCATGTTTGTCTCTTTATGACAATTAATAACGGAATGAGCGTCCGTTCAAGATAAATGTCCGTACGTGTGAGCTCTTGTAATACATACCATATATCGGCCAAAACATGCCTATAAATAATCCATTATAGCTCTTTAGGAAGTCCATTGACCCCACAATTTTTTTATATATTTGGATAGAGTATGAGTCGGAGATATGATTTCATGTCACATTTGGCCGTTAAATTTATCGTGACGTCATCATAATGGCCTTGGAACTCAAAATACGAATTTGCATATTATGACGTCTGCAAATTTATGGAAAATTGATTGTATCTCTGTGAATATTGTTCAATTTTCTTCCAAATTTCGATATGTTGTAGCTGTGACAATCTTGAACAAGATCAGCGTCCACCAGAATTAAAAACAGACCACCTAATTCGTCCTCAATGACGAATTAAATTTCTCGTTATTTATTTATTTTTATTTCTCCACTTTTTTGTGCACTAGATTACTCAATATCTAACCACCCGATTTCTTTCAATTTTGGTACAGTCATAGGTCATTGTCATAAGACGTGACAGCCGCATTTTCAAATTCATCAAATAATCGTGACGTCATCCACGCGCCATTTTGTGAAAATCAACTTATGATCATATCTTCATAACAGAAATTCATTTCTCATTCAAATTTATCAATATCAAGTTCAATATCCATCCGGTCATTTTCATGTCAATAAACGCGCGCGTTCGCATACGTCCGCGCGTCAGTGCGCGAGCAAAATTTCAAAATGCTCAAAATCACTTTTTATTCAAATTAGAGTACGTTTCAGCAAATTCTAAGCATTTCGAGAAAAATCGCGCACACGCGAATGCGCGCGTTTTCGGTCGTGACGAACGCACAATAATTCCACATAATTTCTTTTGGCATGATATTTCTAATATTTTAACAAACAATTTGGTACCATATTTATCTCTTTATGACCATTAATAACCAAATGAGCGTCCGTTATAGATAAACGTCCGTGCGAGCACTTGTAATACATAGCATATGTGGGCAAAAACATGCATATACAAAATCCATTATAGCTCTTTGGGATGCCCATTGACCCCACAATTTTTTTATATATTTGGATAGAGTATGAGGGGAGATATGATTTCATGTCTCATTTGGCCGTTAAATATATCGTGACATCATCATAATGGCCTTGGAACTTGAAATACGAATTTGCATATTATGACGTCAGCATATTTATGGAAAATTGATTGTATCTCTGTTAATATTGATCGATTTTCTTCTAAATTTCGATATGTTGTAGCTGTGACAATCCTTAACAAGATCAGCATCCACCAGATTAAAAGCCAGACCACCTAATTCGTCCTCGATGACGAATTAAATTTCTTGTTTTTCTTCTTTTTTCCGGATTTTTCTTTTCTTTTTATTCGATTTTTCTTTTCTTTTTTTTCCGGATTTCTTCCGATTTTAGATGCCATTTTTTTTTTCCCCGAAGGCTTTTTTTTTTTTTAGTCAAGAGAGGGGGTGGTTGAGAAAAAAATTTAAAAAAAATTTTTTTTTTCAGTGCTCACTATCACCCCTGACTATAGGCTACAACATGTAGATACTTATGCACACATCTTCTGTGTTGGAAAAACCCTAGAATTAGAAGCAGTAATTGTTTTAGATCCACATGCATACACCTGTAGGTTGTACAGTTTATGTTCAGAAATAAGGTAGATTCATTGTTTTTTCAAGAGAGAATTTGCACACCTTGTACCTCAGACAATCCAACATGAAGTGGATAAAACAATTGTCATTGTGTACAAAGTCCCCAATCCAGCATTCTTTAGATTCATGTAAATGAATGATTCATTGGTACAGCCAGGTCGTACAAAGTTCACTCTGCAACTCTGTAAGGTCCTGTTATGTTGCAGCTGGAAGGAGGGGGAAATTGAGAGATAGTCTTTTTCCTGTCACAGATAAAGAGTGAATAGTAAGACAAGGGGGTTAAACTCATCTGGAATGAAGGTGGTGGGGGGTGGGAACTTTGGAAGTGTCCCCCCCCCCTTACAATCCAATATCTTACTTTCATTTAAAACAGAAAATGTAGGGGAAATAAAGGTAAAAGAGGATTTCAGGAAAATCAGACACCTATTAAAGTTCTCATTGATTACTTTCAACGATACACAAATGCATGAAGATCACAGTCTATAATTTGGGAGAAATATTTCAACCTATTTCAGCCTTGCTCTACTAGCTGGACTGATTTTGCATTACACTACAGTCCAAAGTATGTTGATGAGTATTGAGTACCTTTAATCTTGGGCCTTCCATGACTTACATGTACCTACATGTACATGTACAATACCGGTAGTGTATAATCAACCAAGTATCGACTAATGACGGCTGTCTCACCTGAGTATATCGTCATTATACGGACTTTGGATAATGGCAGCCAATCTTGACCCTGATCTAAATGCAGGGTCAATTGGGTTATAGACCTACATAAAGCCTACATGATGTTCAATGTCTGTACATGTGTGTAGGTGTCCAGAAATGTGCCAGACACTATTCTGGTGAGGGATTATCCTAAAGTTTCTTGAACTTCGGTCATTGCGATCAATCAGTGTTTATCACTCACTAGTCTAGTATAACACTTATGGGAGCAGGATACCTGTACAAGGTGTTCCAAGAGGTGTGGAATTTCATGATGCTGATGTTATGGGATCCAAAACTGTCTTGGCAACCCTGAGCAACAAAACAGTATAATTTTACAGCATGCTTTGCAGGAAGTGACCATTGTCCCCATTGGGAGTAGAGGGAAGTGGTGTGGTGGAGCCTTTTAAGAAAAGAAGGAGAAAATATATCACAGAGTTCAATTTATAGAGCAAGGCCATTTATGCAAGTTAGTGATACTCTTTTCACATACGCCTTTACGGTAATTGATCTGGGGGGCATTTCATCAACATTTGTCCACCGACAACTGTCGGCGCTGACTAAATTTGACCAATCAGAGGCCTGGAAAATAGTCGGTGACAATAAAATAGTTGGTGAAAATGATATTAGTCGGTGAAAACCACCGACTAATTGTTTCATGAAATGCCCCCCTGATCTATCTATCTGAAAGCTACTCACTTGATCCTATTGGAAAATCTTACTGAAGTGATCTGTTCATACTCAGAGTATTTAGAGAGTGTAACATACATGCTCTTGTGGATGTAGAATTAAGTCATGCCTTGTACAGTATGTTTTTTGTTGTCTGCCATCTTTTTCAAACATACATGTTCAGCACAACTAGTATGAGGAGATACCTACATGTGATGTAGGCTTGATCCGTCATGTTGGGAAAATCCACTTGCTCTGCTCTAGCAGTTAGAGAAGTCCCCAGACCCAGTGAGTTTGAATTAGAGTGATGTTGATATCGTCCAATTTTTGCTTTGGTTGCATTGGCTGACGAAGTATGCACTCCACCACCTATTGCAGTGAATAGGCCTACATAATTTAAAGGAATTAATCTTGGTTTGTTCTCTGGTCTGCATGCAAAATCTCCTCTATATATATTTTGGATGTTATCGTTGGCATGTTCCACTCCCTAGTCATAAATTAACATATACATGTATCAAAATAGTACACATTTACAGATATTTAAACACATTTAAAGTAAACATGTCCCTCACTCCCACACAGTCATTGTTATTAAGGTAAACAATGCTTAAAGTACACTTCAATAACTTCCAAAACAAATTTGTTCAAATTCAAAATCCCTCTGATAATCATATGTACAGTACTACATGTACATTTACTATTGTGAATCTATTACCTCAAATGTAAATGACTTGCAGTGTCCATATTTTATCAGATAGACTTTGTTATTTTTTCACTAGTTTGCAAATGTTTGTTTTGTGATAAGTTTTAACTTGGAGATAAGATTGGTTTACAATCTTTTTCTTAAAAGTGTGCTGGGAAAATAAGGGATGTTTACCAAATCCTCAATACACGTACAGTGTGTACGTGTACATTATTTCAGTCAGACAGTTTGATGTTCAATGTTCATGCATTCATTGTGGTTTGGGCGATAAGAGAATTGAAAAGAGTGAACAAAAGTAATTCCTCAGGTTCATTACACTGAAAGGCAACCAACTTTGTCAAGAAAACACAGGGGTAGGGTTGGCTGGTAAATTAATGCTGATCTACATGTAAATCACTCATTTGAATAATGATTACTTTTAAGGTATAAACAAAAGTGATTTCAGTTTTGAAACATCCTCCAAGCAAATTGACAAATTAGAATACAATTTGATTTACATATACCCTACATATACATGTACATGTACATTAATTATCCCCTCGCCGACGAAGTCGGAGGGGATATAGAAACGCTGCTGTCCGTCCTTCCTTCCGTGCTTCCGTGCTTCCGTTCTTCCTTCCTTCCATTCGTAACAAATTTGGTTTCCGATCGATAACTTCAGTCATGTTTAACGGATTTTAATGAAGTTTGATATGAAGGTACATGGTACCAAAATACAGGCTAAGTTTGATTTCGGAGTATGTAGGTCAAAGGTCATAGCTCATAGCTCATTAAATATGCAAATCTGGTTTCCGATCGATAACTTTAGTAATGTTTGACGGATTTTAATGAAATTTGATTTGAAGGTTCATGGTATCAAAACACAGCCTAAGTTCGATTTCGGAGTATGTAGGTCAAAGGTCATAGCTCATTAAATATGCAATTTCTGGTTTCCGTTCGATAACTTGAATAATGTTTGACGGATTTTAATCAAATTTGATATGAAGGTACATGGAATCAAAACACAGCCTAAGTTCAATTTCCCAGTATGTAGGTCAAAGGTCATAGCTCATTAAATATGCAAATCTGGTTTCTGATCGATAACTTTAGTAATGTTTGACGGATTTTAATGAAATTTTATATGAAGGTACATGGTATCAAAACACAGCCTAAGTTTGATTTCGGAGTATGTAGGTCAAAGGTCATAGCTCATTAAATATGCGAATCTGGTTTCCGTTCGATAACTTTAATAATGTTTGACAGATTTTAATCAAATTTGATATGAAAGTACATGGTATCAAAACACAGCCTAAGTTTGATTTCCGAGTATGTAGGTCAAAGGTCATAGCTCATTAAATATGCGAATCTGGTTTCCGTTCGATAACTTTAGTAATGTTTGACGGATTTTAATGAAATTTGATATGAAGGTACATGGTATCAAAACACAGCCTAAGTTCAATTTCCGAGTATGTAGGTCAAAGGTGAAAGGTCATAGCTCATTAAATAGGCAAAAACACCTAATTATATATATGTGAAAACGTGGTTAACTTCAATGCCTAGTAATATAAAGTATAGTCTAATGGAGATAACTTGTTCTGACGTATATAGGCCATTTGTACCCTGACTTTTCTAGTTACTTTTTTATTTGTTATCAGTTTAGCTGTGATTGAAGAAAAAACAAAGGGGAAAGTTAATGTTCATTTCAGATAACAATATGAACAATTCTGTAGACCCTACCGAGTGTGCCATGCATGGTATAAATACTTGTACATGTAGGCCTACGTGTAGCTGTCATCAAACTAGACTACTAGAGGGATCATTTCAAAGAGAGACAATGAATCTTGCTTTCCATTCCCTTTTATTTGATTTTGTTGAAGTACTTTTCTTTTCAAAAGTTGAACAGTACCTTAACAATTTCTATTTGCATAATTTAGAGAACATGCATGAAGTACTGCATTACATGTTTGTATGTATTCTGAACTACATCATTTTGTTGCTGTACATGTATGTAAAGTGTTATTGTTTTCAGAACTACATGTACGTTCAAGTGACTGAAAGTAAAGGGAAGTGTGAGTTGTAAACAATGCAACTGCTTTATTTCCATTTGCTTCAGAGTTTTTAACTCTTGAGGAAACAGTAATATTATATGACAGGATGAGAGCTAGCTCTCTCACAGTCACATAATAAAAAGATATATAGGAAAGTTCAGTAAGTTGCATGCACATGCTTTATTATGCATACATAATTTCTGCACTTTCGCTACAGAGTATAGAATGCTAGTTTAATAGCACCCCTTTACAATTGTTAAATAATGCATCCTTTGTGGGGAGCCAGAAGGATGTTAACTCGTATCGTTTAATGCAATTAACACCCTTCAACATTGTGACTGTCAACTGTTAATAACGATGATAATAATGATGATACTTGTATAATATTGACTGGCCTTGAGGGGTATATAAGAAATATTGAGCAAGCTAAGATCTTATTGCCCCGAGTCGAAAGACAAGGGCAATATGGTCTTAGCACGGTCAATATTTCTTATATCCCCCGAAAGTAAAGCCAGTCAATATTTTTATTGTCATCCAAATCAGACATCTAGTGCAAATACAGAAATCCACCATGACAATCTCAAAGAACTGAACAAACTTTGTCAAACCAGCACTGTGCATCCAGTGCTTGACGAAATTTTCGATGCACTGCAATTAAACAGTGTGCCTTTGGTGTGATTATTACGTCACAATAGAGTGCGCGCAAAGTGCGCAGGTTCTCGTATGCATAATAGATGCGCAATGAAAATGACAAAATACGGCGCGGTCAATATGAGACTATATTTTCACTCGTCTCTACACGCAAAGTCTATACGGGCTGGGAGACCAAGGAAAATACAAAGAATATACCCTTCCTTTCACCACTGCTAATGAAAACTAGGGCAATACGGTTTAGTAAATGACTAGCTCAGATGTCTGATACGGGTGATAATGGTGCATACTACGTACTGCTGCTGCTGCTGCTGCGATGATGATAAATTTGATAATAATAATGATGATAGTAATAATAATAGTATTAGTAGTAATAATAACAATAGTAGTAATAATGATAATAATAATCATAATCATAATCATAATAATAATCACAATAATAATGATGGTAAAAAATTTCGCTTACAAAGTGCATATCACTAGACATAAAGAAAGTATGCGCAAAGATAACCGAGATAGGGCAGATCGAATAAGAAAGTAACCTTTATGCCTGGTATATACATAATGTATATGGATACAATATCGAGTCAAAATTTAAAATTTAAAAAAGAAAGAGATTTGATCAGACATATTCTTCATGTTGTAGAAGTTCATCATAGAGATTCCCAGCTCTCTACCATTATGTTTCTTCCAGACATTTAATTAAGTGTACAGTGTATTTCACTGTTTTCACCAAACTCTGCCAATACCCAAAAGGGAATAAGTCTCTGTGTTATTACTGACAAAGTTAAATGCTCTTCTGGCTCTCAGCTAGCAAACATACACTGTAACAAACACCAGTACAGCCATAATTGACATGATGTGTACCTTTTACTGAAGTACAAACAAAAGACACAGACCTTTTCATAACTTGTGTGTTTATAAAGGCCAAGTAACAAAGACAGTTTAATGGACTGGTAGAAGGTTTAGAATGAAAATATATGGCAAGATCTTGTGTTAGAACAGCGATGGTATATGGTTCAGAAACTTGTAATGTGAAGACAGTAGAAGAAGGTATCTTGAGAACAGAAAGAGCCATGATACAGATTACAGAAGATGTGTGGTGTGAAATTGTCCGATAGAAAGAACACAAGTGAGCTCATAGAAAGGTTTGTTCTGGAAGAAACTGGTGGAAGTGGTAACGAGAAGTGGATTGAGATGGATGTGACATGTGTTGAGGAGAGAAGATGCTGAACCTGTGAAAAGAGCGTGGAATCTGGAAGTGGATGGCATAAGAAGGAAAGGAAGACCACAGATTTCATGGAAAGATATGGTGAAGAAAGGAGCAGTAAGGTTGGTCTAAATGAGGAGGATGCTCGGCACAAGAAGAAGTGGAGGGAGAGAGTGTCATCACGCTGCAAAAGTCAGTTACCCCTTGTTAGAGGGAACATACTGACTTTTATATTAAGTATGGATGATTATGATGTTGTATTCTAGTTATTTTGATTTTGTAGGCCTGTACGTATCTCTCAGGTTTATTCACTTGAGTGCGTATAAAACAATCTCCTTTATGATGATACCACTTAAATTCTGATGTAATACCTTATTTTCTTTTAATTAATTGTCATTACTTTATCAGATTATATAAATTATTTTTCATTCTATCTGCCACAGATCTGGAGGTGAGTCAGGAGGGTAAGATCCAGAGCCAGAAGGACATCAAGAGGTGTACGGAACAGATCCAGGACCTGGTCTTGGCCCGCCTCAATGCCTGTGTCAGAGAAGCTGATAGGATCTGTGGAGCTGCTGAGAGAGAGTTTCCTAGGAACCCTTCAGAGATGTCTAGAGAGCTTAGAGAAGATAGATGGGGATCTGGAGACTTCTACCACTGTGGCACTCAGACAGGTATGCTTTGGACTGGAGTTCATTCAAATGAAGGCAATTTTGTGAAATGTGTCCCATACCTGAATGATATAAGTGACAGGTCCCTTTTCCCTTATTTTTTACCGGTAATTCAGAAATGAAAAGGTTCTTGATATGAGCAGCGCTACATGTAATGATACCACAAAGAACCTTGGCTGCGGTATTTGGATTTTTTTTTTTTTTGGGGGGGGGTGAAAGAAATGGAGAAAAGAATTATATGGTTATGGACACATTACACACTGTTGGCCATGAGCATATAAGAAGAGTGGGATGAACAGGGACAAGAATTTCAAGTTTTGCGACTTCATTATTTCCTCTCTGTAGTTATGCAGATATTCTTTTTTTTATTCATTTCTTTGACACATGATGAATATAAATATGATGAATACTGAGGTTCTTTACGTTGGATGGGAGGAAAACTGTCTATGAAATTCGTTGAACAAACTTGAGACTATTCACCTTGTTTTACATTTAGAAGCCGTTATAAAAGTTTTTTCTCGGGGTCCTGTGCACGAGGCCTTTGTTCTTGATATTTCGGGATCCATGTGTTCTAACTGCATTTGATTTTTAAATAACATGAACTCTTTGTAGCTATTTTCCACCAAAATTGCAATCTGAACTTTTTTCTTTTTTTGTATAACTTTCCAGATCTAAACTGCTTTCACATTTTCCATATTGTAATTGAACCAGTTCATGGAAAAAGGTATCAAAACATGTATCAGGAAGGATGCAGGGAACTGAGGGAAGTGAGGAAGGAACCTAGAGAAAATGTCACTTACAAATTAGTAGATTTAAAGTTAAAAAACATGTATACATGTAAAGCACCACTCACCTGACCAACCATCCTGCTCATATACAACTGTAGGGAGGGGTCCTACGACATACAGTGTATGCTCCTTCCACAATTGCTCCATGGTCAATACTATGCAGTGTATTTATTTTTTTTTACTTTTCATGAGCTAAATTGCTCACTGCTCCCCTGATTTTTTTTTTTTTTTTTTTTTTTGGGGGCTGACACTATGTTCTCACTGAATCCCTACTTACAACAATGTATCAACCACTATACAGTATGTAACCCTAACCCTAATCATAATCTACCACCCTATGTCAAATGAAGCCTGGAGCAAACATAATCAGAGCAAATTTTGGATCACCAAGGAGAGGATCTACCATATATATAACCTCTTTTTATCCTGCTTTATTAAGTGTGTTCAGGGTGTTTATATATTTCTTATTCCCGTATTTTCAAATATTGAAATTGTGCTTTTGTAAATGTGTCATTTCGTCAATCTTGCAGTCATTCACATTTGCTTTATATTACACATGACAATATCTAGACCATCCCCGTCGAAAAAGAGTTTAGTTTTCCCAAATGTCTGTTTCTTATTTCAAGGTACATTTCTCTTTTTAGCTGAAGTGATATACCTGTGTTGACACAAAAATAATATAATTTATTATGATCAACTTGATAAGGTGTATCAGTATGACGCAGTAGGATGAATGTGATTTCTTTCAGATCTTGAATGCAGCGTACCAGGTTGAAGTGAGTGTACGGACCAGTTCGTCTGTTGTGAGGATCATATGGGAACGCATGAAGGAGGTGAGTTCATCAAGATCAAATAAACTGGGGGGTGTACTCAAAGAGAGATCTTGACTAGATGGGTAAGAGGGCATACTAGTTACAATTGATTCTCATGCTCTACAATATATACATGGTCTGACAGGCAGCTGGTTTATAAGTACTGCAGAATGGGTTGTTCAGTTACATGTACCGGTAGACAAAATACAGACAGCGAGATATGAACTTGGGGTCAATGGGGTCAAACTCTAAACAATCTTCCTCACCTAGAGGTCAATGGAATGTTTTCTGCTATAGACATAATAGGGGGGTCAGACTAAAACTATACTGAAAACTGATACAAATCTTTTGTTACCATAAGGGATGTCAAAAGAGACTGAAAACGGCAAAATTTTAACATTACCCCCTCCTTCCATGCACCATTAGAAAGGAAGAGCAAGAACTTTGCATACATGTACTAAGATTTCATTAGGTGTTTTAGTTCAAGATTCTATTTATTTACCAAAAAACAGTGTAGATACAATATATCAAGTTCACATCAAAACATACGAAAGACAACAACTACAAATTAAAAAAACACCAAGCTTATTGCAAATATGTTTCATACTACTGTTCAGACAGGTACATACTATGTACATAACAGAATAAAAGATACCAATGTCCATATCTCACACTCTATAGGCCTGTATAATTCAGTGTCTGTTGCATTCTTTTAAAGCAAATCTCCCAGCTTATGTTGCTTCGTGGCATTTCAATAACATTTCAATTTTCATTTTATAATAAATGGCTTTTGATCCTTACATATCACACATGATATTATTATTATTTTGTTTTTAATGGCTAAATAGTTCCTTTAACTGTTGTACTTTTATGTTATACCATGGAACTCCTGCTACTATATACACATCTGTTTTATTTGTCAATCATTGAACCATCCCAATATTAGCTGAAAAGCTTTTTAACCCACCACATAAGCTCTTAATAAAGGGAAAACCTTGTATTTTGAAGTTTCAATTAAGGATTATTCATCTTTATGTAGATAATCGGTAAAATAGGGACTAATCCCCAAACAGAAATATGGTGTTTATGTTATTTTCTTTCATCTGGCACTTTGGTCTGTTTGCATGTTTCCTCTTGAATGTGTAATGGTTGTAATAAACATGGAGAATGTTGGAAAGTCAAGCAAATATACTTCCAAAAGAGGGTTAAGATTTTTTTTTTAATGAAAAGTATGGAAATATTTATTAGCAATAGGAATGAAGCAAATTATGTTTAGCCTTTAAGGTGCAACAAATTACCAATAAAAATACTAATAACAAGAAAGAATATTCTTATTTTGATAAAGATACGAAGGCCTACTACTGTAAACGTGGTAATATTCGCGATGCTTTAATTTTCGCGGATTTTGCGCTCAAGTCGGGTCCCGCGAATATAAAACCCGCAAATATATAAGCATGACTTCGTATGCGTGTTTTGAACGGGCTAAATTGCGCAACGCGAATTTAAGAACCCGCAAATATGTTTTGGGGTCGCTCAGCGAGAAATATCAATCACGCGAAAATAACAGCGTTTACAGTAATACAAAATTAAGTTCTCCCTTTAATTGTTCAGACTCCAGAGTTTTGTATGTATGTGGGAATTCACAACAGAAGCAGTTTAACTTTCCATGTATCAGTTTTGTACTACACTTGATATACACAAATAGTCATTGGTGCTAAAGATAACTTCATGTAATATTTACTTCAAGAGTATATTGTCTCATACATTTTCCTGGGAAATTTTCTTTATGAGACCATATGTTTGCTTACTCTGTGTAAAGAGAGGATTGATTCATCCAAGATATTCAGATCTTAGTACAAGTCATAGTTTAAGTTTTCTTTGTATACCTTATCTTGGATAAACAGATCAAATTCACTTCACAGACTAGACTAATGGGGCTAGCTATTGAGGGTGCACTGAAGTTATAAAACTTGATATTGCAACTGCTGGTGGGTCGAGGAGGGAGTGGGTGTTGTGCTTAGATTTTTCTTTCTTGTGACAACAGAATTCAAATGTTGTACAGCAATTTATCTAGAAGTGCTCTTTAAGTTGATATGTTACAGCCTATACAATAGAGTGTGTCTCATATATGTACATGTATGTACATGCAGGTGCAGATGTAGAATTTGAATAGTGTATGAAAATACAAATGTATGTTATACCCTTTGGTTGTGAATGTAGTGTTTGATAAATGGGTTTAATTCTTTCAATCAAGCCTACTCTTGAGTCAAAGATTGTGTGGACTTTGAACAAAACCAGACAGATAAACTGATTGAGTACTACAGTACATGTAGATGTTTCTCATCATCATGTGTCATACATTAACTTTTTACTTTCTTTTTTAATTGATTGATGGGATAGGTATAGGAGAAAGTTTTATGATGCAATAAATATGTAGATGACAGTCATGTGCATTGACTGAAGTAATGTCATCCAGTTTGTGCAATACATGTAAGTCTATGTCAAAGAGAAAGTAGGGTTCTAATGAAGATGAAAGCTCATAATAGGAAAAGGCTTGTTTTCAGCCGTTGATGGTTTGGTACGTGTTGTGTTGATAAAAATGATATAGCTTTCATTTGGTCTAATGAGATCTTAGAAAGAATCTTGCTATCCTCTTGAGCCATTTCCCATAGAAAGAAAAAAAATGCATGAACGAGGTCAGCTAGCTAGACCCTGATGATATCAAAGTCTTCTTTCCTGAAGACATGTTCACACATGAAGCACTAAAATGCTTCAAAATTTGCTGGAGAGAAATTTTTTTTCTTTATTTCTATCAAGAGTTTCACTGCTTTGAAAGAAGAAAATGTTTTGCAGGAATCATTTTTTAAATAGTCATGTAGCTTGACTTCTTTATATTTTGTGGAAGTTCATGAGAATGTCTTTAATTATGTCATCAAATGTAGCAAATTGAAGAGTTGTACATGTACATATACTTCAAAAGTCTTATGGTATTAAAGAGTTGCAGAAAAATAAAAAAAGAATCATTCAGAAGTTGAGTATTTGCTAGTCATTGCCACTAGCAAATAGCAGGTAGCTAGATTTTTTTTTTGGAAGTTGCTAAAACTAATGAGAATGAAGTCCTTGATAAAGATTACTCTCAATGGACCTTTGATTAGCTAGAGAAACAAACAAAGGTTGTAACCTTGTAACACACTAGTTTAACTGACGTCACTTTGTTCATGGTGTGCCTTTGTGTTGGTACAAAATGCAATGAGTTTAGAAGCCAAATAAAAGCCTTAATCTGTAAACATACACACATCTTAAGTTGAATTCCTCTTTTTTGTTTGTTAGTTTGTTTATATTTGCCTAAATTGCTATTTTGTAATTAATTTTTGTAGTATTAATTAAAGAATATAAAGATGCTCATTCATTTGTCACGATGGTATTAACTTTGATCAAGTCACCGTTAATATGTCTATATGTACATGAAGTACGGTCACACCTGGTTAGAACCGGGGGACCTGAGATCTGAGCCTGTATGTACCTGGCCCCTACTGCCGAATATAAGGGGCGGGGTACAACTGGCCCATGCTCACCCCTTTCAACATCCAGTTGGCATACAATGTACCTTAAGGCTTCAGTTATTTTCAGTACACAAGTATATTTTGGGGAAATGTGTCCAAATTTTATAAAATCCTGATTCCTGTGGTGACCCCTATTTAGATATGGACATTTGGGTAGGGTGGTACAGAATTGCATTAGGGATCTGTGTGTACTGTACCCATTAAGCCCTGATGTCTTATCAGATCTGTAGTAATATTTCCAGACTTAAGCGTTAGCATGTGAGGTCACGTCTCACGTGACAATGCATTAATGCATGCTTTTCCCACTTGCCAGACATCCAGTTTACCAGCTAAAGCTTGCTTTCAAAAATTTCTGTAGAAACTGACTGATTAAATCCTGAGGGTTACTTTCTTGGTCTATTCCGGATAGAAGAAACGTTACTTTCCTGATCTCCTGTAGAAACATGCTGAATGATGAAATGTACATGTAGATAATGTCAGTAATATACATGTATTTCATATCTTTATTGTGACAATGACCATGTCCTGCTGTTTTCTTCTTCTCTCTCTCTCTCTCTCTCTCTCTCTGCATTCCAGTTCTTCCAATCAATCAAGCCATTTAAGACACCCACCAGGGTCGACACAGAATGGAAGAGGAAGGTGGCACAGACCATGATCAACAATCTTGATGAGTCCAAGCTCGCTAAAAGCATCTGCTCTCAGGTAAACACTTGTTGGAACCACTAAGGCATTAACTCTTATACTTTCACACAGAATTAACTCTCTTGTGGATCCAAACAGATGATATATCCCATTTACAAACCCATGCTCCTATTACATGTACAGTCAAACCTGTCTATTAAGGCCACCAAATGGAAACACAAAAAGTGGCCACTGTAGTCAGGTGGTCTTTCTAGACAGGTTCTTCAACACACATTTCCTTCTGAGGGAGGTTATATAGTGACTAATATAGATGGGTGGCCTTCATGAGGAGGTGGCCATCGAGACAGGTTTGCCTGCGCTACAATAATGCACATTAAGCATTATTAAGCAATAAAAGTTGTGTTTACAAATTGTGAAAAGCTTCATAACAGAAGCATGAATTTTACAAGCACCTATTCACAAACCCTGCATCGAGTTAGAAATCAAGTGCCCTTTGATCATAGGTGTATAGACCAAACATGTTTTCTCTGTTTATAAACCCTCAAATTCCAAGAAGATGCAGCTAATTTACACATGATAGCAGCACTAAAATGAATGTGTGTTTTTTTCTTTTAATGAGGTTCCAGTCATAAATTCCTATAATGCTCCTAGTATACTTCTATCTTGTATGGAGGTTTATGAAAGAGGTAAAATAGGTAATACATGGGAAGGAATAGAGTGTGGGCGGTTCATTTGGCACATTTTGAAGGAATATGAAGTACGAGAATAACATCATGTGCTCTCACATTAAGGAAAAACATTAAACAACAGCCAGTACTGGACAATGGAAATAAAATCCAATAAAAAAGAAAGCTTTTTTATGAGAAGTAATTGTAAGTACATGATGCTGGAAGTATAGTGTGGCAAGTGTTGGGCATATGAACTTTTCATACCTTAGAACTATAGAAACTTCTTTCAAGTACCAATTAATAGTTCTGAAGCCATGCTGTGCAGGACATTTTTTATGAGCTAAGTATTCAGCCATTTCCAAAATCACTTTTCTTTAAGATATAAAACGAACAATAAGATGAAAAGTACTTAAACAAACAAAGACTAGAGAAATAGAAGAATATCATCTACAAAACCTTTTTGCCAGGAGTCATGATGAAATGAAATCTAATCTGTGTTTTGACTCTGTGGTGTGTGGGATTACACTGTTTCAATTACATCATTCTTCCAGAATTTGCTGCGATGTTATGTGAATTAACTTTAGGTTGAATCAATACCTGAGACAGCAATGACTTGTGTTGCCTTCTTGGTTTCTGAAAACAATGACAAAGTGAATTGAATGTCTATTGTTTCAAACTTATTTTTTTCCCCACTTTTTACATCAACATTTTTGTTTTGGGTGGAAAATGTTTTGGTCGGGTGTTGAAAATTGAAAAAGAAAAAGTCTTTCCAGACTTTACAGAAGTAAATTTTGAAATGCTGTGCATTCATATAGCAAATGTTTATCATCATGTAACACCTAATATGTGTGTGCGATTCGTGTAAGGGGGGGGGGGGATTAATGTCAAGTGTGTATGTCATAAATATGACATGAACACGTAATATAATCAGACCTTCGTGTCATATCCTAGCAATTAACAACTCATCTAATGATTTGTCCTTGTGCAGTTTCGAGCAAGACTTAACAACTCCCATGAGTCCTTCTCCTCGTCTCTTCGTCAACTGGAGCAGAAGCATTCTGGCCGGCTGGAGAAGACGGAGGAACAGCGGATGAAAGTGAGGAAGGTCTACGCCCCTCGCTTGGCCCGTCTGGCTCTAGAGAGTACCTCACTCAGGGATATGGTTCTCTATGGTAAGGAGTTATTCTCTAAAGGCTTCTTCAGATGTGCCACTCTAAATCACAGGATTTTTATTTAAAAACATACCTAAGCATACTGCACTTCATATTTTGTATCTCATAACACACAAACAAGTGAGTATGCTTAGGGCCTTTGTTGTACGCAGCTATTTTTTTTCATTCCCACCTGCCATTCATAGAGTACGAGGGGGGACCACCACTGTTTACTACACCATATGTGAACAAGTCTTAATGATTCTCCTGGTTATCTATAGAAGAAATGTCTAAAGAAGAACAAAACTATTTGTATTCAATAAAACCATTTTATGTATCACCTGCATTCAGGAAAATGTGTTCTCCTCACCCTCCAGAGTCTTGAATAGGTAGATCAATCAGCCACTGTACTGCTGTACTTCCAGGGGTTAGCTTTCTTTATCAAGTCTCAGTGCATCACAAGTTATGTGAGCACTAACATGTATTCAGCTTGGAAGACAGGCTAGAGGTTGAGAACCTGTTATGTAATGTGCTGTAATATTGCAGAAATTGTTCAGATGAGAGAAAATGGTGCTAAGGTAGTGACTTCAATGCTAGATGTACAATTAAAGATAATCTGAAAGTTTGAGTGAAAACGGACCATTATTAATGATAAAAATTGGGAAAAACTGACCTGATCGATTCCTTAATTCTCCCAACTATATTATTACAATTTAATTACATTTTAGGTACCTAAATGTAAATTGTCACAAAGCAATGAATTGGCTCTATATACCATTCCAGACATTTAAGTATTGAAAGTCTTATTTTCATGGAAAAACGGTTGGGAAAATTCAAAATTGTTTTGGAGAATTTACTGTTAGAGGGTGTCGCACAGTGACGCCTTCAAAGAAAACCATAAATATCTTTGTGGTTTGGGAATTTTTTCAGGATTTTTTGGATGTGAGAGGGTAAGTACGATAGAAGGAATATAATAGGTAACATTTCATACAAAAATTATGCAGTTTTTTCATCAACCTTCAACAATGTTACCGAGTCACTTTAGAATGTTCCACACTTTCCAAGTATTTTTTCCAGGTAATTTCTGGTAGAAGTGGCTAACCTAGAATATTGATGTGCCCTTGCTACAAATTGAAGCTACAATATGTCAGTTGTAGAAGCTGAATTTTACCACTTGGCAGGGCTCCAGATTTAACAGTTGCCTAAGTGCTATTGACCTGCTAAAATCTTTTTGAGCAACCTAAATGGCCATGTTTGTTGCCAAGATGGCATCTTAAAATCACAGTGTATTTTTTGTTTCATAGGGATTTTGTATTCTTACATGTTAATGACCTTGTTTACATGTACATGTATCATCAGTAATGTGAGTGATGTTGATATGCTGTTATAATGAGTATTCAATAAGCGATAATGTTAATAACCACTAAATGGTCAGTTTGGCAGCCTAAGCAAAGAGTTAGAGCCTCTGCTAGGGTTAATAAAATGGGAACAGACCCCCCCCCCCTGAATCAATGAAATCCAAGCTAACACAAACATGTTCTATTCATGTTTTGAACATACATGTACACTGTGACTGTATTAAACATACATGTGTTTCAAATGTGTATGTCTAAATTCTGTTTCTTATATCTCACAGACTCCTATTTAAGACTCCCTGGGTAGAAATCATTGTAGTAAAAATATAAACTAACAGGTCCATGGCATTTAGAACCATGCCTAACTCTGCATGATACTCCACCTCTGTATTATGTATGAGTCACAGTGTTATTACCTTCCTGATGATACTTCTGTAGTCTTCAATTTTAAACTTCATTTCATTATAGACCTAATGCCTACAGCCTACATATGCAAACTGAATGGTTAAAACAACAACGAAACAAACATTGCTTTGATGGGCATATATTTTGCTACACACAATCATTATATGTATGATTTCAATCTCAAATTGTATGGATTAGCATTTCTGATTTCATAAAATGTTTGTTTGTGTAGGCTAAGAAAGGGCCTTGTTTACATGTACATGTATCATCAGTAATGTGAGTGTTGTTGATATGCTGTTATAATGAGTATTCAATAAGCGATAGATACAACATGGTTTCTTCTCTCTTTCTTTCGCTTTCCTTTTCTTCTTTTCTTTCTTTTTTTCTTTCTCTATGTGTGATTGTATTTCAGGGAATTGATTTGTACATTTTTGTTAGTATATTGTGACTTTCCATTGTACTTTGTTGATTGGGAATTCCAAATAATACCACAACACATGACTGTAGACTGTATGTACTCATGGAGAATTCACACAGCTCTGTTTTGTTTTGTTTTTTTGCTAAAGAGCCCAATAACTAATGATATATTACAATTGTTTTGTCTGCTGCTGTTCTCATCACTTTGTCTTTGTTTGTCTGTACCTTGAGCTACACTTGCTCTTTGTCTGTCTTTCTTTTCTCTTTTCTCTTTCTCACTTGGTTTTTGTTCTCTGCCCCTGCCCCTTCTCCCTCTCTTTTTGATTATCTTGTGTGTCTTTCAGTTTCTAATTGATTATTTGAATCATAAATTCAAGATGATAACAGTATAGACTTTGTTTATGGACCCTTTGCTTATGTATGAAAGTTTCTAGAATGCTGGGAAATGTTTCCTTGGTTTTGCAGAGAACATTTCATGCCATTACCACTGAATGTTCACAGAAGTACCCACACTCTTTTTTTTTTCTTCTTTATTCCTGAGCTTTTATATGACAGTTTCCAGAATGCAGGGAGAGGGTTGTGGTTTAGTTCAGGTTATCATTTAATACAGCACAATGTAGAGAGTACTTCCTGTTATTACCGCTGGAATATTAACAGAAGTACCCCCAAGTAGCCTCTTTGCATCAAGTGTACACTGAAGAGGAAAGAACTCTATTTATACTTGTAGTTGTTTTTATTCCAGCACACATTCATTTTCAAGGAATCACATGCTTCGTGCTAAATTTCAAACTATATCTACGGCTGATAAATTTCTTATGGTGGAATGATAAGTTTTTCCAAATGTGCTGAATGTTTCAACCATGTACAATGTATTATGTGACTAGGTAAAATGATTAAATTGGTTTTATGTCTATTCAGTACGAAATAAACTTTCCTGAACTTCATATCCCCCACCCCTCATCCCCATGTGATCTTAGGTCCTCATGCCCAGGATTGATAAAGTATAATTTAAAAGTATAACAATAATAGTAAATCCATTCATATTGCAATGCCTATTCCAGGGGTTGCTCAATGCACCTACAAAGTAGTACTAGTATCCTGACTTGATATGTAGTTCAGCTGCCTGCCCCAAGGCACAAAGAGCACTCACAAAATAACATCCTACCAGGTACCCATGTAATACACTTGGGTGGAGCGGTGGGAATTGTAGATCAATGTTTTACCAAAGGACAATAATTAATACCACTGCAGCAACTCAACTAAGAATCATTAGACCAACAGTCCAATGACATATCAAATTGACTACTTCACCTCTACAAATGATAATCTATATTTGCCCTTTGTTTTCAGGAATGCCAAAATTGGAGCGAGAGATTGGGCGTGGTCAGTATGGGGTGGTGTACTCCTGTCGATCTTGGGGTGGGGTGACCCACTGTGCTGTCAAGTCTGTGGTGCCTCCAGATGACAAACACTGGAATGACTTGGCCATGGAATTCCACTACACAAGGTAATATTTGTTTGTTTTATATTTGTTTGTTGAAATTTAAAGAAATCTGTCTAATTACCTATTAATTGACATACATGTAAATATATTTTATTTACTATATACATGTACAACGTATTTTAATTATGTATATTTCTTGATTGTTAAATGTATCTTTATTTATGTCTGTATCCATTCTTTTTTTTGTGTTAATTACTATTAGTTCTTCTATACTAATAAAAACAAAGGACAAATTTCAGAAATGTTCATTCAAACTTTTTAAAAAACTTTTTCAAATTTTACATGTTCTCTTTCACCAGGCACCGGCTGTACATGTATGTGTTTACAACATCCCAATTTGGTATTGGGGGGATCTATGGAAATTTAATGTATTTGAGATTTATTTTATATGAGACTTCTCTTTTCATGAAGCAAAGTGAGCATTTTACAATATTCTTCTGTTGGAGAAGAGTTAGCAGGGAGGGGGTGCATTTGTGGAATTTAGACATTTTCTGTATTTGGGATTCATTTCCTGTGAGCAATTTTCGTGCTTTTTCACCCTGCAGAGGCAGAACATATCTCTAGAATATCAAGTAGCATGATTTTTGGTCTGCAATCTATTTTTGGATGGTTGTACTGATGAGTAATCCATATAGTCAAGTACACTGCCATAAGAGTTGTTTAGGAAATGGCATCTGGTTCACAATGTGGTTGAGTGATTCATGAAGAGAATCCCAATCTCTAGCTATCCTGTAGGATTTCCTAAAGGAATGTATTTGAAGTTAGTTCATCTGTGTGTACTGTGTAGTATTGATATTCCTTATTCAGATGTCTGCTTTTCTGTCCACTTTTGCCTATTTGTGTAGTCGGTTTTGACCAAAATGTTTACCGTATTATATATGCAAGTGCCCTGGTACATGTACAGTGTATCTTCAATTATGTTTGTTCCAGCTTATTTTCTATTTCTATTACCTTATCTTATTACCTTATTACCTTATAACCCCCCCCAACAAAATCATAAAAATTAATAATAAAAAAGATAATAATGATAATGATAATAAGGCCAAATAACAAAAATAACGAATTTCTTGTCCAGACTTTTTCAAAAAAGGAGGAGGCAGTGCATTACTATTTACTTTTTTTCTTTTTTCCAAGCTGGCCAAGGTATATTTATTCACATCTATTGTGCTGTTTGAGTATACTGATGCAATGTATGATGAAACAAATGATTTGTATCATTTGAGTCCACTTGCTAAGCAAGTTTCAAAATTTAGAAACAGTGAAAAATGTACATGTGTTCAGCTTGAATTAGCAATAGGAGCTATTTATACAAAATGTACATCACAGCCTTTTTTTTTTCTTTGCTTTTTTTCTTAATACCGGTAGTTAATGATTAAAAAAAGGAAGCCGGCGGGGACAAGAAACTCATTATTTTTGTTCTTTGGCCTAATATTAATAATAATAAAATGAAAATAACAATAATAAAAAATACATAAATGTATTAATGAAACAAAATGAAACAAAAGCACTTAACAGCCCATTCTCTATTGAGTTGTGTGTATACTGGTAAAGAAGTCTAGTCATAGATTTACTTACCTTTTTTCACCTTGTAATCTGATAACATATTGTTCATCTTTGATTAGCTTTATGATATAATGCACAAGGTTTATTAGTTAGAATTAAACATTTTCTCCAATAGATGTTCTGAGTATTCTTATAATGACATCATCTGCTGAGATTCAGAAGTGTATTAATCCTATTATATGCTAGGCTTGAAATTTTAACGGGCACCCGGACACCTTGGCACCAAAGATCAACTCGCGGGCCCTCAAATCCCAGTTGATCTACATGTAAGGATTTAGGTGCTTGGTCGGACCCCTTATGATTTTTAAAGTGTGTCCATACATGTTTGTTTACTTGTAATTATTTCCACAAGTTTATGCCGAAATTTCTTCCCCCAAAATGGATTGATAATCCATGAGTATGAGTATCATACTCATAAAATAAGTATTCGCTACTTTATTTTTTCTATCTTTTATTTATATGTTGTTTTTGGGGGGTTTCAATCAATATATGTACAGGTTTATCAAGACAACTATAAAATGTAGCATACCGGTAGTAGTCACATGAGCTGAGAAAGAAAGCATCATCACATACCAGTCACTGGTTTAACCAAGCACACATGGGTAAAAGTTAAGATTCCAAATGAGAAGCAGTTGTGTGAACAGTGACTCCATAAACTTGCAAAATATATTATAACCAATGATAATTGAGACATGAGATGTACAATGTACAGATGAGACATATATTAACAAGCAAACCTGGATTCCTAATGGGAAAGACCACAACAACCACAATCTCCGATTAACCTACATTATGAAATTATTTCAGCTGTTCTTTGTAAGGACAATATGTTGGATGGCCTTAGTAGCCATGTTCATGGCATTCGGCCTATGCTTGCTTTGCAAAGTAGAGACATAGATTATTCATTTTCAACAGGCTCTTTGAAGTACTGCTAACTTTTTTTCTCACATGGCTAATTACGTCTCAATATTCTTCATTTGCAGTACAAAAAAATTGTGTACGAGCATTTATCCAGACCAACTGTACTTTGGGACAGTATTATAACTTACAGTTAAAGAATGGTTAGAAATGAGGGCTTTATGTTATATATTCCTTTTATTCTATAGACCAGCTACGATCATAAAATTATGTATTGTTTGTCAGATTAGACTTCTTTCCTGAAGAAGACCTCCTCTGCCATTACCAGGGTTGGTACAAAAATTAAAATGAATTTAAATCACTAATTTATATCATGAAGAAAAACAAATTAATGAAGTTATTTGATTGGTTTAATGTAAATTGCATTTATTTTTTATTTGCTAGTCCAGAATAGTAGTTCATATTAAATTTTCAGCAATGTAATTGAAATCAAAGACCTCCTTTCTGACATAATATTCTCCCTCTCACTCTTTAGGTCCATTGCCGAACACGACCGCATCGTTGCTGTGATCGGCTCCGTGATCGACCACGGGTATGGTGGGATGGGTTGTTCCCCTGCAGTGCTGCTTCTGATGGAGAGAATGCAAAGAGATCTTCATACCGCTATCAAAGCTAACATGGAACTGCCTGAGAGGCTACACGTGGCTCTTGATGTCGCTGAGGGTGTCAGGTACCTTCACAGTCTGGGGCTGGTACATAGGGATATCAAGCTCAAGAATGTGCTGGTAAGTGAACGATATTGGATGTTCAAGTGGAGTAATGATAATAATAAAAACTTGGTCTTATTTAACCAGGATAGTCATGTAAATATTAATGCTGCTCTTCCTGCAAGCTCTGCATTTCTTAATACCCCAGAATTGCCAGGGACCTATTTTAATACACCATAGTCCAGAGGAAAATATGTGGGCATAATGCTTTGTCCAAGAATGTACACCCAAGAAACGATGGAACCTGAGACTCGTCTTATGAGTGGGAAGAGCCCTTACCAATATGCCATGATGGCATTTACCCACCCAAGAATTCCACTTTTATATTGTATTCGGGTCCCTTTATGAAACAGCAACAGGAACAGGGATAATGTATTTTTCTTCTGTGAAATATATGTTATGCCCAGTTTAACATCAAAACAAGGAATTCTGCTCTTGAAAAAAATGCTTCTTGTTTTATCCTTATACTACAAGGTTTTTATCAGAAATTTGTGAGCATCTCTGGTCCCGGTCATGTACCCATATTGCTTATCTTATGGGATCACTGATTTTGGTACACCATACTTTTTATTCCATACAAGTAAAAATAAAAGATAAGTCTTTCCACTATCTGTATCCCAACCCCTTTCCCCTTCAGTTGGACAAGGAGGACCGAGGCAAGATCACTGATCTAGGATTCTGCAAGCCTGAGGCCATGATGAGCGGTAGCATTGTAGGGACACCCATCCACATGGCTCCAGAGCTCTTCTCTGGCAAGTACGATAACAGCGTGGACACCTATGCGTTTGGTATCTTGCTGTGGTATGTGTGTGCAGGGCACGTGAAGCTTCCTCAGGCGTTTGAACAGTGTGCCAATAAAGACCATCTATGGACGTCTGTCAAGAAAGGTGAGGTCACGTTTTGGGGATATCTGTGGTTTGGAGATATTCATGTGTAGGGATGCTTTTTTTTCTGTGCACTTTGTGGAACATGAGAAGGAGTGCAGTTTTTCTGTTTACTTAAAGAATGTTGGGGGTTATTCACCTCCAGTAAGCAAATGTTTCTAATGCAATTTCTCTACATCCCCAAATGTCTTGTCATTAGGTTCAGTATATGAAACAATGACCTTGTGACTTTCTTGGACCTTTCCCATTCTGCATGTGTGTTACTCTCTTATGACTGTTTTGTAGACAGGTTATCCATTTAATCATTGACTTATATGCTGTGGGCTATATCTTCCAAATGTTCTATATCTTCCAAATGTTCTATGTTCTTGAATAATAATAATCATAATAGTGGGTTCTTGTATAGTGCTCAGTCTGTCAAACTTGCATTCTTGGTACTCCACAATTACTACTCTTGCTTTAGCATGGCACTTTAGCATTTCAAGGAATTACTTGCTGCCAGGTACCCATTTACCTCACCTGGGCCGAGTGTGGCTAATATGGATTAATGTCTTGCAAGGACATGCATCCTGTGCCAGGGCTTCATGGTGGTTCATGGTCCAGTGGCTTATCCACTAGACCACATCACCATGTAAAGAACTCTTGTTTTATCTTATTCAAAGTTATAAGAAATTTGAATATGTATTTCACTTGAATAATAGCACCTGTGATAGTATGTCTGAATTCTGGAGCTATTTGGGTTCCTCAAACTTGAAGCTATTTCCTAGAGCATTCAGCCTTTAACAGATCTTAAATAAAAAGACATGATTATTATCATGGGGGAGGACAATAGGATTGTATTGAATTCATAAATGGTCACCTTTGATTGAGAAATTTTAAGGATAATCATTGCTGGATAAACATGTACATTTCAATATCAATCAAAATACTCCAATGTGAAAACTTCCAATAAAGAATTACTAGCAATGAAATATTAAGAAGAATACCAGTACTTGTTATTTATTAAGCGCTTGTAGCAAAGGTTTCAAAGTGCTGTACAATGATAGAAAGATCTGCAGAACGAAATTGTCATGAAAACATGGAAAAACAATCATTTCACTCATATATGATAATATGCTCAATTTCCCTCTCTTAAGGTGTGAGGCCAGAGAGGCTGCGTCCCCAGTTTGACGATGCCAGCTGGAACCTGATGAAGTCCTCCTGGGCAGGGGAACCCAGCGAGAGACCCCTACTGGGAGAGGTGCAATCTAAGCTACAAGATATCTACACCAAAGCCTTCGCCAAGAGAGAGGCGGAGGGAGGAGGAGCGAGGGAACAGCAGAATCAAAAGTCAGATACACTGTAGAGAAAATGTCTTTGGGAAGTCACCTTGTAGAACTGTAAGAATGGACTGCCTTTGTCAAGGATGAATGGAATATTGTAGCTGAGATTTACAGTAACCCTGCTAGTAAGTAACCCTGTTGGTACCATAATACCAAAGGTTTATGTATTAGGTCAAGCAATGTGAAGTGGATGGTATGAGGAAGGTTTAAATATACCAGTCTTAAAGGAAGTGTGTCTGATGAGGTCTAATCTGCAAGCTGCCCTAATAAGTGAGTAGAAGCCATATGGTGGTATTCTCCAGGAGAGGTTGCAGGAAGGGGGAACAAAGCAGCACCAAGTTGAACCTCAGACATGAAATAAAGGAACTATATCTTTGGTATTGGTAGAAGTGTCGTACAAAGCTGCATATGAAAAGAGAATGGATCTTTGCACTGTCCTGGTTGATGGAGGAATGTCTATGATTACAGCGTATCAGCCTCTAATAAATGTGAGGTGTGCAGTCGATTAAGATAGAGTTGCACTTTTATCTTATGCCAAGGAACTGGTTTTTACAAAGTAGCCTAGCCACAAGTAGGAATCCTTAGGAGATCTACTTAAATTCCAACTGTGCAAGAGTTTATTTTCAATTTACCAGATCATGTGCCATGTAGGAAGAACAGATTTTTTTCTATGCAAACTGCACTTTTTCACCTTTCCTTGGTTAAATGCAGACATTAGAAAAAGTCTGATGTTAAATGTAGATATCCTTATGCTATCTGAAAATGTTGAATTCAGTTGTGATACCATATGACAAAGGTAATTATAGGGAGCAGAATAGAACTGATTGGCATTTATTTTTCATTGGTCATCAACAATGTTTTCATTACATAGAATAAATTATGAAGAACATTAATGATTATTAGGTGAATCTATAATTAAAATAAGTGAAATGATCATGTAATTAAATTGTAGAAAACACAATGTACTTAAATGAATGAAATATTGGATAATTATGAAACAGAATTTATGAAAAAATAATTTGAATTGAAAGTAATGAAGCGGAGATGGATATGAATTAAGGACTACCATTCAAATGTGTGATTAGTAATTATTGACTTGTTTAACCTCTTCCCTAATTTATGTAAATAATTCCCATACTGCTTTCAACTTTCAAGGAGGAAAAGTGACAAAATTTGATTTCCAAGTAGAAGACTTCTGTGTGTTTCCTAAGTATAATTTCATCAAATGGCTGAAGAAAGAAAACAGATCAAAACAAAAGAAATCTTTGAACTTAACAAGGTTTAGAATTCATAAGCACACTAGTCGTGTCTTTTGTAACACATATTATTATCCAATGTGGAACCTGTATTTTCAGTTTTCAGGATCCTGATACATGAAGACTAGCAATATTATTGACCAATAGACTGGCTTACTAACATATTCAAAATTTCAAATATATCTATGTTTCTTTCCTGGGAATGCAAATTGCATACATCAATTGTTGCTAGGTAGCACAAACATTCTGACTATTGAAATACAATTATTTGTAACAAGTGAGTGAAATAACTTGTAACAAGGCACTTAACAAAGATCTGTGCATTCAATATGATTACATTACGAAAATGGCCTATTCACTGATTCTTATTACCCTGTTAATACCAAAGTTACTCTCACAGGAAATAACCAGTCAAAGGAGATATTTTGCTTTAGAGTGTACATTTATTAGATTTTTATTTTCATTTGATCTAGTAGTTAAATAAGTACTTGGTCCACTCATTTTTCTGTCAGAATCTCCATCTATTTCTACTGCTGGGAATATCATGTAATTCCAAGATCTTTCTGACTCATATACCAAACATCTGTATTTAATAGTTCCAGATAATGATAATCCAGTATTTAGAAGTGACTTTTTTTAAATTATTAATTATTTATTTATTTGTATGAATTTTTTTAACATGATCGCAACTACTTTAAATAAATCTAAATAAGGCAATTTTAAAATGTTGCGCACATTACAAAGATGTATTACATAATCCGAACATGATTTCTATCTGATATTCAGTAAGGTACTGAAATTGCCCTTGAGGTGAATTTTCATATTAAATAGCTGCGATCATGTTGAAATATATAGCTCAACTATTTAATCTTGATTTCTAGCCTTTTCTGTGTTCATGAATTGGTATTACTATTGTTTCGTTTTTATTGATATTTTGTTTGACATGTTTTAGAAAGCAGGTTTGGTTGTGGGTTTCATGGACTTGAGCTTGAAATTAAATGGCTGTGTATGCCAAGTGTTCATAGAGCAATAGTTTGAAATAAAATGGAGTATTTGTATTTTGTAATTCACATATTATTATCTTCCACTTTTCCATTGGCACATATATATGTATATGGTTTTTCTGTATTAAATGTCTCATTTCTAACTTATTGATTGTTACATTATCTTGTATTTATCTCACTCTCCCTGGCAATATCTTAACTCCAAACATAACTTCCCAATACTGTAATTGTGCTGTATATAGTTTACACTGTAGATGCAATATTCATCTCTTTTTGAAATATGAATTTAGGTGTTTGTTAATTACTTTGTATAAAAACGTTAAAAAACTGCCACAGTTCCATTTTGTATATTTTACATCTTTTTCTTTCTTTTCTTCTTTTTTATCTGTCATTCCTCAAATATTTCTATTTTCTTTGTTCTTTGTCAATCTCTCTCTCTCTCTCTCTCTCTCTTCCACTCTCCCTTCCCTTTTCGTGCATGTGTACAGTAGCATTTTGTTGTTCATGCTATGCCCTTTCTTTTTGTAGAAAGTCTGCCTTAAATCATTGTGCGCTTGCTCAAAATCATGTGATTATGAATATTTTCATAAGATGGTGTAAAAGTATATATATTTTTGAAAAATACGGAAATCAAATACATCATTTGACTTAGGGTGCTAACAAAACACATGTTTCCAATTTTGATGGGTTATGTAAGCTTCTGTTGTGAATTATGATTTGTATCTATGCATAGTATGATTAATACAGAGTAATTACATTTCTTTCATTGTCAGACTATGTTAAAAAATCAACTATTTAATTGTGATTTATATATATATATATATAATTGTTTTATTCACATTCATTTCTCCATTTTCATGGTCATGATCAGCTACATTAGATTTTAATTGGAACAAAAATGGAACATAATTTTTGCTAATGTGACACTCATTTGATTAGAAACTATTAAGGATTTATTTATGTGTGTTATATTATCGATTATATGGGGCCAGAATGGATACAATATACTGATTTAGCATTTATTTAAACAATTATTTCAAATATATGTTTATTCCACCCCTTTAAAATAGATGTTTGTTCCTTCTTCTTTTCTTCTTGCATATGTAATTCAAAGGCATAATGGAATAGGGGTATACATGCATTTGATTGTAGAGGGGGGTTATAAAATTGCTCATCAAGTACCAAACCATTCACCATATAATATTTGGTTAAATTATAAAGCACAATAGAATAATACATGTATCTGTAGATGGGCATATATTATGCATCGTCCCATATATTTTGTAACTTGTATTGGTCTATAAGGTGTACATGTTTCTATGGATAATTTATCATTATCCTTGACTAAAAATGACTAATCCAGAACACCTAATTAGATAACCAAAGAAAATTAAGTCAATATGTATTTGTTTTGTGTAATTGTTACTTTTATCCTGCTTCTATGTGGTCATAAATACTATGAAAAACTTATTTCTCTGGCAAAATTTATATTTTTGATCTCATTTTTATATTTCATTTAGCGGTGCCACTGGGTTCTTTTGGTTGACCATTAGCAATATTTATAGAAAGGTTGTAACTTTCCAATATTCTCAAAAGCAGACTTTAACTTTGGAAAGCTCAAGTTGTTAAGATAATCCAATGGTTTAGCGATAGCCAAATTTTCATCTCTTCATCCTATACAATTACCATTCATTAGAAACCTAATTAAAGAATTGAAAATCTTGTCATCCTAATTTTGAAAGTGTAACTTAATTTTTTGATGAAATAGATATTTATTCAATTTATTAAGTGATTTTGGTACAGAGTTACAGAAATTTGTACAGAATGGTGAGGTTGACACTTGGCACTCAATAGATCAGTGAATTATGTAAAGCCAGTTGGGCAGCTTTTAAGAATACTCTGTGTTGCATGCTTCTATTTGTATCAATGACCATCTTTTGTGTTTTTTTAATTGTTTTTTTTAAATGGTTTTACATCATCAACCTGATGTCATCAATGAACCTTTCCTCTTTTTGTTTCCATATAAACCTAGTGATGTTGTGTGCTGTTGCTATGTTGGTGATTCCCCTGTAAATAATATACAAGGCTGTGTAAGCAGGTGTATGTCAATACAGAGCATTGTCACAATATCAGTGATGTGTATCAATAATAAAGTGATATGATGCAAGACCTCTTTCGTGATCTGAAGTTGTAACTGTGTATCGGGTTAAGTGGTATTTTCTGGCAAGTAGGGCAATTATCAATCAGATAGTACTAAAAGCTGAGATGTAATCGGTAACATATGGGACACAAAGTAACTGTAACTTGCCCATTTATTAAGTACTATTACAGAGAAAACCACATTTTTTCAAATATTAAAAGATTAACTAGTTTTAGAATGTCCAAAACCACGAAATACAACTACATAAATCTGGTGGTCAAAACAAAAATAATACTGTACTTTTGTTAATGCTATTCACCTTTACCACTGGATCGATATTCTATTAATTTTTTGTTTGCCCTTTCTTATATGGAAGATGTAAGTAACAATTTCACAAGTTTTAAATCATCACTTGTCATAATAAGGGTTTTATTTTCAATCTACATTGACTATTTCATTTATTGACTGTTCAGGCTAGTGTTATCAAGCACATTTTGAAATAGCAGTCCATTCATTTCAGATTCTTGTTGCCACACAAAAGGGTCTCGTGAAAAAGGTGATATAAGGGATTGGTAATCCAAGAATAATCAAATGAAGTAAATTGATCTAATTTGGAATTTATATCACATGACTGCAAAGATTTGTTGGAAACCAACCTAAGGCAAATTCAATAGCATTATCCATCACCTTTTGAAATATGTGATCTTAACAGCAACGTATTGCGTAAGTCTAAAATACTAAAATTTTGCTAGAGTCCAATGAAAAGCATTCGTGATTGTTTTATATATCCATCTCTTTCAGAGGAGATGTAATTTATTTGGGGCACATAAGAAAAGTCTCAACCTCCTTCCCCCCCTCCCCCCAAAAAAAAATATCCGATAAATGGATATTTATTAGCATAAGTGTAGTGAGTTGTAAGACTGACCCCTCTAAGAAAGAACTAAAGTTATAACATGAAGAGAGGGAGAGAGAGTGGGGGTAGAAAGAGAGATGGTATAAAGGAATTAATGTGATCATAATAGCTTGTCAGTGTCAAATACAATTTGATTTATTTGATTTGTATAGAAAAAAATGAGTAGGTATTGATATTTTATACCCTCCCCCCACCATTAAAAAAAAATGATGACCAAATACTTCTTAATGATACGAGTTATTTTTTTCTTTTCCATCCTTTTCTGAAGAAAAAAATTGACAATTTAAATTTATTCATTTTAGATATGGGTCATAGTCATAATAGTTATGCCGTATAAGATACAGGGGCACGATTGTGAAGCTTTTTCTTCTTCTTTGAGCACATAAATAAAGTAATTGGACAGTTTTAATTATTAAATGAGATCCTTCTGACCTCTTAAAATCTATCTATCCAATTTCAAGAGGATTACGTGAACCCATCGAACCACGGCTTTATTGGCTTTTGTACGAAGAAAACGTCATCGCGTATTCTGAACCGACTGTCATCGCTGTTTGAATTGCCGTGAGTGGTTATGGGTACATCGTATAACATTATAGTGTCATTGAAAAAAGATTTATCCATTGCCATAATCTGAAGACCATTGCTATATATTTATGATTATTATTTCATATCGTGTATATCATAATGAATACGGATAAACTTTAACCCTAAAAAGGCCGGGCTATTTGAGGTCTTAATACGGCCCCCCTAAGATCTGGGCCGTGAAACGGCCGATCGCCGCGAAAATATGCATGCGTGTCAAGTAAAGTGTATAGAATACTATAGTAATTTCAATTTTTTGAAAAATTTACTCATTTGCATATTTATGGTAAATTATGCAAATAAGGTCAACAGAATTCACATTTTTACCCATAAATCATTATATTCTTCATATTTAAGCTTTCTTTTCCACTACATATATTTGTTAGACCATTTGGAATAATAATACGACAAAAATTGGAAGAGCCAGGTTATTCCTTATCTTATCTCTTGTTTTGATAATTTCTTATGTATTTCTTTGTTTTTTTAACATATGTATTTCAATGTTTTTGTTGTTTTATTTCATTTCTAACTATAATTCAACTATTTTGACCCCCAAAACAAACACCTAAACTTTAAACAAGACCAAATAACCAATGTTTTATCTCTTTTTAGAAAAAATGATATTTCCATATGTTTTGTACACAAATCACGAAAATGAGCGATTTTCGGGCCGACATGTAAAGACAAAAGGTCACGTGACTTTGTAACGGTAGGTCCGATTTTCAACAAAAAAATTGTAAAAGATGCGCAAGACTCGAAAGAAAAAAAATCATGAAGCGGCGGGGCGTCATCCGTATATGCGTTCCCAAACAATCAGAGGCCGGGGTTAAACGTCGTGCTTTAGAGATTGTCAGATTTCCCTCAGGTCCATTTTTAAAACAATCCTTTTCTACTTTAGAAATTGTTTTTGGCACAAATTCTTTGCCTTCTAAACTGTCTGAAACATAGCCAATATAATTATAATATACAACTTAAAGATATGGGTTGAATTCTGACAAATGAAAAGTATTCAAAATGAATGACCGTATTTCTAACCATACATGAACGAGGATCGGCAACGCCACACTAGAGAAAATTACTATCTGGGCTAGTCCTATGCTTTTAGTTCCCAACATATCGAGATTTCGAAAATCAAAACTATTGTCACTTTTTAATGAGTTGTCTCATTAGTTTAAAGATATTGTAAGACAATGGTCTTTGATTGTAGAGATTAATTATTTAATTTTCTTTTTCAAATGTTTACTTTAGATTTTAAATTCAAAAATATACCGTCGTAATGGCAGCCATACTAAAGCCGGGGTAATAATTGCGGAGCGCCAAGAGTGTCAAATCTGACAGACATGCAGCGCTATATACAAGAACCCACTATTATTATTATTATTATATTGTTGTAAAGTGACCCAACAAAACTGGAAAATGCCATGCACTGAAACCCCCTCCCCCTTTTTTTTTCCCTCTCCCCCACTATCTCTCTCTCTTCTTTTCTTATTTACACTTGACATTATCCACATGACTCTTAATTCCTAAGACTTTTCATGTTATCCCTCTTCTCCCTCTCCGCGTGTCATCTCTGTTCGCTCCATCTTGCAATAAGCGTGCATTAGATGAGCAGCATGCATCACTCGTAGTGCGCATCGATCTCGCTATGTGTTTGTTGGAGCAGACGACATCACGCACAAACCATCTGCTCATATCTGATGGCGGGAAAATTTACTTTCGTCTAATAAAGACTTTCCTACCTCAACCACCGCGCAGACGACAGTGGCCATGAATTAGACAAAGGTGGGAATTCTTGTAGTGTTACTTTTTTTTCTCGAGAATCTTCCAGTAATTCCTAACCCGGACGGTCTTGTTTTCAATTCATGACTGACCAAGCATTGGGTATTAACGAAGTCATTTCCGCAGACAGCGATTCCATTCTAAATGCATGTTTCAGCTTCGATGATCGAATGCAACGATTCCTCAGCAAGAAACTGGTAGATCTTCACTTAATTCTTGTCGGCTGCTCTTTGTGGGTGACCGATCTTTATTACTCAAAGGAAGCAAATTAAGGAAGAAGAAGAAGTGTTATTGCGGGATATAGAAACAAGTTTGCGCCATTGTTGTTCGCACATTAATTTTAAATGGGTGATGGACATGCAAGGCTATTGAAATTGCCTTAGTTGATTTTTAATATCTTCATTCGCCGACTGTTCTTCGCGTAGACTTGTGACTCGCTAAGCATTAATGAACTATTAAAGTATAATAGTTGGATATCTCGAAGCTGTTCCTATATGGTTATGAACTGTTTGACTTGATCAACCATTTTTTCTTAGGAATGGTAGGAAAGAAATCGGTCGCATTGTTGTCTCTTCTTGTTCTGCTGATGCTGGTCTCGGGAGAGGAGGTAGGCCTATATGTTATTCCTTTTATAATCATTTTTTTTTTATGTTCATTTTTTTTTTTTTTTGGGGGTGGTTATATAATCATGTTTTTACGTGATACATGTATTTTATGGCTCGTGTAATGTTAACCTGATTAAAATGACGTTGTTGACATTCTTGCATTTCTACAGATTAGTAAAGCTACTGAATGGTGAAGAAATTTCTATGTTTGGGATAACATTCGTTATTTATTAAAGGCATAAACGGAGGGGAGGAGAACATGGCATTTACTGGACTGCTTTAAATGAATGTTGCATGGCTGAAAAGAGATAACAAGATCCGGAGACTTCGAAAAAAATCAACTCAAAGACAGTTTCAATATCCTTTTGAATATACCATATCATGTTTGGATTACGTAGTACGTCATTGCAATGTATGCACATTTCAGTGGATGATGGATAAAGCTATTGAAATTACCTAAGTTTGATTTTTGGAAAGTCTTTTCAATCTTGTTAGTTTAATAACATGGATTTTTTACAAGCATTTTATGTCATCTGTAATTTTTGGGAGCCACAAAAAGTTAATCTTAATGTTTATAGTGTTGTTTCCCTCTCCTGAATGTTAGTTAATGATGAAACCATTGGGATGAAAATGAAGAGACTGTAATTTTTGAAGGCAAATTGTATCCAGCTTTTGGAATCTAATTGTAGTAATCAATTATAAAGGTGTTTTTTGTTGTTGCATAATGTAATAAAGTAGACCAACATTTTTGACGAAGTAAAGAACAGTCCGCAACCATGATAAGTCGTAAGCGGTATTATACACACAATAGATGCATTCAAGATTATTTTAATTATTCTGTACTGTACATTTAGTTTTAGTTTTATTTGCAACCAAATAAATATTCTATACCAAGGTATTTTTTTTATTATCTTAGACTAATGCTTTTATACCGTATCCGGACACCTCCCCCTGGACATCCACCCCCGGATAACCACCCCTAGGATAACCACCCTCTAGGACAACTGCCCCCTAGGACAACTACCACCTAGGGCAACCATCCTCTAGGACGACTACCCCCAGGACAACTACCACCCCGGACAACTTCCCCCGGACAACTACCCCCTAGGACAACTAGCCCCCGGACAACTACTCCCTAGGATAGTTGTCCGGGGGGTAGTTGTCCTAGAGGATGGTTATCGTAGGGGTAGTTGTCCGGGGGTAGTTGTCCGGGGTAGTTGTCCGGGGCAGTTGTCCGGGGGGTAGTCGTCCTAGGGGGTAGTTGACCTAGAGGGTGGTTACCCTAGGGGTGGTTATCCGAGGGTGGTTGTCCAGGGGGTAGATGTCCTAGTACCCTTTTACGTTTAATGAACATTCCAAATATTTTTTAAATATTGAAAAAGGGTGGAGAAAAAAATATTTGTTCACATGGCCCAGGGTTCGCAATGCCATATGCAGCAGTCGTAATCGTCCTATATCACCTATACGGGGCAGTTAACCTAATCAATTAAGGAAATACAAAATGAAACAGTTCTACCCGCAAACAAAAGTATAAACTGTAATGATCTAATCCAACACACTCCAACGGATGCTATAAAAATAGAAGTTTTTATGTGTTCATACTTGACATCGAATTCTTCAGAGACCACCCATAACATAATAAAACCCAATAACATCGGACCAAATTCAATGTCATCAAAAATTATATTCAGTATATTATCATTGAATTTATCTAAAACTAAAAGCATCTGTAAATAGTTGAAATTCCCCATCATTCCCCCAGAAAACACTGAGCTGTACGTAAATGCAAGATAACGTATAATATAACATATCGAAACATAGATACCACTGTCTATTGTTCCGATAGTGAGATATCTGAAATATTGGAAACTGTAAAAGGTTATTGTGTTTATCGAAACTGGCTGATAGGGCCTTGTTTATTATATTCTTTAAAAGTATTCTTGTTTTGTTTTATTCCGTAAAAGTATTACTCTTAATCATACAAATGAAAAAGCTTAGTCAACCATTTCGAGCTAATGAAATACAACTTACTTTTAACAAGAATGTTACTTCGAATATATAGGCCAATTATAAATACACTAAAATGATTGTGACCCTTTTTTCTGCATTCATAATACAATTGTATCTATCATTGGCAAAGACTTTTTGTGTGAAATCGAATATATACAAATGCCATTTCAGAAATAATTAAGCTCAAAGTTGGTAAGATAATAAAGACATATTAAGAAGTTTATACTTTATCATCATTATGGAAACTGTTTACGATTTACTTCGTGTATATTCCTGTATTCTCTTTTTCAACTCCGCATTCAAGTTCTCTCACCACACCACTATACCCCCTTCTTTCCCCTCTCTCTCTCTCTCTCTCTCTCTCCCTTATCCCTCTCTCTCTCTCTCTCTCTCTCTCCCTTATACCCCTCTCTCTCTCTCCTTCTCTCCATCTCTCTTCTCTCTGCTCCTTCCCCATCTCCCTCCTCTCCACTCACTCTCTCTCTCTCTCTCTCTCTCTCACTCACTCTATTAAAATTAAATATCTTTTCCCATTGCCAATTATTGTCAACAATCACGAACGAACTTTCATCAACATACTAAATATAGTTCGAACCACTCCGTATTCAAAACTACGCGAGAATCATTCATCAGCAAACGTTCGAGACTGCTCAATGTTTCTGTCCCCATCTATGACATCAGTTTCAAGCTGACAATTTTAATTATTGTGGGTAACGAAGCGAAGATGGGTGGTTTCGGTGCTTCGGAGACAAGGGGTTTAACATCATTAATATTTGATGCTATTACACCAGAACGGATGGGCAGGTCACTTTGACAGAGAGTAACAAGTAAACATATTGCTTTCAACTTTATCCATGATAAAATGACGACTATAAATTATACGGTAACATTATTTGGACAGATGAGAAATTATACGTAAAAATGCAATTAATATCAACCTTTTTTGTTTGATCTAAACATTCGAAGTTACACTTGGATGCAGAATAATTATGCTTGTGTTTCATTAAAGGATGAGAGTGGAAACTCTGCATGTGCCAATCGATTACCAGCGAATTCATATTTTATATCCTTCATAATTTTTTTAATATAATTATTACAAGCGTGGTCGCAAACATCAATTTTGCTTGAACAAAAGTAAAAAAATAAATGAATTATTTAAAAATTGCATAGTATATTGTAAAGAAAACATTGAAATTTAACAATATGCATTAAGCATCAGGTGAGTTTTAAGCCCAATTTTAAAAGTAGAAAGAGTGTTGCCCGTCTGAATAGAGGAAGGTAACTTATCACACAAAGAAGGAGCTGCTGCATGGTGCAAATGCTCTATCCCCACAATTTCTTTTGGTACGTATTTCTTTAAGCCTAACATTATGTGATGAACGTAAACCAGTAAGACCTGCATGCTGAGTGGGGTGATAGAAGGGATGAAATATATTCTGGAGCTAAATCATTTAGTGCACGATAGGTTAAGAATAGAATTGTATATATCATACGCTGTTGAATGGGGAGCCAGTAAAGAGATTCCAGGATTCAGAATTTCAGATTTCAGATAAGAAACACGACTATTACAGAACAACATTGAGTCATACTATATCTAAATCTGATGTGAACGTATTAGAGGTATATCAGAGTCCATTATGTCACCGGAAAGTATGGACACACCGGTCTTATCTATAATTAGGGATTTATTATTTTCTATTTACTCCTTTTATATACCTTAATATGGTTATATTTTTATTACTGCGGTGGAAAAATGAAGAATGCGCAATTCCACTCATAATATTTTCAATTCCTTGCACCACACAATATCACTTTACTCTATATTCCGCGATAGAATTCTAAAATAGGAAACACCAGATTGTATAGCAATTTATAAAGATGGCGAAGATATTATTTGTAGAGCCTTATTATTGGGTTTGCAGAAGAATATTGGATAGCCCGCCGTTATGGCGTTGGGCGTAACGACGGATGTATCAATATTAAACTAGCCATGTTTTTTAGATGGGGGAAATAGCCAGGCACCCCGGGCAGATTTGGAGACAGTTTGTCTGCACTCTATTTATTAAGGGCGATTTGCGATTGATCTCTAACTTGGCTCCACACGTGCGACGGTATACCCAGTACAAATACCACAGATATTTGCAGATTTTGCCTTCTGGCATCTTCTATATTTCTTATTTAACACGGCTATCTGAGAATTAGAAATGACATAGATGTGAAACTAGCGAAACTAGCGAAAAAGGGATTATTTCTAAAAGATTACTCGCTAAGAGCATAGCCCTTGTGTAGAAATTAAAATTCGTGAATAACTACTTCAAATATCTTTTGAAAATAAAAAGATGACTTCTGTCTAAATATCTTTCAATAAGCAAGCAAGTTAAATTCAATTTAAATACCCGATTGTACAGCCTATAGAAATCATGTTCCAATAATGTCAATTATGTCATGTTCGTAAAATTCAATAGGTGACACACAAGGATATCGAAGGTTGATCTTTGCGATTTTATGAAGCTGGAAAAGGTATTAAAAAGTACCTTTTTTCAAAAGTCAGACCAAACTGAATAATTTGAAATGCATCTTGGCTTAGCTGACAACATGATAAAGACGACCAAACTGTCAACTTTTATCATTCAGACATGGCCATTTTCCCATCATCACATGCAGTCATGTCTTCGTTTTCCTTCCATATTATTCCTAAAAGCAGTGACAGCAACTCATTTCATCTTTTCTCATAATTACCAGTTCTCGCTTGGCTGCCTGCGATTTTAATCACAATTTTGTCCCAACGGAGTATTCAATACCGCACTTTCCCATCGACAATCCGGGTTCTTTGAATAATTTAGTTCCTATTACGATAGGCCTACATACACCATCCCCTCGTTGCAATACATCTAGGCCTGCACCTATATAGTGCACTCTTTGGGTATTGAAAAAGTAGTATCTTGAAGTATTACAACATAAAATTACAATGCCATGTGTTCTTCACATCAGCAGGTATATGATAAGGATGACGGCTTGCTTTGGGAGATTGTGAATCATCATGTTTATCTTATCATCATACCTTGGAGTTGCTCAGTCAGTCACATACCACTCTATATAGTTCAATTATCACGAATATTGCCCTCCATAATAATAGAGATGAAATGAATAAAAAGAAATAAATTCCCTCTTTCCCCTTGTCTTCTTCAAACAAAATTTGTTATGAGCTTCAGAGAGAGAGAGTTACACTCTTAAAAATACTGGGTAAAAAAATGTGCTATGAGGGTAATCAACTTGGGCATTTTTTTAAAAATCCAAGTTGGTTAATATGTTGCCCATTTAAAAGTATTCTATATTTTGACCGTAATTGGACAATATTTAGATTAATACAGAAAATGCCCAAAGGTGGTTGATACATAAATAACCTTAGTGTCCCTTTAATTGTCTAGATAATTTTTTGTAATGTTTTATATAATTACAATATTTTTGATTTATTCACATCGCCGGGTTAAATTGCCTTTTCTTTGCAATTTTACAAATATAGAAAAAAAAATCAAACATAATTTGCAGCATATATTAACTGTATATATTATGAGAAAAGGAACCCGATGCTTTTACCTAAAACTTTCCCACATCCACAGCATTCTCATCTTTGCGTCTCTCTCTCTCTCTATGTCTTTCTCTCTCTATATAAATATATATATATATATCTTTTTCTTTCTCTCTCTCTCTCTCTCTCTCACTTACTCCTTTCTCTTACTTTCTCCGTCTACGTGTACACAAAATGATTCGTTAGGTATACAAAAGTATGAGCTCTATAAGAGTGCTATGAATCACAGCATTTGCTCACGATACGTTTAACCTGGAAGAGAGTACATGAATTAGTATCTTGTCACTCACACCTCAACGATCAAATACTCAAGGATCGAATACATGAACGACAATGAAGCTGACAGGAGAGTATACGTAATGACGATCAGGCCTCGATTCATACAGGGCAATTGAACTCGTGTAAATATTAATATGCAAGCTATATAGTATACACAAATCTTACACCCCCTTTCTCTCTCTCTCTCTCTCTCTCTCTCTCTCTCTCTCTCTCTCTCTCTCTCTCTTTCTCCCTCTTGCATTCAGAATCTCGCATAAAACAAAACATTAACGTCGTCCTTTCAATCTTTCAGTATCTTAATCTCATTCCCCCTTTTTCTTTCTTCATATTTTCGTTCCTCTCAGGAGCTAATCCGAGTTAAACGTCTTCACAATGACGAGCCAGCACTCAGCAGCAAAGTCATCATTCAACCTCCAACCGGAGACCAAAATAAAGTACAACCTGATAAAGGACAAACCCTTCCTAATACAGTAACCCTTGCTGATGATGATCCGTTTCCAAAAACATCGCTCGACACGAAAGGCGGTTCGACGACGACACGAAAGCCTTTGAAACCTTCATCGTCGAACACGGCTGTTGGTCGGATGAAGAGGAGGATCAGGAGGATGGCGGAGGATGCAAGCCTTCTCAAACGGGGCATCACCTATCTCCTTAGAAGGGATGATGAGACGGTGATTGATGGGGAAAGGTTGAAGCGTGAGAAGAGGCCGGTGATGAACGGTCGTCGCACGAGGTGATTGGAGATGGTACTTAGAAGTGATAATATTTGCAAGCATTTCCAAACAATTTAATTGATGACGTGTCATGATTCGGCAAGAAAGACGTGAAGGAGAACAATGTAAACAGTGCCTGTGTGGGACCATCATCAAAGGAGGAGAAGCAAATAGCATGTAAGGTATCATGGAGTGGAGAAGCAAATAGCATGTAAGGTATAATACACGGTGCTGGTCAAAATTTGGAATAGATTTGGAGAAAATTCGTTTTTTCTTGGTACGAGACCAAACCAATTGTATTTTTTGTCTGTTACTATAAAATAAGCTTTGTAAACTTTCACGATTCATGATTTAAGTTTTTATTGTTCATCCATCACACACAAAATTTGTTTTCAATGGTGCAACATGGTATGTATACAATTAAAATAAACATCAAAGGTCGGATTTACCTATCCGGAAAAGCAACATTTTACTTTTGTAATTTCTAGAAAACATGGGCATTCTGCAGAGATTTTTATGTGTTATTCTGTATCCTAAAGTACAGTATTTTATTTACATCTTCCACTTTTACCAACATTGTGTATTACCAGCCAAAATATTGCAAAGAGAGCAACATTTTATTCATTTATTTATTTATTTATTTTTCTTGCATTAATGAATTCAGGTAAATAACGGCAATATAGAAGGAATATGACAATCAGAACTTCCTATGAGAGTATTTTATTCTAGCCGTTATCTTTAAGGCAAAACAATGCAAAAAGATCAATTTTTAGTTCAAGGGGGGAAAGAGGTTAGATCAAGGGTGAATCGTAACTTCTCTGAAATAAACTGTGTACATGTACTTTGTGAAGGATAAATAACTTTGAAATCCCAGAAACACAAGTATCAAAAGAAATGCATCGGTGTTAAAGAAACAAGGAATTAATCTTCCAAAATCGCAATGCAAGGAAATGCAATTTCTATTGAACTTCAACCTCAAGTTATCAAAAACCAATGTACCATAACTAGTGGACAACCTAATGTGTCTTCCAATATTTCATTCAATGTGGATCTCATTGTTTAATACCTTGGAAAACTAACTATTGACTTAAGTTTAGGTGCTGCAATTTCAGATCTTAGATTTTCATATACTCTTTTGATTATACCACAACACATGCAATCCATTGGTCTCCCTTTTTTGTGTGATTCAAAATCTGTGTACAATAAAGCATCCGAGACTCAAACTTTGGGAGTTTGTCTTCAGTCATTCAAAGACATAGATGACAAAATCATGTTATTCAAATAAGGAACTCAATCAGTTACCTAGCTATTGTACATGTATTTAAACAATATTTCATTTTTCTTTCTACAAACTCTGAATAAGATCCATGTCTTACATGTCCTGTCAGACATTTAATTTGTGGTGGGGAGGGGGATTAGATTGGGACAAGGAAGAACTTTAAAAAATCAGAATTGCCCTGATATGAGTTATTTGCCTATTGCAAAATTGTTCTTGCATGAACATGTACTTATATTGTCAGTGCAATACAAATCTATAATTGGGGGAGATACCGGTATGCAATTTTTTTTTTGTAATATTGGATATGAAACACACATACAAAAATATATACTACATTTATATTATGGGAAATGTGGAGTTGTTATATCTATTTGTTATTGGGTGTCACTTTTCATGCATCCATTGCAAAAACAATTTCAGATAGAGATTTTGATATGTCTTAGACACAACAATGTTGAGGAAAGATTATTGAGACTTACATAGTATAATGATGTTGATGTTGTACATTTACACCTGTAGTAGTTCAAGTTTGAGTACTGAATGACAATGCAATAAACAAGCATTTCATTTTTTTAAATCTTTACCCAGATACTAGTTTAGACTTTATGTAAATATTGTTCTGGAGTGTGTATAAGTTCACACCAAACTACTGCGATATATTGTTTAATACAATAACACAAACAGAGTTGTAAAAACATGAATTTATGTGCTAGCAATACATCTAAAACCATTAACCTCTGTTCTTGGCAATTTCCACAAAGATATGCTTGTCAACAATTTGCATGAACATTCAGTCTAAACATCCCCAGTCATCATGGCATACATGTGCAAATAATGACCTTCAAACTTGAAGCAATTCAGCGAGTCTTTTCTCTCCACATTTATTTATTTTTTTTAAATACAAAAACAGAGTTTTCAGAATGAGATGGAGTTCAGCCAAAATCCGAAACTTACCAATAGATTTCATTTTCATTTTTCTCAAATCCTGCACAATTTCCCAACACACATTTGGATAGACTACACACTTCATCATAGATTTCAAAAGCAAGGCAAAATTTTATTTCAGTTCAAACACCTAACTGGAATGGCAAGAAAGGTGCCACATAAACAAGATAAAAGCAGATAACAAGATAAAAACAGATAACAAGATTCAATTTGAAGCTAAGGAACATTCCTTAATTGGATTGCATACTTGAGCTGGCGTATATTTGTCAGATGTGTTACAACTATAATAGAATGTACCTATCACTTGATACAGTGAGAAACTGGGAGCTGACAGAAATCTCATAAATGTCTATCAGCTTCAGTGTAAATAGTACATCACATAATGTTGATTATCAACATGGAATCCCCTTACACTCACTCTTAAAGTAGCTTGTTCATTCATACTAAATGCCTTGAGCACTTCTGTATGTCAACCGAATAAGGTTTCACATCTGTTTTTAGAATATGTATGAGGCAAGATAATGGTAAATATATCTTATCTTAAACATGTGCATGAGATTTTGGTTTTAAACTCTCGTCATTCTAATAAAATGGAGAGGTTTTGTACTTCTTTTTTACATTTGTTTCGAAAATTTGTAAATGATTAATTTGGCAAGAATTTTACATGTTCCAGAATTACTGAATAAAACAAAAATCACATTTATTGAATGAAAATAATGAGAATATGGATTTACTTGTTTATCTGTGATTTTCATTTCAAGGAGTGTGATTCCTTATCCTTTTCACATGTCATAACATTTAAAATGAATCTCTACACAGGATGATTTGAAACTCACCTATATCTGAGAGAGAATACAAAATTATTAATTTAGATTTGGTGCTTAAAGGTGTTTGCTTAATTTTGAGGATTGGGTGAGTGTGCACTGCACCCGGCCCTCAAGCATTTCATCACCTCATCACCTCTTAATCCAACTTGGGAACTAATAGGTGTCACAATAATACAGGTGCAATCTTCTCATCCATGCAATTTAAATTAGCCCCACAGTAAATTCAAGAGCGATTTTCCATGCAACAAGATCCTTGCACAGATATCAGGAGAGAAAGAAAGACGGTGTCATGTTACATTTGACACCATATTGACAATCTGTTTCCTTGAATTTTGTTTAATTTCCATTATTACTATAATTGTGTTTCTCATAAGTGAATATGACATGGATGGATAAAACAGGATATCTATAGATTTGCAAGGAAGGCAGAGTTGTATTCAGTTACTACACACTTTTTTTTTAAATGATCAACATTCTAATGAGTTATTTGTTTATCTCTATAATATCATTTTCATTATAAAGCAAATATATTTTTTATTAACATACAAGTATTTCTAGTGAAAAAAATAAATAAACACATGCACAATTACATGTATATCTTGACTATAAGGTATATCACAATGCTTAAAGTGACTCGTTAACATTGTTGAAGGTTGATGAAAAAATGAGTGATTTTTGTATGAAATGTTACTTATTATATTCCTTCTACCATACTGACCCTCTAACATGCAAAAAATCCTGAAAAAATTCTCAAACCACAAAGATATTTATGGTTTTCTTTGAAGGCGTCACTGTGCGACACCCTCTTACAGTAAATTCTCCCAACCAATTTTTGAATTTTCCCAACCGTTTTTCCATGAAAACAAGACATAAAGCAGGCTTTTAAACATCTTTCAATTCTTAAATGTTTGGAATGGTATATAGAACCAATTCATTGCTTTGTGATGATTTTCATTCACCTAAGATTTAGTTAAAATATAATAATACAGTTGGGAGAATTCTGGAATCGATCAGATCAGCTTTTCCCAATTTGTATCATTAATAATGGTCCGTTCTCACTCAAACTTTCAGATTATCTGTAATTGTACATCTAGCATTGAAGTCACTACCTCAGCACCATTTTCTCTCATCCAAACAATGTTATAAAGTCCCTTTAAAGAGCCCCTTTGGTTTAAAAAAAAAAGGGGGAAATGTGCATAATGCACATTTTTTTTGATATACATCATCTTTTTTAAAAACAAAAGTAGCATTTTCAAGATTTTTTAGTGCCTTTTGAGGCTTAGCATTGTGCAATAATTTATTGTGCATTATTCATTTAGAAAAATGAATTTTGAACAAGTTTCCGAAAATAATATCGCTAGTGATATTCGTTTGTCTCGCAATGTATGGTCAATAAGGGATCTAAAAGATCACAACGTTTCGTGCGCCTCTGCAACACTTCGTCAGGTGATAAAATCTAATGTAAGCAGGCGTGTTTTATACTCTACGGGAGGGCCGGCGGTCAATTAATTTGATCAATAATTGGAACAATAACGCACAAGGCCTATTGGCCAAGGCACACGGGTGCTCAACCAATCAACAGGCCGCTGACCATAGATCAGTAAAATATGATCTGATAGAAAGTATACATAACTAGAAATATCGCAATCTGTATTGCCGCGCAATGCGAATGTATCCCCCGGCAGTGGCAGCGATTTTGTGTCATCCTTATGTTCGAAGAAGGGACAAAGATCCCCTCTTCCCTCCCTGAAACAAAAGGATGACGTAGAGATCGCCACTAGTGGCTCGGACTATTGTCAAGACTAGGATAGGAGCAGCATCACCAAACCAATAATGCATCTCTGTAGAAAATTTGAAAGAAATCTTTTTAAGAAATGTGGCAGTTAGAGCGCACAAAAGACAGCCACCAAAATACGACCTTTGACCCTATAACAGATGGAGCACAGGTGGCAGCATCACCAAACACTAAAGATGTGTACATTGTACTAAGACACACCTCCATACAACACTTGAAAGAAATCTGTCAAGAAATGTGGCAGTTAGAGCGCATAAAAGACATATGACCTTTGACCATATAAAAGACGGAACAATGAGGGCAGCATCGCCCAAAAGTGTAGATGTGTAGATTGTACCAAGATACATCTCCTTTCAAAATTTGAAAGAAATCTGTCATGAAATATGACCTGCATAGTGCACATTAGACACCCACCAAAATATGACCTTTGACCCTAAAAAACACGGGACACCAGTGGCAGCATCACCAAAAACTATAGGTGCGTAGATTTTACCAACATACACTTCCATACTCAATTTGAAAGAAATCTGTTAAGAAATGATGCAGTTACACCACACACTAGAGTGCACAAAAGATATCTATCAAAATATGACCTTTGACCCTATAAAAGACGGAACACTGGAGGCAGCATCAGCAAAATCTATAGGCTTGTAGATCGTACCAAGATACACCTTCGTTCAAAATTTGAACAAAATCCCTTGAGAAATGTGGCCTATAAAGCGCACACAAACCATCCACAAAAATATGGCCTTTTACCCTATAGAAGACGGAACACTGAGGGCAGCATCACCAAAAGTTAGAGGTGTGTAGATTATACCAAGATACACCTCCATACAAAATTTGAAAAAAATCTGTCAAGGAATGTGGCAGTTAGAGCACACACAAGAATATGACGCGGCGGCGTAACGCTGCTGAATCCAAAGTACCCCACCGGCATACTGCCAGGGGATACAATTAATGCATGTCATAAGTCATTAACCAAATCAAATTTCTTTTACCTAGAAAGTTAATAGAATTATCAACAACTATATACATCAATAATACATTATTTTGTGTTTTCCATAAACTCTCAATAAATAATAAATATATTATCTTTGTTTTTATAAAATATTTATGCATCTTTTTTTTTCTGCAAACAACAGACTCAGAATGAATAAAGAAAAAGAAAAATCATTGTCCAACAATGTATCTGTAACTGAGCTAATATTGGTAGCTCTGTTGACAAGTTTGTTCTTGAAGAAAGTATACATAATGCATGTCATAAGTCATTACCCAATCAAAAACATTTTTCTACTTTAAAAGTTAATAGAATTATCAACATCTATATACATCCATAATATATTAATTTGTATCTTCCATAAACTCTCAATATATAGTCAGTGTATCATCTTTGTCTTCATAAATATATACATTTTTTATACAAATAATAGACTCATCATTCAGAAGGAAAAAATAAAAATCATCATCCAACAATATACTATAACTGAGCTAACATTGGTAGCTCTCTTCATGAGTTTGACTACTTGCTCTTGATGATTATATGATTTTTCATAGCCATCTCTGAAATTGTTATAACTTTATCCCTACATCTTGGATACTTGTAAAAAACATATCAAACAAATAAGACAATTACATTTGTAACCCAAATTTTGGTGAGGTAACAAGTCTACAAACATCAATGCATTGATTTTCTTGTTAGGTACTGTAAAAGAATATAAATGATCTGAGTAAACTTTGAAATTCATTCATATGAGTGAAGTTATTGCACTAACTTATTGCTCATAAACATCACTACACAACCAGAATTTGTTTGATTATTCCACCATTAATAAAACAAATTTGTAATGGAGGCATATATACAAAGCCTACAAAATATAAATACACAAATAATCTATTGAAAGTGTTCAATAGAAATTGAATAATGCAGTAGTGTACAATACTCATTATATTTAATAGGCCTTGGTACAACTTCGATTAAAAAAAAAATCTCATCAAAATTTTGTAGACATAAAGAGAATCAACAAATGTATTTGATTTAGTCATTCCAAAGTTTAAATCTCATCTTAATAGCAATGTTGTTAATGAAACAAATCTTCCACAAAATGTGCACCTGAGGTGTCATTCAATGCCAGCAAACTTTCTCCAATGAAACATGAATTATACATAAAAAGAAAGACTCTTTCTTGAAAATGAAATATCACATGAACAATGCCTTTATAACTGTCTGTGTATGAATGATAGGCTCTACTTATACTTACATATGCAAGTTTTTAAAATGAACAGTTGAGAATCTAGACAGAGATGCATGTAGAACAGCTGTCATATTTCTTCTACTAGATAGGGGTGACAAGTCGATTCATAGTTTTCCTAAGGTCATCCCTTGATCCGTATATCATTCTCCGTTTACGAGTAGTCGTCAATTTCTATGAGCAAAGAAGATTGAACATTACATTTATTAAAATGACATATTTATTATGATGATGATGGTGCAGCACTCATTAGCAGAGGTTGAAAAAAGTGAGTTAAAAAGGGTCTTGAATCATGAAAACATATACATGTGTATGTATACAAATGTCCATTTAAAAAAATTTTATCACAATAATATTTTATCAATTATTTTTGAAAACTTTTTTGTTGGTAATATATATAGATATTTGTTTAATAACTGAAAAATCATCTCATAGTTAAGTAGCATACCAACTCAAGTCACAACTGCACCGATTCTTTTTATCTTAAAATTGGATTGAAGCAATAAAAAAATACACTACAGCTGTGGGCCATTTAGCTTTTCAAAACTAAAAAAAGAGCTCTGTTAAACTGAAATATACTGAAAAAACAAGATACTTAAATATCACTTTGAAAAAAAAGTGCACTTATACGACACGAAACCTAAAAGAGAACAGAAAATGACTTTTTAAACTGGATTGAAGACAGCTTAAAACCCAGTCAAAAAAACAATTAAATGACACCATAAGCATCACATTAGTCCTACAAAAATATTATTCTATTACTATAATTACCTTGGATGATCTCTTGGGTTGAGGTTCATCTGGAACAACCTGCTCAGTGTACTGACTGTTCACTGATGGTGACATCACAGATGACCAGCGGGGTGGACCAGGATTCTTCTTTCTCTGCAAGTCTGAAGGATCACATCAAACAAATAACCATACTAATCTAAATTATATTGGACATCTTTCATTGAAAACAAGATAATTGCCCGATTGTGTCTCGCTCACATGTGACCTAATTATACTAATGTTCCCGAAGAACATCCCTGACTCAAGTTCGTTTCTACTAAGAACAATGTACCGGTATGCAAAGTTATCTTTTCCTGACAGTTGCCATGATTGTGTTTGGAAATAAGTTTTTATTGGCTTCAAACTTTTTTGGTCACAATGGAATAACAGTTGCAAAGTTATTTGTGGCAAGAAAGTCTTGCAAGTAACTTTAACATATGATCTCAAATGACCTTTGACCTTAGCATGTGACCCCTGACAACCTCATAACGTGAAGGTCCCCAAAGTGCATTTGTGACCCAAATTTAGTCATGATACAATAAACATGTGCAAAGTTATTTGTCACAAGAGAGTCTTACATGAAAACTTTAATATATGACCTTTGACCTTAGCTTGTGACCCTTGACAGCACCATAGTGTGAAGTTCCCTAAAGTGCATCTCTGACCCAAGTTTGGTGATAATAGGGTTACTGTTGTGAAGTTATATCACAAGAGTGTGATATGACCTCAAATGCCATTTGACTTAAACATGTGATCTGTACCAAGTTTGATCACATTACAATTAACAGGTATGAAGTTATATGCAGGTAAACTTTAACTTATGACCTCAAATGACCTTTGACCTTAGCATATGACCCTTGACAGCACCATAGTGTGAAGGTCCCCCAAGTGCATCTGTGCCCCAAGTTTAGTCACAATAGGTTTGACGGTTGCGAAGTTATTTACTACAAGAGAATCTTGCAAGTAAACTTTAACATTTGTGACAGCCGTCGTATGAATAGACGGTCGGCGAATAGGCGAGACAAAAAAAGGTTTTACAGGTTTTTCAATCATTCAAATCAGATATGCTTTTATTATGCAATGAGATGTTCAAGCACTCTTCTGTTTAACCCTCTTTCTCTCTTATCTCTGCTTCATTTTCATTTTCTTTCCATCTAGATAAATAAAATTGTATACATAGTAAACTTTCAATTTTCCTTCTGTAACCCCTTTCTTCCTTGGTCATTTACTATTTTTCTGATACTTCTCTTTTTTTATCATTAGAATCACAAATGTTTCGTACTGGAGACTATTTTCTCTTCAAAATTTGAAGGAAAAAAAAATATTGATTAACCAATACTTTTGATGATACATCAACTGTATGTGCTAAATAAAGCAAAGTACATAACAAGTTACAGAATGTCCCAGAGGCATCTGTTGATTTAGTCAAGGAAGACTCATCCATTCGCTGCAGGTCAAATAACTCCACACTTGCTGTGATTGGATTTCACCTCAATGTAAAAATGAAATATCAGTTGTCAAACATGCAGCTGATATTTGCAAAAGTATAGGAAATTAAAATCTTGCATTTATTTTTCATATCAGGTTATTTGTTGTCTTTGCAACCAAACAGATGTTGTGCTCAGTCAGTCTTTGTGCCTCCATATATACTCACATTTTAATAAATTTTCTCATTACTCTGTTTCTAAACTGATTTTTAGCATAGTAAGGTAGGATAATTTAGATGTTTGACCCTAGCGCAGAGTCAAGGCAGAAGGCTTACCATGAGGATTTGGTATTATCAAGGAAAACTGGATTTCTTGGGAACTTTCTTCATCCTCACTTTGTGTATATGTCTGGATTGCATCCAAAATGTCAATATCTTGAGAAGAAGCAACTGGAAATATAAAGAAATTATCACATATATAGTCCAAGGCCAAGCACAGATTGTTCATATTTCTTTCATAAATATTTTGAGTACTATCGAAAACAAGATACAGCATTGCTTTTACCATGGCAGAACATTTATTACCTATTTACTGCTGAAACGTTCAAATGGAGGAAAGTGCACTAATTGCACTATAGTATCAAACCATATAAAAAAATAGCAATAATCAATTTTGTTTTGCAGAATGAAAACAAAATTGTAATCAAGACTTTTAATTATAATGATATAAAATTCACAACAAAGTAAATTTGCAATTGTGTATATTCTTTCCTGAGAACTACAAGGTCATAACTCAGTTAAAACCCAGAACTTGAGTTTGTCACCTAATTATACATTTACAGTTAAAGTTTAACTTATGCTATGATGAAACATCATATTGATTAAAATGAAATAAGTTATAGGTTCATTCACCTGGGTTTTTGAAATGTCCAGAAACTCTACTTTCCTGCCAAAGGCCGTCTTTGACATTTTGCCTTCCCTGTGTAGCACTATTCCTTTGTCTCTCATTGCAGGCTGATGCTTGAACAGTGGTGCATCTCTGTCTCATCGCCTTGGGCGTGGAATATGTGATAACAGATCTTTAACGGTAAAATAAATGCTTATGTGATAGACATTTATGACAGCAACCTATCATACGACACGTCAGACACTCACACTGTAAACCTACATGCATCTGACAAGGGTATATTTGTTTGTTAAATGTTAATTTATCCCAACATTGTAATATCGCATGATCTGTATTCCAAGCAAAGAAAATGAGACACAAATCATATAAGCCTCAGCTGATAGAAAAAAACGGACAATCATTGATATATCACATGGCATAAACATTTTGTAGGAACTATTGCTTTTTAAGAAACAAAATACTTCCCTTGTTCATCCCAACTAACCTTTTAGTGAAAACTTCTTGCTGCTCATGCTTGACTTCATCAACACATGAAGTGCTCCTCTTCAGAGTATGGAATGCCTTGAAAGTTGTAGCTGGTTGATCCTCAGGATCATCATGGAAGGCGTATTCATCATCCTCATCAGAAGAATCATTCTGCCTAGCTCTAATATTGGACATCTGTCTGGTTTTTGTACTTGGAACTGTTGAATGCTTTTGAAATTGCTTCATCATGGCTGGTTGTTTCTTCAGAGATTTGTTGGTTTGAGCACCACCTCTTTTGGTAGACAGGACTTTCTCTTCCCAATGAGTGGGTGCTGTTTCACCTTCACTTTCAGACTCATCCTCTTGACTTTCATTTTCTCTTGCTAATATAGCAACAGAACATGACCTTGCTTTTTTCTTAGAGTTGCTCTTTCTTCTGGCTGCTCTAGACTTCCCCCTTCTTTCCTCCTTCGAGGAACAGAATCCATTTTCATTCCAAGGGCTGTTCCTGGCTGACAGACGAGCTGATTTCCTCTGTGGTTGATTAGGTTCTTGTGCTCCCCTCCTAGATCTCTTTTGGCAGCTCTGCTTCCTTGTCCTTGAAGCTACCTGGGTATTCTGTGATTCATCATCACAAGGTTCTTTGTGGGCTTGAGGAGCTATGGCCGCAACAGGAGATGGCTTCAAATTCTTCTTGGACCACAGCTGCCGATCACTACTGGTATAATTAGGGCTACTGAACTTGTTGTTGAAATGGTTGTAACAAGATGGCCTCTTGCTTGTTGAATAACTGGTAGAAGCTGGAAGATTCTGACAGTCTTGTAGAGGATTCCTGATGCTTCCTGGCTGTTCTCCATATTCAGACAAAGTAGGGTTAGATGACACTTGTGGCTGATACAGACTTCCTGGTCTAATTACAGGTTGCATGGCATACACAGCACTAGACAGGATCTGGTGTTGGTTCTGATAATTAGCAGGCGGATGCTGGAAAAGGTGTGATGAAGTATTCAAAGAACCCCTGTTATGCTCAATTCTGGGTGTAACATCATCTGGCAATCCATGTTGGCTGGAACTGTAATATGATGAACTCTGTGCATGCACCTGGTTAGAATTGAGTACATTCGCTTGGTTGACCCGGAATTGAGTAGGCACTTTACATGAATGGTTGTAGCTATCTGTTTGCACAGGTGTTACTCTTGACTGCTCAGCACCATCACTCCAACCTGAACCAGACGGATATCTGCTCCTGGTAAAAGTTGTCCCAGCTGACATCGGAGGTACTGATGAACTTGTTGGACGATTCGTTTCTCTGTCCAGCTGATACATTCTCTCACTGTTATCTCCCTTTGGATGTGTAGCTGTTGTCATCTTGTTTAGGGTGGCATGGCTTTTCTCTGTTTCTTTGAGAAGCATACTCTGCTGATCTTTGATGCTCTGTTGCTCTTCGTGGACCTTATCTAGATGCTGTATAGTTACATTTTGCTGCTCTGTGTACATGTCAAGCATAGCTTTCAGGAGGTGCTCATTTCTGTCGGATCTGGCAGTAGCCAGCTGGGACTCAAGGAGCTGAATCTGTGCATCTTTCTGGGATGGAGAAAGTAAATAAAGAGAAGGAAAAATGAAAATATATTTACAACTATCTCAATTTGATTTTAAAAATTACTCATTGATTTCATAAAAAGCAGATTTGTGTAACTTTGTCATTATTATGATAACCTTGGATAAAACTATCTGAATGCAACTTGATCTCCAACATGCCTCTGGCTATGATTAAATTATTGTAACCCTGTAAACTCTGACATCATAAAGGTGTATTAATTCTCTTGACTATAACAACTTAACACTTTCTGCAAAGAATGAGGGGAGGGAGAAGAGGCTTTGCACTACAGTTACAAGTACAAGATAAACATATTGCATTTACACTTTATAAAAACAACATGGGAAAATTAAGATGATCGTGTCGACACTCACAGAAGCAATTGTTTCCTTCAAATATTGTAGTTTTGCTTCATGATCCGCTCTTGTCTTGAGGCTATCAAGAAGTTGTCTGTGATGAAGGGCTAGCTCATTTGCAACTGAAAAATGAACAAACAAAAAAAACTGTGACTCATGGTACTGGTTTTACACTTCACTCATTCAATTACTGGAGTACATACAGGAAGGAAGCTACCTCAACTATCCTCTCAGGAGCTTTGTGAAAAAGAAAGAAAAAAATCTGTTCAATTCATCTCCCATCTTTAGCTATTTCTATTCATACTGTTGCAAAACAAAAGAAGGGGAAATCTTGAGAAAATTTCAGAACTTATAGAAGTTCAAAAAAATGGAAACTTTCTGAGTTGGCACATATTTTTCCCAAGAATTCACTACAACTATCACACAACACTCATGAAAATGAAATGATACGATCGTAAAGTGTACCAATCACCTGAAAAATAAATATTTGTGTATAGCTAGAATGTATAAAATCAACCTTAACAAACTTTCCCTGACATTCTATAGGTTAACGGTTGAGGAGTATGAGGATATAAAAGATAAACCCTACATGTAGGGCTCATACAGAACCCAAGTCGAATTTGAATTCCCTGTGTGCCCCATTTTACGTAAGTGCGTGTGTGCATTAACTAGTCTACTCAACAAGATGTTTTGCCCTTCACCGAGAATGTATTTAATTGCCATATCTCTTTGTGGAAGTTATATCTAAAAATTATATTTTTAATACAGTATAGCCATATGGAACCCCTTACATCAAGGGCGAAACATGTTTCGGTGATTGGTTCCCTTTAAAGTAGACTTACTTTTGCTCATGACTGCGGCAGTGCGAGTTGTTGTTTCTGAGATGTTTGAATCAACATCTTTCTTTATGGATGATGCAGCATGCTTGACTTCATCTGCACAGTCTTTCACAATTGCTATGAAAGTATTGATCAGATCTCTGCAAAACACACAAAAACACACAAGAAGTATAGAGGATTGTTCTTGTTAATGTGAGTGTTGCATTAGAGTTTTGTGCCAGTCTGCATTTACACTGTACTTCATAAATCCAATCTGAATATTGAATTACTGCTCTGGAAAAATTATATGTATGTCACTTCACCTGAAACTAATGAATTAGAAGTAACTAGATGGAACTTCAACTGCGCACAGTCGAAAATGATGCCTCCGCCATAGAGCAATTTTACAAACCAAAATGGAAGCAATTTTTAAAATTCAAGTTTGATTGTAATCCATCTGTTGGTTCTAATGATAACGCGATCACGAGCTATTTTAGGATACATAATGAGCCCTGTGACCTTTGACCTCGTGACCCCAAATCTAATCAGTTCATTGGCTCTGCAAGATACATACATGACCCAAGTTTGGCGGTAATCCATCAATCGGTTCTTGAGATAACGTGATCACAAGCTATTTTGCATACATAATGAGCCCTGTGACCTTTGACCTCGTGACCCCAAAATCTAATCAGTTCATTAGCTCTGCAAGATACATACATGACCCAAGTTTGGCGGTAATCCATCAATCGGTTCTTGAGATAACACGATCACGAGCTATTTTTGCATACATAATGAGCCCTGTGACCTTTGACCTTTGACCTCGTGACCCCAAAATCTAATCAGTTCATTAGCTCTGCAAGATACATACATGACCCAAGTTTGGCGGTAATCCATCAATCGGTTCTTGAGATAACGCGATCACAAGCTATTTTTGCATACATAATGAGCCCTGTGACCTTTGACCTCGTGACCCCAAAATCTAATCAGTTCATTAGCTCTGCAAGATACATACATGACCCAAGTTTGGCGGTAATCCATCAATCGGTTCTTGAGATAACGCGATCACGAGCTATTTTTGCATACATAATGAGCCCTGTGACCTTTGACCTTTGACCCCAAAATCTAATCAGTTCATTAGCTCTGCAAGATACATACATGACCCAAGTTTGGCGGTAATCCATCAATCGGTTCTTGAGATAACGCGATCACAAGCTATTTTTGCATACATAATGAGCCTTGTGACCTTTGACCTTTGACCTCGTGACCCCAAAATCTAATAAGTTCATTAGCTCTGCAAGATACATACATGACCCAAGTTTGGCGGTAATCCATTCATCGGTTCTTGAGATAACGCGATCACGAGAACGGGACGTACGGACGGACGGACAACCAGAAAACATAATGCCTCCGGCTACTTTGTAGCGGAGGCATAATAAATAAGAAGGGGGAAAAGGTTACAAACTAGAACTACTAAGTTAGTTTGCCATGTTTTGAATTTTTACAAGCAAAAGTGAAATTCCTTAGACTAAGGTTAAAATTTGTATGAGCAGAAAAAAACAGAAAAAAAAACAAGATCAAACCACAGAAATGGTAAAAGCATCTGTTCAGAGCCAGAAGGGCATCAACTCTGTGATAACGTATGTGAGTAAACACCTTTCTGGCTCCAAATATACAATATGATATGCCAGCTTCACACTGCCTTTATATGCGACACATTGGCAGCACTGAATGTACCTGTCATCTCTTTCCTTTGCTTTTTCTCTATTGAATTCTTGCATTCCTTGGAAGCTCTTCCTCCTTGGGAGTGAGGTTTTCTTTGAGGCATTTTCCTTCTGGAACAGTGGGGGCTTCGACATATATTTCATATAGAAGTTTGAAGATGTGCTCTGAAATGCAAAGTATGATTTCAAAGGGAAACCACAGTAGAGTTAAAATCATTACAAAGAAATGCAGAATGAGAGTCAAATTTGTTTTGTCAAAAGTTGATTGCCCATGAGGTTATCATGGCTATTGTATAAATCATAATGTACCGGTACATGTGTAAAAATTTTAATCGGTGAATCAAAATCATGCAGTACTGTTTGAATATTAAAGAAATATGTACTCTATTAACCATTCCTTGAATGCTTGAGCGCCTGGCTAAAGCCAGGGTTATAATATGATTGCAGGGCCCTCAGGAAGACAGTATTAATACTGATGAGGCTACCCTAGGTAAACAAGACATATAATTACTATTATTATTATTATTGTATTTCCTTCAAATTATTGTAATATCCATGACACGTTACCCAACCACATGATGTTACAGATACCTGAAGCTTTGACAGAATCCACAAAAATCAACTGGAACAGTGATAGATGATTGACCAAACAGGACTCCTCCACCAGGGTAAAGGCTCACTTGAACAAACTTAAAGGCATTCCTTCATGTGCAAAGTCCTTACACTTAAATTACAATGAACAGTCACACTGAATATTGTACCTCATTTTGTTGAGAGTTTCCCTGTTGCTGGGACATCATTTGAGAGAAAAGGTCAAAGGAGCTGGACTGTGAATTCTCCATCTGAGAGCCCATTACTTGAGAATTTGTTGCACTGCTCGAGAAGCTTTGGCTAGAATTGAATGCTGAATCGGATGTACAGTCTGCCCTTGAACCACCTTTCTGAAGGAATTTCCTGCAATTTTCACAAACATACAATGAGAGCAAGAAAGGCCTTAGCTATATTAAAAAACACAACAACAACAAAACATTATTGAATTATGATAATTTTTTTCCACAGGACACATACATGTACATACATTGACAGTATATGAAAAATGGATAATATAGATGTCACTAAAACTAGTAAAGTGTAGGGGAAAATCTTCTCACCAAGTCTTGCATGAAAGAAGACAACTTTAACTCTAAAAAGTATGTCAGTTGCTAATTATAAACTACAGTTTTGAGCAAGTTGCACCTCCATCCACATGTACTTATCATTTCAATTTGGCCTAAAATTATGTTTATACTTATAATTATAAAGTTATAGTCTAGTAATATAGACTTACCCAGGATTGGATGAAAACAGCTCAGATGTGTTCAGATGGTTCGGCATCTTTTACTGGGTAAGGGTACCAAGTCCCCGTTGGTTGGCAGCCCCCCAATGTTTTTTCCTACATGGAACCTTTCATCAGAAAATATAAATAATAGACTATATTTGAAGGTTCATGTTTGATCCCCTTGGCTTTACTTTAGTTATAAGGCTTTATGCACTTATCAATTGTATGATGCACCTAGCGACCCCCGGGAATGGTGCGTCATTGGTCCTATGTGAGTCAGATATCGGGTTACCATGACGCACCCCTGTGTCAACACTGTGACGGACCATTCAACTACATGACGGTACATACTGTGACTTATGTGACACACCATCTCTTGATTTTGAAGAACCATGACGCTCATCAAATTTTGTTCTACGCATGCGCTATGCTTTCTGCACACATGCTAGCACTATGTGTGACAGTCGGCACTCCATAGTTTGGGGGCGCTAGCGCTCCATAAAAACAAAATAAGTAGTGCACATAAATGTTCGATGAGTTACGAACAATGATCGCCAAGGAAGCCATCAACCCTTGAGCTTTTCATCAGTTTAACGATGTAAGTAGAATTGAGAGTATATATATAAAATCTTAAATTAATGGTTTTCCGATCAGACTAAACTCATTCGAGGTTGATATTATAACGTATCTTTATGCATAAATGTTGTCTTTTTAATTGTCGAACTTTGATTGTTAACGAACACGTGTATGTGTGTATGATTGTGTGTGTTCTTAAGTACGCATAGCACATTCAAAGCATTGTTGAATGCGAGTATAGAGTATTGTACATGCACTTTGCATGCTACCCAAAATCTCTCATCTTCTTGGTGATGAGTTATGTAGATTAATCTGTAATGTTAATGATAAATGTATACTGTTAGATGTTGAGACATAAACAGACACATGTATTCCCTTCAATTTGCAGATGGCAACAGAATAAGGCTGTAACTGTAACAAGATGTAACTGTAACAAGATGTGCATCAAGTTGGAAGTAAATCGGTCTGTCTTTGATGTCAGCACTCAGCAGGCACAGTGGTAAGCTTTCCTATAAGTGCCTCACTACAATATGTTTATCCCATTATGATGTGTGGTTCATATTTTGGGCTGTGTTGAATTAACTCTAATTATGTAAACCGCAAATCTGTTATTCTAAGTGTATAATTAGCACTCTGATGAAGTTACTTAATAACAATATTATTTGTACACAATGTGCATGAAGGTTATTCTCAAACAATTAATACTTCAGTTACAGATACATAAATGGAAGTTTAGACATTCTTTACTTTAAATGTTTATTTATCATACATGTATTTTGTACATTAAGAAGTTATTTTATTATACATGTATTGCGTACAACAAGAAGTTGATTAAACGATCATTTAAGTTAATCGTTGAACACTGAAGCGTGTTATTCTTAGAAGATTGATACCAAATGTAAATGCCATTATACTTATTATTCGTATGTTTTGACTTGTCATTTTTCAGTTCTTACGGCTTTTGGCAAGCAAATAAACGTCTACAAGAAGCATAGACTATACAAGCCAGTACAAGAGAACGTGTGCGTCGTTTTTTGTTCTTCGTCTAAGTAAATACATCGGGGCAGGCACAGTAAGAACACTACCCACAGGGTGGTAAGAACTCTACCCACAAGTTAGCGACTACACACTACCCACTACATAGATGATGCATGCATCCGGGACGTGGAAGGCTACATCGTCAGCGAGGTCACTAAGCATCTCTTCAAGACTCATGGCATCGCCGTTGAACTCTCAAGCTCAAGTCATCGTGTGTACACATTCAAAGACCAAGAGTGTACACGAAAAGGAGTTCAAGCTACAATTGATAAACAGTGACCTTGAAAGAACATTGAACTATTCCATACATTCCACTTAATTTGGTTTTGTGGAAGCAGCTCGTTGGTATACCCTTTGAAACGGTAATATCGTAGTGGTTGATTTGGTATTGCTGCTGCAATTTGAATGGCTTTGATAAATTTAGTACATTTATTTGTACTAGAGCCTTACATTTTTATGAATGTGCAAATTTGGGTAATAATTTGTGCAAAATAAGATAAGAAGCACAAATTGTATTGGCATCGGCAAAATTTGTGGTATAGGCCTTTAAATATTTGCTAATTAATTAAAGCTAAGGATTCCTTTTAATTTTTGGAATTAATACTAGCTGTTTAGGCTAATCGATAACCTTTTTGGTTAAAAATGCAAATTTCAATGATTTTTGTGTTTGAAAGTTCAAGTTGTTTATTGTGAGCAAGTTTTGGTCAAATCAAAATTTCTACCATAGTTGAAGATTATTCTAAATTTCATGACTGACATGTTATAGATGTTTTAATTGTAAAGTAGGTGTGCACCTATCGATATGAAATTGTAGTGCACAACTGAGCAATTGAATTTGCCTTTGGAGTCGCTGTCCTGCATTGCCGTGTGCATAAGTAGTGCGCATGTGGGGTTGCGAGCTTTGTATTTCGGCTTCGGCTGGTGACATGGTCTGGGGCCCCCTGACTGATGCTTTGGGTATGGTCTGGTATCAGTTGGATTGTATCGCTTAGATAAGTAGGCGGGTTGAGCGGTTGTAGGGTTTGCATTTCATTGGCTTCTCCTAGATTCATTGGTTTTAGGATAAGATGTCGGAGTCTCACAGTAGAAAGTCTTCTAGAGAGCGACAACCTACTGAAAAGATGGCAGCGCTGCAAGGTGAAGAAGCAGTAAAGACAGAGCGAAAGTTCTTCAAAACCTATGGTGCTCTCAAAACCATCGTTAAGGAAGCAAGGAAAGCTATCAAAGCAGAAAGGGAAGAAGAGTCGATCAAGCGACATATCGAGGCACTCAAGTCGGAGAAAGGGAATTAGTGAAGATATTTGAGGACTTAAGGAAGCACAAGGCTCCTATTAGAGAAGTGAGGGAAAGGATGGACAGAGCTAATGCAATGGTAAGAGATGGCTTAAATGCCCTTGAGGAAGTTGTAGGATCACTGGGAAGTCCCTTTGATGCAGAGGACCGCAGGCAAATCGCAAGAGAACTCTTGAAGCAAGATTATGCAAAGTCAGTCTTTAGCTCATCCTTAAGTGAGGTGGACCCAGATGCAGGAACAAGCCAGCAGCCTGAAGCCACACCAATCCCTGCCACCTTTAGTCTTCCTGATCAGCCCGCAGTGCCTCCTCCCAGCAAGCTCTCACCTCGGCCTCCTTCATCTGTCGATTATGCAGATACTCTTTCAGAAGGCCCAACAGCATCACCCCTTGCCAGTGATAATCCTCCTCGGTCATCGCCACTGCTAGATACCCAGCAGTTTGCTCAAGCCCTAGCAGACAACATGTATCGGAATCGGCTGCCAGTTCCAGTGCCGCATACCTTTAGTGGTAATCCTCTTGAGTTCGTAAAATTTGAGAGGAGCTTCAAGACGCTCATTGGAGATAGAATACCGCCCACAGAGAAGCTGTATTACCTGAGACAATATGTTACAGGACAGGCAAGAGAGGCAATCGAAGGATTTTTCTACGGCAGCTCAGAGGATGCATATGCTGGCGCATGGAATACTCTAAAGCAGAGATATGGCCACCCCTTTCAAGTGCAAAGGGTGTTCCGAGAAAAGCTCCACAATTGGCCAAAGATTCCATCAAGAGACGGGAAGGCGCTTCAAAAGTATGCAGACTTTCTAAAAAGCTGCATGGATGCCATGCCGTATGTACCAGGTTTAGAAGTGTTAAATGACTGCATTGAAAATCAAAGGCTGCTCGGTAAGCTGCCTGAATGGCTTGCTGCCAGCTGGAACAGGCAGGTTACCAATGCCATCCAGAATGGGGGATTGTATCCACAATTTAAGTCTTTTGTGGGTTTCATGCTTAAGGAGGCACAAATCGCCAACAATCCGATCTCTTCATTGGAGGCCTTAAAGAGCAGCGATTCCGCAAGCTTAAGGAAAGATAAGATTCCTACAAAGAAAAGCTCTGCAATGGCCGTGAAAAGCAAGGAGAAGCACCACAAGCACCCGACTGAAGGCAAGAAACCTGCCAAAGGCTGTGGCCTGTGCCGGTCAACAGAACATTTCCTAGATGGATGTGCTCAATTCAAGATCAAATCCTTAGGTGATCGCAAAAGTTTTGTAAAGGAGAATGGTTTCTGTTTCGGGTGTCTTCGCCAAGGGCATTTCAGCAAGGATTGTACGAAGAGACATAAATGCGAGGTGTGCGGCAAAAGACATCCCTCCTCCCTCCATGAGTGGCGTCCTGAGGCAAATCAAGAAGACAAAGCGGATCAAGCCGCAACAACATCCCACAAGCTACACTTTGGAAAAGCAACAAGTACATCAATGATTGTGCCAGTATGGGTCGCCTCGGAGCAATCTCCATCAAAGGAGGTTTTAACATACGCTCTATTAGACACGCAGAGTGATGCCTCCTTCGTCCTCGAAGAGGTAGCTCAGAGCTTAGGCGTGCAGCGACAGCCCTTAAGACTGCAATTATCGACCATGACGTCCTCATCCACCATCCAGTGCGATGCAGTATCCAACCTGATCGTAAGAGGCATGACATCTCCCACTAAGGTAAAGATCTCAAAATGTTATACTAGAGAATTTATCCCGGCAGACCGCGAACATATTCCAACTAGGGAAACCACCGACAAGTGGCCACACCTCCAAGACATCGCTAGGGATATGTCTGCCCTCCAGGGATGCGAAGTTGGACTGCTAATAGGATACAACTGCCCGAAAGCCCTAGTACCTAGGCAGGTGGTCACGGGCACCGATGCCGAGCCTTACGCTATTCTGACAGACTTGGGATGGAGCGTCATCGGTGCAGCCAATACTCAAGAAGGTGACATCGATTCTAGTCGATGTGGCAGAGTGGCTACACGGGAGTTGCCAGGGGTTGCACCCAAGGATGTGCTTAAGGCCCTAGAGGCAGATTTCTCTGAGAGGTCCAGTAAGGACATGGCCTACTCACAAGAAGACATAGAGTTCGTCAAACACCTGGAAGCCACCATTGCAAAGAATGAAGACGGTCACCTGGTAATGCCACTGCCTTTCAAGAAAAGGCCAGAAATGCCGAACAACAGGCATCTTGCTGTTCAAAGTAAGGCTCAAGCACCTACAAAGAAAGATGGAAAGGGACACAAAGTACAAGGAGCAGTACCAGGCTTTCATGACTGAAATGATCAGGAATGGCTATGCAGAGAGGGTACAGGAAGAAAGTCCCCTTGGGTCGACGAACTACATCCCACATCATGGTGTTTACCATCCTCAAAAGAAGAAAATCAGAGTAGTTTTTGACTGCTCAGCAAGATTCCGTGGTACATGTTTGAATGATCATCTCCTGAAAGGCCCTGACCTTACAAATGCCTTGGTGGGAGTACTGCTCAGATTCAGGCAGCACGATGTGGCCATCATGTGTGATATTGAGAAGATGTTCTTTCAATTCCATGTGACAGAAGAACATCGAGATTTCCTACGCTTCCTATGGTGGGAGGGCAACAGCACAAAGGGCAAGCCAGTGGATTATCGAATGAAGGTACACCTTTTCGGTGCTGCGTCCTCACCAGGATGTGCGAACTATGGCCTAAAGCACCTTGCCAAAGAGCACAAAGATGACTTCCCCATGGCTTCACGTTTCCTAGCGAGAAATTTCTATGTGGACGATGGTATAACAAGTCTACCAAGTTCAGAAGAGGCCATTCACTTGGCAAGAGAAGCCATGGAACTTTGCCAGAGAGGGGGTATACGCCTCCACAAGTTTGTGTCTAACACGAAATCTGTCTTAGAGAGCATCCCAGAGTCAGAGCGCTCTGTTGATGTCACTAGTTTGGACCTCAACTTAGAAGAGTCAATTGAGAGAGCTTTGGGAATCTCGTGGAACTTAGCAGCTGACCATCTTTGTTTCAAGATTGCCCTGAAGGAGCAGCCGTGGTCCAGAAGAGGTATTCTCTCAACAGTGGCCTCACTGTATGACCCGCTGGGTTTTGTGGCCCCCGTGGTGCTACAGGGGAAGAAAATCCTTCAGGAAATGTGTCGAAGGGGACTTGGATGGGACGATCCAGTCCCGGAAACCTTGCGACCATCATGGGATCAGTGGCTCAAGGAACTGCCGCAGTTAGAGTCCCTAGGATTCCTCGATGTCTCCATCCCCCTGGCTTCAGCAATCCAGCTGTAGTGCAACTGCACCACTTCTCAGATGCCAGCACCACAGGATATGGTCAGTGCTCATATGTACGGCTCGTGAATGAGAAGGAGGAAGTTCATTGCTCTCTGATTTTTGCCAAAGCGAGAGTCGCTCCATCCAAGGTAGTAACCATACCTCGACTAGAGTTAACAGCTGCGGTGGTCTCAGCTAAGGTCAGCTCTATGTTGAAAGACGAACTGGAGCTTCAACTGGTTGAGGAGTTCTTTTGGACTGACTCCAAGGTAGTCATAGGCTACATCAACAATGAGGCCCGAAGGTTTCATACATTTGTGGCGAACAGAGTTCAGCTAATCAGGGATAGAAGTCTCCAAGATCAATGGCACTACGTACCCACCGAAGAGAATCCGGCCGACCATGCGTCCAGAGGACTCAGTCCTACAGAGCTATTGAAGACCAAGCAATGGATGAATGGACCAGACTTCCTTTGGGAACGTAACCTAGAGTTCAGAGATATCTCTGCGCAACTGAATGTTGGTGACCCTGAGGTAAAGATAGCTATCTTTGCAACTAACCTCAATCTTGACAAGCCAGACCTGCTACAGCGTCTAGCCAGACTCTCTAGCTGGTCTTTGATGGTTAGAGTCTTGTGTCGACTCAAAATGGCCTCAAAGAAAGCTGATGAACGAGCCTCACTTGCTCAAGAAAGAGAGACGGCTAAGGCCTTCATCCTTCAGCTAGTCCAAAGAGAGACTTACTCTCAAGAGATGAAGTGCTTGACTCAAAAGAAAACTGTGAAGGACGCAAGCAGTATCCAAGATCTGGATCCATACTTAGATGAGGATGGAACCCTACGAGTAGGAGGCAGGCTAAAGGACTTGCCCCATCCTGTCATCCTTCCAAAGAACAGCCAGATCACCAGAGCAATCGTACAGCACTTTCATCAGAAAGTCTGTCATCAAGGTAGAGGCATCACTCAGAATGAGATACGAGCCAATGGATACTGGATCGTGAAGGGATCTAGATTGGTAGCGCAGTTGATTAAGAACTGTGTAACATGCAGACGCCTGCGCAGACCCCAGGAAGAGCAAAAGATGGCCAACCTTCCCGATGATAGGGTAGAGCCCTCTTACCCTTTTACGTACGTGGGTATGGACTGTTTTGGTCCATTTGTTGTTAAAAGAGGTCGCTCGGATGTGAAGCGATATGGGTTGCTCTTCACTTGTCTGTGTTCTAGAGGTGTTCACATTGAAATGGTTGATGACATGTCTACAGATTCATTCATTAATGCTCTACGTTGCTTCATTGCAATCAGAGGAGCAGTCCGACGAATCAGGTGCGACCAAGGTAGCAATTTCGTGGGAGCTAGGAATGAATTTCAGGTAGCCATGAAGGAAATGGATGCTGTCAAGGTTGAAGCCTATCTTGCAGACAAGCAGTGTGAATTTGTTTTCAATGCTCCTCATTCAAGCCATGCCGGAGGGGTTTGGGAACGGCAGATCCGTTCCATAAGGAATGTCCTGAGGGCCACTATTGATTTATGCCCTGGAAGACTCACTGATGCTTCTCTGCGTACCTTCTTCTATGAAGCAATGGCTATTGTGAATAGCAGGCCTTTGACGATGACCAATCTGAACGACCCCAGTACTGCCGCACCTTTGACCCCTAATCATCTTCTCACTATGAAAAAGTTGGTGCCGTTGCCACCTCCTGGTGAGTTTCCTAAGACAGGTATGTACCTGAGGAAAGCTTGGAGAAGGGTTCAATTCTTGACACAGCAGTTCTGGTCCCGATGGCGCAAGGAGTACCTTCTTTCCTTGCAAGGGCATAACAAGTGGACAAAAACTCGAAGAAACTTGAGGATTGGAGATGTTGTCTTGCTGATGGACAACGAAGTGCCACGCGTAAAGTGGCCCCTTGCTGTAATTACAACAGCGAACCCTGATGCTGATGGTTTGGTCAGAAAAATCCAGGTACGAGTAGGAACAAAGAACCTGGAAAAAGGTGTTAAGAGGTCAGAGTTATGGAGACCAGTGCAGAAAGTGGTTCTCCTCTTGGAACATCCTGGAACATCTGACTCAGATTCTGAATGAGTGTTTTACTCACTTTACTGCAGAGTTGTTGGTGAATTGTACACCGACTGTGATCGCGCCTCGCCCTGTGCCCTCATTTGGCTCATGGCTTCTGTCATGGGGGTTTTTTTTGGTCAGCGGTTGTCTGTCATTGCCGGGATGCATTGCTCCGTCTTCCTCCTTCTTGCGCGCCTTATGTGCTCTGCGGTGCATGGCAGTGACTCTTTTTTTTGTTCAAATATGTTGCCCAGTTGTGCTAGTGTAGTTAACTTTAAGCATTATACTGTAGTTGTTACTATGCTACATACAGTTGCAACATTGTTTTTTTTGTAATACATGTTAAAACTTGATTCATGTGTAATGGAGTACCGGTAGTTGAAAATTACAGACTCAGGTTGTCATTGTATGGCAGGCTGAATTATTTGTAAGTAATTTGGTGGGAGTGTGACAGTCGGCACTCCATAGTTTGGGGGCGCTAGCGCTCCATAAAAACAAAATAAGTAGTGCACATAAATGTTCGATGAGTTACGAACAATGATCGCCAAGGAAGCCATCAACCCTTGAGCTTTTCATCAGTTTAACGATGTAAGTAGAATTGAGAGTATATAAAATCTTAAATTAATGGTTTCCGATCAGACTAAACTCATTCGAGGTTGATATTATAACGTATCTTTATGCATAAATGTTGTCTTTTTAATTGCCGAACTTTGATTGTTAACGAACACGTGTATGTGTGTATGATTGTGTGTGTTCTTAAGTACGCATAGCACATTCAAAGCATTGTTGAATGCGAGTATAGAGTATTGTACATGCACTTTGCATGCTACCCAAAATCTCTCATCTTCTTGGTGATGAGTTATGTAGATTAATCTGTAATGTTAATGATAAATGTATACTGTTAGATGTTGAGACATAAACAGACACATGTATTCCCTTCAATTTGCAGATGGCAACAGAATAAGGCTGTAACTGTAACAAGATGTAACTGCAACAAGATGTGCATCAAGTTGAAAGTAAATCGGTCTGTCTTTGATGTCAGCACTCAGCAGGCACAGTGGTAAGCTTTCCTATAAGTGCCTCACTACAATATGTTTATCCCATTATGATGTGTGGTTCATATTTTGGGCCGTGTTGAATTAACTCTAATTATGTAAACCGCAAATCTGTTATTCTAAGTGTATAATTAGCACTCTGATGAAGTTACTTAATAACAATATTATTTGTACACAATGTGCATGAAGGTTATTCTCAAACAATTAATACTTCAGTTACAGATACATAAATGGAAGTTTAGACATTCTTTACTTTAAATGTCTATTTATCATACATGTATTTTGTACATTAAGAAGTTATTTTATTATACATGTATTGCGTACAACAAGAAGTTGATTAAACGATCATTTAAGTTAATCGTTGAACACTGAAGCGTGTTATTCTTAGAAGATTGATACCAAATGTAAATGCCGTTATACTTATTATTTGTATGTTTTGACTTGTCATTTTTCAGTTCTTACGGCTTTTGGCAAGCAAATAAACGTCTACAAGAAGCATAGACTATACAAGCCAGTACAAGAGAACGTGTGCGTCGTTTTTTGTTCTTCTTCTAAGTAAATACATCGGGGCAGGCACACTATGTACACGTTGTATACGTTTCATTCATACCGCCGAAACTGCTTTATCTTTGCAATGAAACGGCGAGACTCAGACAAATGACATTTTTTACCGTTTAATTCAGGCATTTATTGAATTCCAAGTAAGTTCACTTCAACTCCAATATCATTACAAACCTTGGGAAAATGTGTTTGATATAGTGGAACATTTCATGCGACATACAAATGGGAATTCAGAATTTTAAATCGATCGTCATGTATGTGTCTTCGCAAACGACAATGCAGCTAAAATTCACGCAACACTAGCACTAGCCGGCCGCTCGATGCCGGTGTAGCGTAGATTTGCACGCTATGCCCGGCCTGCAGTTCCTGCAGCACATACATGTATTGACACACACAAGTAATACTGACAATGGCGCACTACTTTCGTCATGATATGATGGACCAAAGTCCAAAGGTTGATTTGACGGTACCTGCGTCAAAATTGTTTTGATAAATGACCAAACCATGACGCACCTTTCCTGGGGGTCGCTAGGTGCGTCTTACAATTGATAAGTGCATTAGATCTAGAATCTAGTAGTACATTAGTTACTCACACATCACTACAACTACAACTACAAGACATATAGACTAGTCTAATTCTTTTTGAATTTTGTATTTTTGTAAGTAAATAGCTCTAGATCTAGGCCTAGTCTAAACTTCCAAAGTCTTGTAAAGCTAAAGTCCGAATAGAGTTTATAATTATGACTAGTTATTGACTAGATCTACAGTCTACAGAGTACAGACTAGATCATCTAGGCCTAGTCTATGTCTGCACCATTGATTTTTATATAGACCTAAAAGTCACCTAGATCTATTCTAGGCCGGCCTAGGTCTAGACTCTAGACTCTACCATGAATATGATTTCGAGCTGTCGCAGCTCAGCATACTATTAGTTACTAGACTCTATAGATCTAGACTATATGTATCACGTACACTCAGTCACAGTCACACTCAGTTTAGTTTGGGCTTTGGCATTACGATATTTTGTGTGTGTCTAGACTATTTTATGGGCGTCAATTTCAAGTTAAATGTTAGGTTAATTAACCCCCTTCATATAATGATATATAGGTCTATACTTCTCTAGCTCTGGACCTACAACTTAAAGTACAAGTGCAAACCGAACGTTAGATGAGATAGACTACACGCCAGGCCAGGCTACATCATACATGTAATCATGTATGATGTAGGCCAGGCCAGGCTAGGGCTATAGGCCTACCAAGCTGGCCGACTGGCGCTGGCTGTGTGCTCAGCGTCAGATGTTTGTAGGCCTAGATATATCTAGTTGTACTTGTAGGCCTATTGTATTGTATGTAGGATACATGTTCATGCATGATTCAGTCCCTTTCGCGCAGACGATCTCGATCGGGGTCATCAGCAATATTTAGTCGATTCCATCAAGCAAATTTTAACTAATTAGATCTATGCCCAAAATGACAACACACATAGATCTAAATGCTACAATAATCACTAACATACTAAGCTCAAACCATGACAATTGACACCAGAATAGTTAGTTCCTTACTCGTTACTTGATCAGGTACCCACTCTTCAGCTGTCCGTAATTTTGTAAACATTCAATTTGCCCGCTCCACGCGCCGCGCGTACCGTACTTGTTTTTTTAACGTAAGCTAACCATCCTACCGCTGCATTTGATTGGCTCAATATGAGCCTATACGTCATACGCTTTATGAATATTCATGATACGCACGCACACAGAATCTGATGCGATAGTTCATCAAATAATGAGATTTCATCCCGATTTCATACCAAAATTGCAAGTGCAAAGCTATGTTTTACCTAACATAATTGACATTGCGAGAAAATTGGCAGGCTAACCGTAAGCGAATTACTACCCAGGTCGTAACTTATCCACAATCATTGCGACATAGTCTACTGCAGTTAGTCCATAATCTGGCCGATTTAATTTTGATCTCCACCACACCGCGTACCAACGCAAATATTCATATATTCAAATATTAATATGCAGCGCTAGGATGGCTATGTTACGTTAAAAAAAGACGCGTACCGTACGTATGGTACTTTGTACATAGAGCTAGAGCTAGAGATCCAGACTTAGTACGTTTAATTATTTATTAAATTTTTTGTCTGAAGACTGAAGTATTTTACTAAAATCTGTATCATATTACATGGATCAAAATCAAAATCTCAGAGGGGTAGTGTTACTTTAAAATCTGTATTTACAGCAACGCAGAGTTTTATTTATTATAGATTTCTCCAGCCGTCTCGAGACTTTGCCCCGAGGGTGTCTCTCATGAATATGTAAATTTGCAAGACAACCACCTGCCTTTCAGGAAGTTTACCAAGCCGTGACCTTAGAAACGAGACAGAGCCCCGTGTTGCGGCATAACATGATAATAGAAACACAAACATCGCTATCGCAGAGCAAACGACGTGTTATCACTATTGTGATTTTAACGCTGTAAAATCCTGCTGCCATTTACAGATTTAGTGACAAAATATTGAGTTTTGTCAGGAAAATGGGAGGGCAGAGAGATAGAACAGGAAACAGTCAAGGCAGTTGGGTAAGTTGATGAAAACTTTGGATGTGATTTGCACTTTTTAAAATTAATTGTGTATTTAAAAACTATGTTCATAATGTTGAGTAGACCCCTACGCGCTTTTATCGTGAAATATATATATGTTTCTCTATATACAATGTAACTATAAGATGATCGTGTATGCATGGTACTGGTAGACACTCTTATTTTCTCTTACTGCAGACTTGAATTTGAGGAAGTAATAGTACTCTAATTTATTTGAACTTTCATATAACATAATTTTATTCCAGCAATGAAATCAGATACCTGTTTCTATACGAATGGAATTGATGTAAAAAATCATGTATACATCGTGATGACTATAATCATAGATCACATTTACTACGAAACAAAATGTTCACAGCGAAATTGTGACACTATATACTATAGATCTATAGCTATATAAACAACTCTCACGATTAAGTTTTGATGATATTGGACCTAGAGCTTGATTAACTTACCCACATATTTTCAGCATCATTACACAAGTTTGTAAAAGGACAAAAAAGTAGAAAAAAGAGTGGTGTCATGATGTAACCAGGCTTATGAATGCACTGAATTTCATATGTGATGATTTTATACTTTTTTTCAGGCAAAATATCCTTCTATATGATTATATGAATTTAAAATATAGTATTGTACTAGACAATAACTTTCCCAACTGAAATCTAACTTGCCATTAATTATTATTGGGTTGCCATAATTGATATATTATTAATTCATTTCCCTTTCCTTGCAGCATTCAGCTGGATACTATGGCCATTTCAGAAGCAAGCATCGGAATGATTTCCTCAACCAATACCGACAGCAAGCAAAACCTTCCCCACCTCAAAAATTCCATGATATGATTGTTGTAAGTATCTGTATAACTTTTGTCATATAACTCTTTTCTGAAGATATCTTGTTGTATTATACTCCTATCATAATATTGTTATCTACCATTTATTCATTAAGAAAAGAATATACTGAAGAAAAACAATTTAAGAATAAGATGCCATATCAATGAGATATTTTACCTGCATCTGCATCTGTTCTTTATATGAGGGTAAACATTTGATCAAGTGATATCCACAATTACATTTTTGCTGCCTTGCTGATAAATTAGTCTGAAATGACCGATAACAGCCCCCCCCCCCCTTCGTTCATCTTTACTTTATGTGACTTTCATCAAACTGACAGTAAATTACACTTATGAATATGAATAATCAGATTCGTTAGGTTTAACTGTACGAGATGAAAGAAAGTTGTGAATTCTTATGTACTAGTTATGTATTAGTTTTGAACTAGCTAGAGCACAAGCGAAGAGTTAATACAAATCCTTTTCTTAATCTCAGGATCGTCCAAGCACCCATCATTTCTCTCATCATGACAATCGGTTTTCCTTCCTCAACACAGTGGACAGTTTTCAAGGGGTAAGTCTCGTTTCAAATATTGAACCTTAATTTCAAATTGTGAAAATTTTGATGTGAGAATTGGATCAAATATACAGTATACACTGTAGGTTATGCTTCTCTTCCCTTAAAAATTTTGTGGGATATGTTTGCATCATGTGAAAACCTGGTGTCTATAGAAGGCCAATATGAATGCAATACATGTATTGGGTAAAATATTTGTAGAGCATGATTGAACATGCCATCATGAATATAATATACATGTTATAATTTTTATTTTTATCTTTGGTGGAAACTAAGTTAAATTTCAGAATCGGATAAAATATACAAGAGGTATTCGAAAGAAAGAACTTAACAATAAGTTTACATGTAGATGAAGTAAAGATTGAGGGCAGCATCTTTTTCCTGTTTTGAGGCTTATTTCCTGATTTGATGGAATGAACATAGTCTCCTTCTCTCTATATTTGTCTAACAGAAACTTGGCAAAAGGAAGGTCCAGTCAAATTACAAGACAAAGTTTGTCCCCGACTTCATTGCATGGGTGCCACACAAAAAAGAAATAGAGGAGGCAGGCCCCAAAGTCTCCATCTACCGAGACACCTTCACAACTAATGAGCCAGGGCGTGTGCCACAGATCTTGGTACCCAGTGTCAGGACCCCTCGACCACCCCGTGAGCCAAACCGTAGGCCTCTGCTGGCCACGCCCTATGTTGACCTGAAGACAGCGGAGGAGGAGCTTGAGCCATTGTCCACGACCTATCAACTTACCCACCGGCATTCCCAACCAAACATGATGATCAATACCAACATGAACACAGGAATGGTAGACACAGAACCAGTTTCAGACCAGAAAACTATGAACTTCATCAACCCTAAGATTGCTTCCATCCATGAGAACCCTGTTCCTTCAGTGACCAGATTGCGTAGGTCGAGGATAACCTCTGCCCCAGCCTTCAGGACGAGCGTCGCAGACTGCATGATTTGGCACAGTCATGGAGACGAAGAACAGGTCCATGTGCTGCCTTCACAGAGACAACGTCCAAAAACTGTCATAGGACTTCTGCCTGAAATCCCAAATGCCGATGGGAATGATTCATCACTGCAAGACACTTTGCCAAGATTGGCTCAATCGGGACCTAGTCATTCATCTCACTTTAGTATGACTCCATCTGCAACATCAACAGTTCCCATGGAAGTGATGCCTTCTTCCTCACAGGCGATGCCAGACATGAATGCAAGTTTCTCACATCAAGGAGCTTCTCAGGCATCTGTGCAACAAGCCATGATTAGTGACAGCATATAATGGACTGGGGTTAACTCAGTCAGAAGTAGAACTTATTCTTCTATTTCCCTGTTCCATTGTATAGAGAGGGGAAAATGTTCTGTTCAGAGCCTGAAGGGCATTAACTCTGTATGCACTCCTGGGCCAAAACGGACAAAAAAATGGAGGTTCTTAATGTATGTCTTATTTTGAATACCGGTATGTTACACTTCTGGTTTGTGATTCTTGTGTGGTAAGTGGTAATTCTGTACATTCTGTAGTCTGGAAGGCATTGTTGCTGTAAGTGCACTGGTAGATGGTTCTATCAACTTCTATGCATACAGATAACAAATCAGACTCTGACGGACAATCTTATGGTGCAGACAGATGCAGTGAGATAAGTAAAGGATAGGTTTCCAGCATTGTGGTTTGGTTTAGTGATATTTAGGAAGCTTGACTGCTAGTAAAATATGTACAGTATTATAGTATTGTACCATGCTCAAAATAAAGAACATTTCAGAGTTTTCTTGGGGAGTACAGGGTGTATATCTCCAGAAGAGTAATGTTTAGTCAAATTCACGGAATATACAATATATCCTTGATTGTTTTGTCATGCAGCTGAACTGCACTGTACACTGTGTATTGAAATGCAATAATGCTTCCAAAGTGATCCTTCCACATTAATGCTAGGTTTACATTATGTTCCCGGTGGCCATGGCAGCCCGTTTGCCCGAAACGTAGTGCGCCGTGGGATTTTGACCATTTCTTTCTCTATATTCAAGTTTTGTTGGGTCTTGCCAAGTTTTTTTATTACGTACTGTCACGTTTTGTTGCGTTCACCCCGTTTTACTACGGCCTTCTAGGTTCCTAATCTGCACCTTGACTGGCGTGGCAAATTTTTTTTGACAGTTTAAAAATCTGGCCCAGCATCCACGGCAATCACGTTTGCCTATTCCGTCCATCCTGTTTTGTCCACGGTGGCCTGAAACGCGATTGCTGTGGCCGCCGGAAACATAATGTAAACCTAGCATAAAATCCAAGTACATATATCATGAACTTTATTTTGAGTGCAGATACGTCTTTTTAGATAATGATAACAGTAATTTGCATCATAATTCAAACACATGTGTACATGTTTGAAAGTGAGCAAAGTTGTCAATATAATTCATTTATCATTCAAGTTGAGTTTATCACTGTTTGAGTAATTGAATACTAGATTGTAGTGTCACTGTGTAAACAAATATATATATATATTCATAATACAATCATTAAAAAAAAATATCCCACCCAAGAATGCATCTTGCAACTACATGTATTGACATATATTTAAACAAGCATATCCTTTATTCTATTCTGTTATGAGTAATCCAAGTAATTTGAGTAAACCTTGAGTAAGATATATACTTCCATTCTAACCATTGAAAAATAATTTTTACTTGTTTCAAATGTCTTTTGAAATATATATATAATACATGAATAGATTGTAAATCATGGTCGTGTACAAACTACATGTGTATAATTCACATTCCAGAAAAAATATACTGTATTATGCACCAAGGAATCGTATATTATGCCCCAAAATAATAACCAAGTGCTTTCAATGTTGAACAATTAAATCATATGTTGCTACTGGTTGTCTATAAAGTAAACCTACAACTCTAGTAATCAAGAGATATTTATATTTAATTTCTGGGTAATTAAAATAATGTGATAAGTGTAAACAGAAAATTAAGTAAATATGAATTTTATACAATCTGATATCTTTTATCTGCTGCTTTGTGTGAAAATAAAAGAACTAAAAATGCAGACGAGTGTTCAGTTTTCTTCTTTGACTGAGTATTTGGGAGATGGTATACAAAACTGTATATCTTCTTTTTTTTTCTTCAGCAATCATTTCAGAAGTGTTCAAAGCAGTGTTTTGGGCAGCAATCAATGCACTAAGTTGTTAACATTCTAGTATAAGCATATACTTCAAAGAAGATTTAAATATACACACATACTTTCCGCATAATGCAACCTCTGAAACTTTTTCAAAAATATGCTCTGACATAAATTTTTTTAAAAATAATTTTGTCATTACTGTTTATTAAATGTCTCAAGACCATAAATGTTATGCATTATACATTTAGGCTCATGTCTCTTAAACACTAATTGAGGAAGAACAAATTTTGTTTTAATGTATACATGCTTTCTTACAATAATTAACTTAGAGCAATATAACTAGCACCTTGTGCATCAATTGATGTTCATGATAATATAGTCACTTGACACATGAAAAGAGAAGACAAATGATAAAATAATGCAATGCAATGGTAAATTAGAGTGATGACCAAGTTTTCTAGCAATTTCATTGAATACATCATTAAATATACTACTATCAGCACATAAATATTAAAAAATCACAAATAAAATATATCTCTTTCTGCATTGCTAATGAGTCAACAAAATATGACTTAAACACATATTTAAGTGGATTCAATTAAAAACTTTACAAATAAAAACACAACTTTGCTGTTGCTTTTCTATTAAATTAAAGTCATTGACCAAAAAAGGAATTAAATGGTGACAAGATCAATTACCAAAAGAACAGACATTAATACAATTCAGCACTATATTAATGACTCTATAGTCCATTTTTGTCAGCTTCATCCACGGCCACAAATATAAAAAAGTCAAAGACTGCTCATTTTTTTTTTTGGGGGAGCAAAACTTCCATTGACCTCCTAAAATAACTGGTATCTGAAACTAAAATCAATACTGATAAGATCAATTTAACCTTGCAGTTTGCTGAATGGTGCCCCATTGTATGTACAAACAAAGAGAGGGATTGTCTGAATGTAGCAAGAAAGAGCACATAAGAAGTTTGCATATCAACTGTTTTCTTTAGACTTGGGTCTGGAGTAATAGAAGAATTCAATGGAAGGTTTGCAAAAGCTGGCAATCCATACACAAGGAAGATAAACACTGAGGGCTCCAAAACTTCCTTACAGATATAAATACACATGGAACTTAATTGTCCATTGACTGGCACATCCTTCTAGGTTACTGTTCAGTTTTAACTTAATCCTTGTCCAGTCATAGTCATCACTGTGACACAATACACCCTTTTGTGAAAGCCACAACAAACAAGCACCAACCAGTGCAGTGTAATCAATGGTCTCATTGTTTACATGGAGATTTCCCATGGTGTCATGGAAACAGGATACATACATACAGGTTTAAAGAGTGTCTGCTCAAAGACCTCTATTATAGAACTTGGTGCACCATCATAGTTATGGCAAGATTCACAATAAGGAAATACAATACAATTTGCATAAAATGGTTTCTAGTAGAAATAAATATTTATAGTTGATGTTTTTTTATATACCATATGATATATATAAATTCAAGATGCATTGATTAGCTTGTTGCTGTGACATTGAATATATTCAAATAAACATGATCACTTTATTTCAATTCAATTACCTTTAGGGAATAATATAAAACAAATAATGCTGTTAAAATCAACAGAATATAAAAATGCAAAAATAAATCAAAAGCTATATAAAAGCAGAAAAAGGGGGATAAAAGTAAAAAATTAAGATAAAAGAAAACTAATAGCTATGTACCCATGAATTGTAGGCTTATTTTCTATCTTGTACATACTCAGATTTGTTATATACATCACTATGATTTAACATAACATTGTATTCACTATAAAACTAGAACAATTTTCATGCAAGAATTGAAACTTTATGAATTCACAGGTGACCCAAATTTCTTTCCTTAAAACAGTTGAGTTAAAACATGAACTTTGCAAGTCACATGAGCTGTCATTAATTAACCTTAATGTTCAGGAATCAACATATAGACAGTAAACATAAACAATGACATAAACAAACATCAAATATACAAATCCCACTATAAAACCATTGCACTTTGCACTCATACCATGTTCCCCGATTTCATTACTTTAATCTTTGCTATCAGGCTAGAATATCAAATATAAGCAGGGGTATTACTGGACAATTTGAATTTAAGGGTGGCAGATCATTTCTGCTAGTAAGTTTGATAGTACTTTGACAACAATTTTTCATTAATCAAAGAAAAGGCCCTTGATAAAGTAATCTTTTGTTTTATGATGGCCCAACAGCTTCTCAACAGGAATTTGAATTAAAACGACTAGTGATCCCGCCCCTGAACATAATGTTTTGCAAGAACTGAGAGGAATTCTATACAGCTTACTAAGGTTACTCTCACACAAGGTCAAGGAACCAACGTGCAGCACATGCCTAAGGCTAGCTTAATGCTCATATCATTTCAATTGCAAAATTTATATATTCTTTTTTATCACTACACCTAATATAAGTACTCATAGCCCAGTACTGCACTTTTCTCTAGATCAAAACTTTATGTAAACTTACATTTGTGATAACACATTTTACAAAACCTAACTTCATCAAGCATGTGACCATTCAAAACCAATTTCGATACAAACATGGTACAGTATTCCCTCTTTGCTATTATAGGATATTCACCATCTCTATTTCCTTCGTATATAATCACGGCAGTGCATAAATTTAACTTCATGACTGTACACAACAATCAAATGGAAGACCTTTGTGGAAAAGTGGCTTTTCTGCACAGACTTGGCTACTTAGCTGGTTAATCCCTTTTGAGTGAATAAACATTAGTGGCCTTCATTGAAAGGTGGCCTTACAATGGAGGTTGCCACTATATCCAATATGAATTTATTGGGACACACAATGCTCACTGCCAAGGCTTGCCCAGTAAAAAAAAAATGTCATCATTAACGTAGAAAGATCATCATCGAGAATACATTTTAAATATTTCAGTGTCTGTATCAGACTAGACTCTCAGTCAAATGCTATATCAATGCAACTGAAACTTTTCCGCCTGATCTTAGTTTCAAATCAAAGATAACTCTACTACAACACAGCATGTTATATATCTATTGCTCTCATGCTTATATATAAAATATTATTAATTGCAAACATTGTATCTATCTGTCACACACATCCCTCTTTTGAAGCAACCAGGCAGAAGTCATCAATATGTATACTAAACAAGTTAACATCTGATAACATGGCAGGTAATCAATCTCCAAGGTTCAGGACGGCATGGTCCATTGCAGCCCATCTCATTCTTGTATCATTTCCTTGATCTAAGTGTGACTTAAAACAGAGGCAGCATAGGTGAACAGTGTTGTAAACAAGGCTACATCCCTCATTTCGCGATGTAGTAATTTGTAGGCACAAAAGGCATCTTTGTTACCACCCCTTCAATGATCTTCTTTCGCACCTGGAACTGGACCTTTGTTCCATTCTTGGCATGGGCTGCCGACACATATCCCATGATGACATTGGTCTTGAGGGATGGAGACGGACAGCCACTGGTCACATGACCAATTCGCTCGCCTGAATCGCTCAAGATCTCTCCTCCTTTTAGATAGAGAGAAAGAGAGGGGGAGGAACAGATTAAATGCTTTTGTATTTATTTATCTTAAGACTGTGTGTCAAATTACGCTTCAACTTTTTGTTTCCATTCAACTTGATATTACAGTACTCTGTATGAAACATAATTACAATCTACAAATCTAGGAGGTCTATCAGCCCAGAACAAATACCCCCATTAACAATTTCCTTTGGATAAATCCTCCTTTAGGACCATTACTACCCCCTAGAAAAATAACCCCTCGATAATAAAATAATTAGTGCATGGGTGGCCAACCTGTGGGCCGCGGTGCATTGAAAAAAATAATTATAAAAATAGCTCATAAATGAAATGCGGCCCGCATAGCAGCGATGAAATAGGGTAAAACATTTTAATTACACACAGCTATCTCTATTTCCATAATTTGTTTTCATCATCCACAACATATTGACTCGTTACGGGGTTTAGGGGGTTTAACCCCTTGGGCTGCCAAGTGAAAATGTGATGTGCATATTGTGAGAAGATATTCAACTCATCTGGTAACTTAACAAAACGCATGATAACTCTGGATATAACTGTGTATTAAACTGTTACTTGATTTTAAAAGACGTTATCATGCACTGCTTTTTATGGTCTCCATTGAGTGATTTCAAGTACGGTGTTGAAAGCTGGTGTTGGTGTTGTGAGAACACCAACACCAGCTACAACACCGAACTTGAAATCATGCTGGTGTTGAGGTTGACCTCGGAAAATATGACGCATTTCCGGTACTCTGCATTGAGGGCTGGTGTTGAATGTCGTCTGCTGAACCGAGTATCGCAGTTGGTGTTGACGATTTACGTGTAATTTTCCCATTCACCAACACCAGCCCCTAGGGATTGGGAAATTCATTATTTCAAGTTTGGTGTTGGTGTTGGTGTTGCAGTATACCGCAGGTAATTATGCGTGCATCTGTCACGAATCTCACGATCAAGCCAAGGTAAAATCCATTTTCCAGTCAAAACAACTGTAAATCATGGGAGCTGTATATGTTTTTCAAGAGAAATGATATTTTCTCTATTCATTTTTTAATATAACTTTACATTTGATATTCGATATGATGTAATTCATTGGAATTTCTGAATAGATTATGCTTTTATCGCAAGACTTTTCGCCTGTAGAGTAGGACGTCACTCGTGTTGAGGCTGGTGTTGAGCTATCGATAACGTGATCGGTATCGTCCTTCTAAACTGACCGTCGGTGTTGGAGCTCGGTTTAGCAGCCTTTTCACGCTCTCAACACCAACACCAACACCGAACACCGTACTTGAAATCACTCATTGTGTTAGTAGATGCCAGGAAAACATCACTTCCGGGGTTCAAAATAGCAACAATAAAAATTGCCTCGCCGCTATGCGGCTCGTGGACGATGCATCGTCATTGGGTCAAACCCCCTTAGCAAAAAGCTAGATCCGCCCCTGAATATACAAATGTTGTGAATCGAGAAATATGTTTGCAAAATTGCGGGTGTGTACACGTATTGCATGAGTGTGTGTGTGTAGGGGAAGACTACCTACGGCCCGTCAAGTTATGCCAATAGTTAGCTGTGGCCTGCGAGCTTTAAAAGGTTGGCCACCCCTGAATTAGAGCATCAAACAACATTAAATTAGTGGGTTGTTGAATGGGAGGTAATGTGTCTAATTTCTCAGGAGGAGGAAGTTGTCCTTTAATGATGTTGTCCTAGTCTTTCTTTGATTTCTTGATCTTGAAGTTAGATATGGAATGATGTCATTATCAGGATAAACAATGAACAAGGGAAACGCTCTTGGCGGTCTCGCCTGCATTACGAAATTCGATATGATGAAAAATTGAGGTAGGGACGTTATTTATAGGCAGGGTGGCCCATTAGCAGGCCCCCAAAATGAAATCCTCTGAATCTAATCCTCATTTTGAAGTGAATATTGACTAAGAATCATCAGAAGAATTATTTACTATATTTTGTACCAAGATTGATAACTTTCATGAAATATGAACAATTAACAAAAATTGATTTATTAATTCTCATATTAAGTTGTGAAAAATCTAAGTCTACTGACCTAAAATGACCTTTTACCTTGTGACCTAGAATTTGTGTCATATGATTTGTGATACTTGATAACCCTTATGTTCAAGTTTCATGGAATAGGAATGTATACTTTCAAAATTATGATAAAAATTCAAAATCTTAAAGGTACTATTTGCAGGCCAAAAAAATGAAAAGGTTAAATTCCAAGGGCATTTGAAAGACAATACTGATTTAGAAAGTCCCTAAAAAAAAGGGGGCTTGAAAATGTCTTTAAGTGGGAAAATAATGACTGTTAGTTGTTGAATCGACTTAGGAGCTATAGAGCCAGTAAGTAATAGTCTGATTTTTCAGACCATTGTACCGAATGGTCATACGTTTTATGCTGCGCAAAGATTCAATCAGTTTAATTTTGGCCATTAAAAGAAGTGGGTTATTGATGTAGATAAATGCTCATGTACCCTTTACAGCTCATTTTATGTATGTTATTACCAAAGATGGAAAAAAAAAGCCAGTCAGTCACTCAATAGTGTCTGACAGTGAAGTCTTGCAAGTAAACAGGTTTCTCCTCACATGATTGGGGATACTTGATAACCCTTTAGTCTAAGTTTCATTAAATAAGAACTTATACTTTCAAAATTATATTAAAAATTCAACCAGAACGTCAATGACGTAGCGCTCATCCGCATCTCGCAATAACAAATATCGTAAATTTTATGTGGTACACTTTTGAACTGGTCAAAAAATAAAAATTTGATGCCCTGGAAGGGACATAATTTCATTTATGTGTGTGTGATTGGGTTTTTCACACACGTGTATCAATCAGATATGATTATTTACGTCTGGGGACCGACCTTTAACGTCACCATCCGAAAGATGTACAAGATTGAATAGAAACTAAAGGAAATGGAATGAAAATTTGTTGAAAAAGCAATTTTTGTTATTTTTGGAATGAATTTGCATAAATTACCACAATTTATTAATGGAGAACAATTTTAAAATTCTGTGTAGAAGTTTAGTGTCCCAAAGTAAGCTCTACCAGATAAAGCAAACCAAATCAAAATCGGTCAAGAAATGAGGAAGAAGCAATTTTTGTTATTTTTGGAATAAATTTGCATAAATTACCATAATTAATTAATGGAGACCAATTTTAAAATTCTGTGTAGAAGGTTAGTGTACCAAAGTAAGCTCAACCAGATAAAGCAAACCAAATCAAAATCGGTCAAGAAATGAGGGAGAAGAAGCAATTTTTGTTATTTTTGGAATAAATTTGCATAAATTACCATAATTAATTAATGGAGAACAATTTTAAAATTCTGTGTAGAAGTTTAGTATACCAAAGTTAGCTCTACCAGATAAAGCAAACCAAATCAAAATCGGTCAAGAAATGAGGGAGAAGAAGCAATTCTTGTTATTTTTGGAATAAATTTGCATAAATTACCATAATTAATTAATGGAGAACAATTATAAAATTCTGTGTAGAAGTTTAGTATACCAAAGTTAGCTCTACCAGATAAAGCAAACCAAATCAAAATCGGTCAAGAAATGAGGGAGAAGAAGCAATTTTTGTTATTTTTGGAATAAATTTGCATAAATTAGCATAGATAATTAATGGAGAACAATTTTAAAATTCTGTGTAGAAGTTTAGTGTACAAAAGTTAGCTCTACCAGATAAAGCAAACCAAATCAAAATCGGTCAAGAAATGAGGGAGAAGAAGCAATTTTTGTTATTTTTGGAATAAATTTGCATAAATTACCATAATTAATTAATGGAGAACAATTTTAAAATTCTGTGTAGAAGTTTAGTGTACCAAAGTGAGCTCTACCAGATAAAGCAAACCAAATCAAAATCGGTCGAGAAATGAAGGAGAAGGAGCATTTTTGGTGATTTCGAATAAATTTGCATAAATTAGCATAGATAATGAATTTCACGATTCTGTGTAGAAGTTTTAAATCCCCTCCTAGCCCTATCATATGAAACAATCAGAATCAAAATCGGTTGAAAAATAACGAAGAAGAAGCATTTTGAATACTGTGGACGGACGGACGGACGCCGGACGCCACGCCATGGCATAAGCTCATCGGGCCCTTCGGGCCGGATGAGCTAAAAACTGAACCTTGGTTAAGTTTTTGATGTTGATGCTGCCGCCACCGCCGCCGCCATCGCCGTCGCCACCGGAAAAGCGGCCCCTATGTCTCGCTTTTAGCTACGCAGGCGCGACATAAATGGAACCATAAATACAGTCCTGTCAGGAAATTTTGTTACTTGTGATAATGTTCTGTAATTTTGTTAATAACGTATTTGAAATAATATTATGAGCTCATACAAATACTATAATTCTGTACAAAAGTTATTAACAAAATGAATCAATTTGTGAAATGAAAAAAGGAAAAATGATTTCATATCGATATGATTTATGTTTGTTCATATATTTCATACCAGCATGATTATTTTGTTCATTTAGTTGAGAATTTGGGTGATTTGAATGGAATGAAAAGGCATGAAATGGCACCCCATGAACCAACCCTATCTACTTAACAGGGTTTAAAGTACACTTTTATGAATAGCATGCAAGATGTTCACATTCCTAACTCACCTCGAATAGGAGGCCCAGATGACACTATTCCAACTCTTTTCCTGCTAGGCTTCTGTTTGATTTGCTGTAGGATGCGATCTGCTGCTGGAAAGTCAGCTAGTTGTCGTCTCCTTTTACCTGAAAATATCAATTGAATAATAAACCATAAGATATGTTTATCATCAAAGGAGGCATATTAATCAATTTAAATCCATTCAGAACTATGTTCCCTCCTCACGGTTATGGGTCATCTTGAGTTCTTGTAAAGATGATATATTTTACAGAATTCATTAAAAAAATTAATGAATGTGAAGGACTGCACACACATAAATATTTTCCTACCAAAAATTTGATATCACAGGTGCAACCTCCAGAACAGAAAATCAGTAACCACAAGGCTCAAAATCAGTAATTTGGGGAATAAATCAGTAATTTCCTATGCGGAGCTATGAATCTATAAAAAAACGGCACAGCAACACTGCGAGATGCATGCACGCATGATTATCTTAAATTTTTAGTGATTTTACTCACACAAAGTTGCTAAATATTGATTTTCAGGTCATCACAACACATCCGTTTTCCATTAAAAATTGGCTTCTATTAAAGGGACTTTGTTCAGATGAGAGAAAATGGTGCTAAGGTAGTAACTTCAATGCTAGATGTACAATTATAGATAATCTGAAAGTTGGAGTGAAAACAGACCATTATTAATGATACAAATCGGGATAAACTGATCTGATCAATTCCTTAATTCTCCCAACTATATTATTACAATTTAATTACATTTTAGGTGAATGTAAATCGTCACAAAGCAAGGAATGGGCTCGATATACCATTCCAGACATTTAAGTGTTGAAATATTTTTAAAAGCCTGTCTTGTCTTTTTTTCATGGAAAAACGATTGGGAAAATTCAAAAATGATTGGGAGAATTTACTGTTAGAGGGTGTTGCACAGTGACGCCTTCAAAGAAAACCATAGATATCTTTGTGGTTTGAAAAAATTTTCAGGATTTTTTGCATGTTAGAGGGTTAGTACAGTAGAAGGAATATAATAAGTAACATTTCATACAAAAATTACACAGTTTTTCAATAACCTTCAACAATGTTACCGAGTCACTTTAAGAGAATACTTGATACTTTTCCGTCTTTCTCAGCGAGTGTTGGATGGCCGCCATAATACACAGCACTTGCTACAATAAATAATATTTATGCCAACAACATCAAAAAATCCGTAATTTTAGACAACATTCCGTACTGCCGTAATGATCGTTAATTTTCGTACCATTTACGGGAAATCCGTACTAGTTGGCAGCTCTGCAGGTGTATGATAGCTGTGTAATTCTATCAACTATCACAACCGTCATTCTAAAGGGTCAATCAAAGGTCACTGATAGCGATGACTATCATCATAAATTGTTCCTAAATCACTCCCCTGTTGTTTGTGTGGAAAATGGGCGCCCAAAATCTAATTCCGGGCCCCCAAATTTCTGATACTTTTCCATTGGGCTCATGCAATCCGGACCTCTACCAAAAAAGTTAGTGTGGAGCCCTGCACATATGCAAACAATTAATCATTTTCATCATTAGTGACGTATAACCAGGCCTACACTGAAAACATCTCCCACAATAATTTAGCTCAGACTACGCACCTATAGTCCATACTAGCGTGGCTTCTACAGGGGTAGTATCATCATTGATGTCGTTTCCATAGAGACAGAGCCCTGCTTCCAACCTTAGACTATCCCGAGCACCAAGCCCTGCCATGACCACCGATGCATCCTTTGCAGCAAGGAGAGTTGAGGTAAGCTCCACTGATTGGTTGCTTGGGACAGAGATCTAGGGTTGGAGAGAACAAGTCCATTTCATCTAGTAAAATGTATAAAATGCTATGTGTCTCCTTTTTATATAAATAAAGTCCATATACTCAACAAAAGTCACAATAGTGAGGAAGATACAGTGTTATCTTCTCCATATTTTGGAAACGTAAAAATCTCACATCATCTATCGGAGATTCACTTTATAATAACATGACAGAGTATACAACAACAAAAAAGCTAAACTAAACAAGTGATGAAGGAAAATGTATTTTTTTAATTTGACCAGTGATCAAAACTATCTTCCACCTAAAATTTGCTTTATACCCATTTTTACGAAAATAAATGTGCAGCACCTTACAATTGTAACTATTGCGCTATTATAAACTAAAATCAAAGACAAAGACTAAAACTGTACATCAACTTTTAAATTGACACATATGTTGTTACATTAGCCAATCAGAATTCTCCCTTTCCTGCATGTGACAGCATTCTTTTGTATCCAGATTTTTCCTGCTGTGATATATTATCAAACAAAGCATTCTTGATTTCTTTCGGGTAATATTGGTTGACTACATCTACTTGTCTCTTTGTTCTATTTCAAAATCATGCTAAGAGAATGGAAAGTTGCAGAGAAATACAAAATCCACACCGGTAAAAAAAATCAGAAACTTGGCAGTTACATACCTCTACACCATCTTCTCCGGTGTAGCCACATCTTGTCACTCGGCATCCTGGGATGCCAAAGACCGAGGTGTTAACCCCTGACATGAAGGACAGCTTGCTGAGGTCATCAGAAACCCCTGCTTGAAGCACTCGTGCCATGGCAGGACCTGTGAACCAAGTATAGGAAGAATAGTTCTAGTCACTTGACTCTTTGATTACATTACCATTCATTTAAATAAGTACCCAGAAGTAAGACGAAAAATATGAATTTGATATTATAGCTGTTATCCCCCTCTATGTTATACAACTAATCTTTCACCAACATCCAAGAAGAGGAATACTTTGATACTTTGATTGCAAAGCATCAAGAAGTGGTAGACTAGAAACATTTTAACTGTTACGCCCTCTATGGTATAGAACTATTTTTTTTACAAACACCCAAGAAGAGGGATGCTTTTGATCATTCTCAGTACCAAACCTATGGATGGCAGATGACTGCTTGCAAGAGTAATCATGGAAGTGCCAATCAGTGATCAAATACAACTTTAATACATTCTTATTTACTATATTTTTATTTCTTATCTTTATCATTTTTATTCAATTTTCACTGATCTGTTCCTCACACTTTCCTCCTAAACTCACGACTCAAAACTAATTTCATATCAGGGTGGACTTTTCTTTAATGATTTGACAAACTTGTTCGCAAAGAAATGGAAAGATTTATTATAAGCAGATAGGGGTGCCTCTGTCCAACACTACAAGGTATGGACAATTTTTGCTGAATTTATATTGAGGTTGGATATACCCACTAGGCCACTAGGCCTACTCAAGAAATGGTTAGAGTTAGGGCTAGGGCAAGTGTGAGGGCTAGGGTTATAGTCGGGTTAGGCTTAAGGTTAGGGTTTGGGTTTGGATTAAGGTTTAGGATAAAGATTAGAGTTAAGATTAGAGTGAGGGTTAGAGTTACGGTAAGGGTTAGGGCTAGGGCTTGTGGTTAGGCTATGTGGACTAAAACTAAACTTAGATACAGCAACCTTACACTAATTTAGTGCCCTATAGTGCATTCCTGTTCAATATATATGACAGTGACCTTTGAAATGTATGACTATATACTGACCTTGCAAGGCTATCAATGCCATGTCTGTGATTGGTTCAAATGATACATCATGGCCTTCTGCTACAAACAATTCCAGTTTGTTCTGCATTCACATAAAGAAAAGAACACACAAGAAGGAATAATGCAATGATTTCTGTTAATAGTTACCCTACTACATGTACATACCAAACATCAATAAAGACTACACAGAAACTTCTGCAATGATCTACAAGATATACTTATTTCCTTGACAAAAATATCTTTCCATGCATTTATGACCAAATAGCATCATTCGGGTTCTGCACCGATAATCTGCATATCTTTTAATTTGTAAAAATCCATTCAGAGTCTTACATGAAGAGAGAAGACCAGAGTGCTACATTGTACAAACAAATGTGAAATCATGTGAATGTCCTGACATGACTACAATTCACAGCTGATCAGGACTTTTCCCCACCTAGAAGGCTCACTCTACCCTGCAATTCCGATAACTATTCACATGTCTATACATGACCTCTATCAGAAAGATATTACATTTTTATAACTTCACATCTAATCCACTACAAATTTCTTCCAAAAGCTATTCACAGTCGTAGAGCAGAGTGCCCTTTAGAGACATGCACGTTTCCCTGGTGACCCAACATTTGCTCCTGCCACAATTGCTAAGGGCTCTATTTCGTCACAGGTAAAGGTTTGGGGTTGCAATTTTGATGGGAAAACGATGTTGACAAGCTGGTCAATAAATCTGTATTTTGATGGGAAAACCATATGTTGACAAAATCACATAAAGTGACATGATATACAAGTATGACTCTGACTCAGAAAAAGTCTAATGGTGAAACTACAAAAAAGTCGAGAAGACAACATTTCTCAAAAGCAGAGCTAGGAGACAGCAAGCTTCACAATGCGCTACACAATGTAACACATCAACGGCCCCTCGATGTGTTAGAATTACCCCCTTCTCATACCCACTCTAACTTACGCCAGCTCCAGCGGCCTAACGATCTGCAAGTTCTGGTAAACTGCAGAACCTGCAGATCGCTAGGCCACTGGAGCAGGGATTGGAGCATATGTAACAATGTGTATAAGAAGGGGGTAATTTTAACACACAGAGAGGCCCTTGTTGTGTTTAAAACTTGTGCTGTAATTCTTCAAACATCGTAACTTCTGTGACAGTTCTAGAATTCATATAGGAATATTTTCTCAAGCAAGGTACCACTTGACATAAACAAGTAACTGTCTGGTCTGTTTCGTGGTATTTTCTATCATATTGAAGGTGATTTAGATACGATCATGTCTTGGGTTTTGATATGAAGCTGGCTGTGTGTGTTCATGCATATACCTAATGTGACTGTGAAGCTTGCTGCCTCCTCTGCTACATGCATTTTGAGAAATAAAAAATCATATTGCAGTTGTGTTCATATTTTTTTAGATTAAATTTTCATCCCAGGTGAAGCTTACATGTTCCTAGATCCATTTTTATCGGTTTAGTATAGCAACAAAACCTGAACGTTTTAACAGCGGGTGTTTGACTGTATGTTGAGTTGAATGTTGAAATTTACTGACCACCATTTTGTTGACAGTTGTAGGCGTTAGCTAAACTAATAACCCGATATGTCAACAAAGAAATTTGTACGACGGACAGCACTAGTATCCACTGTTTGGAGCTAGAAGGGCGTTAACTCGTATCATTTTAGACTCTTCTGGCTCCGAACAGATGGTCTCATCACTGCACAGATACCTTGATATGAGCTTGATCTTTGTCCGCACATCCTGCATTAGAGACAATGTAGAGATGGTCCTCAGAGGTCTGGTTGATGATGAGGTCGTCGATGATGCCTCCATGGTCATTAATGAAGAGGCTGAGAGTACCTGTGTTTGGTTTCAGGGCCTCGACATCAGCTGAATTAACAGAGATACAAATCAAATGACAAACACTTCCTACAGCAGGGGAGAACTGGGTTTTAACATGTACATTAGCAGTGACATCTTAAAATCTCATGGCGACAATCTCAACCCTAATTATGTAGGAAATATTAGTCATAACATTTGGTTTATGACTTACTTTGCACCTGAGCACATCTAAGCATCCTAGAGCAGGACCCAGGCCACAAGGAACCTCATACTCTATCCAAGTTGAAATTTTACATGTTTGAATTTTTGCTCGTGGACCATCCTGAACTTGTCATACTGTTTTAGGGAAGTAACAGCTTACAATTAATGTCTGACTTCAAAAAAGAAACAGAATCTAGAAAAAATTCCTTTCTCTACTCTTGTACAGCATATATCATGACATACATACATCTCTATGAGTTTTCACAGAGCTCTGGAAATTATTACCTGGCTTTATCTCTGGTAAAGAGATGCCATATTCAAGGAATATTTTTCTAATGGTAGCCATTTGAAACACCTGGATCGAGTGTGATAAACGTAGATTAATGAATGACTTGACCAAGTTGTTTTCATTTGGATTAGTTGATCATCCCCGAAATGTTTTTGTATAAACCTTTTACTGACAAACAAATGTTTTCCACTCTATTACAAATAAGGAATTCATAATGCAGCAACCTCCTATCCAGGCTACTACCAACTGTCTTTTATACTCACCAACTGTTAATGACTCTATAAACTTGACTCTGTCCTTTCCATAAATCCTGCTCTGTAGCATATGTGACACGTCAAAGATGGCTGCTGATGACCTGCAGTGGAGGTGCTCTTTCACAAGACCAGACTTGTACTGGACTGGCATGGAGTAGCCAGCAAACGGGACCATCTTGGCTCCATGCTCCACATGGAAGTCTGATAGGGGAGTCTTCTTCAACTCACTCTTTTAAACAAAAAAACAAAAGTAAAGTGGAATGGAATTACTTACATGTAGTAAAAGGGTTAAGGGGCAAAGAACTGATATGGGTTTAATTAATTTGGAAATCTGTAAATGTATGTGACTGAGATCACTTTCAATGTATACAAATAATCCTAAAAAATCATAACATGATTTATAATTCTATAGGAACAAATTAGACAACAAATTGTCACTGAAGCAAGAAGCAAACAAATGTGTTTATTACAAAATCAGAATCCTCATTCCCCTTGTATTATACTTGACTAACGCGCACTCTAGTCAAGACATGTAGCCCCTCCCCCACCCCCCCCCAAAAAACGCACATAATGATCTGTACTGTGTACATCCACTGCATCTTGTGTGGGATAGTTACCCTGTAGAGCCGTAGAGCCATAAAGCAGACCTGCCAACCTCTGGAGTTCAAAAACTGTATTCTTTAATCCCAAAAGTTGTATTTTACCGACAAAAGTTGTATTTTAAAAAAAAACCCGGATCAATGCCTTACTTCTCTTACTGTTCCTAAATGGAGCATTTTTTATAGAGCATTGGTTGAATATGCATGATTTCGTCATGACAAGTGTGTTCGATGAACCAATGAACATCCCCAAATTGCCGATGTGAGATGCTGGTAGGATACTTTACAACACAGAATGGGCATTTTGCCATTGAAAATGGCACACACACACACAAAATAATTTTTTTTTTGTGGAAAATTGTATTTTATTGAGGAAAATCGTACTGTCATATTTACTTCTAAAAATCGTACTAAATACGACTAAATCGTACTGGTTGGCAGGTCTGCATAAAGGCATCACCCTGATTTCATTCTTGAGACTTTAATTTTAGTTTTATTTTATTTCCAGGAACACAATCAGAATACAAGAAAAAAAAGTATGGGTACAATAACAAAAGAAAAGAAACCATCAACTAAGAGCTTCAGATCACCAAAAGAAAACAATTTTCTGTACAAGGCTATCTTAAATAGCAGAAGGTAAAATACATAAGTTAAATTCAACATTACAAATGTGTTTAAAAAATAAAAATAAATTAAGGACATGTAGATCTGAACAAGTTTTAAAAAAACTAATCCCTCCCACATCATGTCAAGTCACAAATCTTCATATGTTTCTCTTCAAGTATTTAATTTGTGGTCCTATCTTGTCTTTTGTGATAGTTTGAACAGTTTACAACAAAGGGGTAAGTAACCAGGGGCATCGCTAGAACACTTTGAGTGGAGATTTGCAGAAAAGGTTGTAGGGACTGGAACCTAAATATGCAGACAGATGGGTTTCACCCTAATTTACCGCCCCACCTCCCCCACCCCCACAATTACACAACATTGACTCTTGTTACAACCACAACAAATTTAATTAAAGACCACCGCATACTATACGATTTGATTGCAACCTAGTAAACCTTGGTAGATATTGCAATAATTATTACATATTTTTAAATACAAATTGAAATTTTGATTAATATCTTTCAGTTGGATTCTCACAAGAATGAATGATCTATTTCCCAGCATTTCTACGCATTCTCACAATAACCTTGATAACTTTAGATTATGACTTGTATCTTATTTTGCAAGGTCAAGTAGGGACTGAGCTAGAAATTTAACGTTTGTACTTTAGAACTGTGCATTTAAGAGCACTTTTTATCAGAAGTCTGAGCTTACAATCCACCCCTTTACCTTTTTTTTTATTAGGATAGGCAAAATTGGACATTTTTGTTGTTGTGACTCTCCAATTTCAGGGGAAGTCTCCTTTCCCAGGAAGATATCTGATTCCCTTGAATCACTGATCACAAATTTTGTAGTATTAAAAGGCCCTATTCCTAGTCCCATATATCTCTACAGCTCTTGAAAACACACAATTTAATCTCTGCCTATACAATGTGTCTCATACAATTAAAGTGGGTGTAGCATGGCAAATACTGGTCAACGCCATCTACGTCTTCTTTTGGACAACTGCATGAAACGAATGAAATAACGGTAGCGCTAGCGTTCGCGAAACAGACCGAAGTTCCTCATGCTTCGGTTTCGCGTATGTTGCACGCACGGGAATGCTACAGTCGCGTCGTTCGTAGTCGTATTATACCCGATTGGCCCCGAGTAGGGCCACATGAAAGACACATACAATGTAGTCTTGTCATGCTACACTCCCTTTAACAGATCTTCTTTAGTTTTAAAGTTAATGTATATCATGCAAGAGAAAATAGCGACCGAGCTAGAAGACTTTCCATTTTGAATAGTTCGGGACTTCAAGCTGAAATAAGTGGCCTCTAGCTTGAGCCAGGAAACCGGCTTAAGCTATAATTATTCCCATATATTTTATTGTTTGTTTATTTCTATTTCTAAGAATTCCCTGGGACTTCCATTCCTGCTGGCAGTAAAAATATTGTACATGTCTTTCCTCAGTGTTGAAAGTATTTTTGCATGATATTGCATAAGCTTAATGGTTGGCTTATGAGAAGGTCTACCGAGGGGGACATACCAAGAAAATCATCCATTTACATCTTTTTAAATACGTTCTCCTTTCCCTAAAATACATTTTTTTTAAACTAACTTCATAGAGCACATGAACTTCACTTCTTTAATTAGACACCAAAGTATGAAACATGAGCCTTGTATAGACCTACAATCAGTTTTGCATGGTTATATATCCTGCAAAATTAAAAAAAATTATAGTTCGACGCTCTTGATAGAACCAATAGAATCAGTACATAAGAACTTGAAATGGCAAGGTTTTTTTTTTTCTCTCTCTTTTTTTAACTTCCTCCTTACTTCCTTTCCTTTTTTCTTTCAATCTCTTTATTTTTCTTAAATCTGTTCTTTTTCTCTTCTTTAATTTGTTGTTACCCTTTGTTTCCTTTTCTTTTTGTTTCTTGACTTTTTGGCATGAAACTTTTGGGGGCAGCAACCGCCAGCCCCTCAAGTCCGACCACCAGTACACCAGTGCTGTCTATGTCTTGGAAAATGAAACTTTTCTGTAAACATTTTACTTGGGCGGCATTGTTCCTCATATTTCTCTTTTCTCTATCAATTTTTTCCCTTTTCCTCTCTCTGAATTTATTCTTTCTCCATCTTGCTGTTATCTCTTTCCTCCTGTTTCCTTTTTTTCTTTCCGTTATCATTCTTCTATTTCTATTTCCTCTTCATCTTTTATCTCTCTCATCTCATATCCCTCTTTTTCTTTCCCTTCCATTTTCTATCCTTCTTTCCTTCCCTTCATTTCCCTTTACATTTCCCTTTTCTTTTTCTTCCCCCCTTGCTCTCACTCTCTCTCTCTCTCTCTCACCACATCCATTTCTTCAACCATGACCACTCCAGCACACTGAACAAAAGCCTTAAAGCCCCACTGCACTACTTGTAGCTACTTGCTCCCTCTATATAGAAAACAATGCCTAAGCGGTGCCCGTTTGGCCCCCTATGATCCTCTTTTTCTTATGCTAATTGAGAGCTGAGTTGTGGTCAGTGACCACGCTAATCCCTCTAATCCCTCCTGACCAAACTAGTACAGAGGGGCTTTAAAAGGCACTTTGAACCACTTCTACAATGCACGAGGTCTAACCATAAGCAGTACTGACCTCATACCCGATTCAGCAAATTAATCTTTCACAAAACTCCTGCACATGTACATGTTCAAAACAAATGGGAGAGAACTATACAAAACATTGTTGAAATACGTTGAAATACGATCATCCGATACAGGAACACGTGGAAGGTAAGCACTCCTACAATGCATGAAGTCTAACCGTAAGCGGAATGGACTTCATACCAGCTGACAGGTGTAAATCAAACAATCAATTTTTTGAGCTTTTATACCGGTAAAATACTCTACTGTAATTACAACATAACGTGGGTTATGTTATGCATATCTTAAGTCATATACCACTTAGGTACATGATTTTCATACTAAAATGGAAAGAAATTTCGTAAACTTCCTCTTAAAGTCATTTTTTCTCCTCTTTTTTGAGAGACGACTGCTTAGTTCCCTCCTCCTGATATCGATAAAATCAAAAAGCGTGCGTTGCGGACACTCTACCAGTGACGTCATTTAAAGCAGTTGTGCAATATCCGATGGGTGGCTGTCTATCTCAGATAGCCTGCTGCTGACCTGTGTTAACAACCAATCGCATTCCACAGCAACAATAAACAACAAGCAAGGAAATGCGATGTAATGGGGCGTTGAGGTCTCCCTTCATTTTGAAAAAAACGTCATAAAATTAGAAAAGGGCGGAACATAGCTGAATAAGGTTGGCCCATTCGGTAAAAGTAGGCTCAAATATCTGGAAAACCAAACGAAACTTGTAAGTTCCATTCCTTACTTATTTATAATCAACATTGATTCATTTGTACTTTTGTAGTGACCAAATGTCACGATTTTTAACTGGTGCATGTATAATAATGTTTTATGCATTGATTTGTAGATCTGTACAAGTTTAATACGTGTAGCTTGCCTATTTTCAAAATGGCTGCGAGGGAGAATCAATTTCCCTTGCGTGGTATTTTTCCACTCCGCCGTCTGGCTTTCCAGACATGTCCAGATCGGTTCTGTCTGGTTTGTTAATATATATTCTATTGTTATGTAGATTTGTCATTGTTACGTACAGCGCGTATACGCGGATATTAATTTAGTGCGCGTGTTTCAACCTTTCACGCTGCAGTTGTGATTGGGGCATTTTCTGATTTTTCATGTGGAAATTCTAAGGGATTATTTTTATCGGCACACACAGGTCGTTACTGTGTTTTTGTTTATCGTGCCGGTCGAATTTTCGTCCAAAATGGACTCCATGACTTAGTCCCCAGAGGCCCAGACCTCTCCCAGTGGACTTGCTCACCAAACGTTGACTCTTTTATATTGTTTTGTGGAGAGACTTGTTTATCGCTTTTACTAGCATATTGTAGGATTTGTCTTTTCCACCGACACTCTCCGTTGTGATGACACGATGATTGTTGTCATCGTCATCACCTCGCCATCATCTGCTGTGTTGTGTTGACACGTTGATTGTTGTCTTCGTCATCACCTCACCATCATCGACTCATTATTCATTGTGTTGACACGCTGATTATCGTCATCGTCATCACCTCGCTATCATCGACTCATTATCTTTTATCAACCATTGTTTCTTTGACCGTCGTCATCCGTTGTGCTGCGCTGACCCGATGTTATACGCGTCGACATCACATCATTGACATCTGCATCATCGCATTCATCGATTGACTGTTTCATCTCAACAAGACCATCGTTTTCTTCATCATCGTCGTCTTCATGTTCGTATCCATCATCGCCGCTGTCCGCTGTCTTTGTTATCATCGCTGTCTATGTCTTCGTCATCATCATCTTTAATTGTTGTTTTGTCGCCATCGTTAGCATCGTCATTGCCTGACCTCGTCAATGCTGATTTGGTTTGATTATATTAATTTCTTATTCTTGAATGCTTTGCTGAACTAATTAACGATCCTTTGTGTACTTGATTTTTGATGATTGACACTGTTTTTGATGATTGATTATATTTGTTGTAAACCGTTTTGAACACGATGGAGATTAACCTCCGGGACGATTCCGTTTACTATGATCACTGGTAGTTTTATTTAAATCATATGCCGTCTGAGGGAGTTTCACTCTCTCGACATTTGATTATTGTGTGCATTTTGGGTGTGTACCCGAACAATTATACGACCCTTGATAACTTGTTAATTATCTATATTTAATTGTTGATATCAATTATATATCCTGATTGTTTGATAGTGTGGTTTTTTCCTCGTGAGATCGCCAAGTTAAAAAGTACGACCCCCGCCCGGGGAGTTCTACACATTAAATTGTTTATCAAACCATTTGAAAGTATCATACAGCAGGTTTTACAAAATGCTGTGTGAATGTACTGCATGCTGCAGTACAGTGTCACCCAACTTTATACACAGCCAGGATAGTAACGCTGCTATATCATAGTATATGTGTGGGAAGGGGCAATTATGCACATATTTTATTTTTAGGTTTTATTTACATGATGACACTTCAAAGTTCAAGCAGGGACACGTAGAACAATAGCTTACATCGGCTTACAGCCAGCGCATGCGCAGAACGATCATCCGATCGGACCGATCTCGATCTCATTTTCGTAATTTGGCGCCGAGCCTAGCCGACATGGGCCCTTTAGATTGGCTATCGCTGGCTCCCATAGGCTCTATTTTATAAGATATTAGTGCGTTTTTACCGATACCAAAATTATGATATTTCAGTCAAACCCTCTCTTTGTTACAATTTTATCGGCGTCCTTGAAAAGTTAAGTATTTCACTTAAGTTTAAAGTACAAGTCCACTCCACTGAAAAGTTGAGCTGATTAGATAGACAAAAATCTAAAAAGCCCAAATATAACTTGGTTTTGGAAAATGGTGCTCAGATTTATTTTTAATAATTTTTTTTAATGAGCAAAAAACAAGTTAATGAGCGAGTCGGTTGTGACCTAGGGTCCTCACAACACAGATTCGTAATGTAACCAAATTTAATGCATGTCTTTGTGAAGTGCCTCGATACAAACTATTTCATTCACCTGATAAGAATAATGAAACACTATTATTCTTATCAGGTGAATGAAATAGTTTGTATAGAGGCACTTCACAAAGACGTATGCATTAAATTTGGTTACATAAAATAGCCTATTGTCAGAATGTATACCGCTGGCACTTTCGTTGTGAGGAGCATACGTCACATCCGTACAGCAATATAAATGTTTTGCTCGAAATACCCGAAACAAAAATCGCTCTTAAAAATCACCTGATTGAAGTACGCCCGTGATATTTGGCAGTTTTAACCTTTGATTTATTTACAACATGTTATAATTTTTGAAAATCGGAGTGGACTTGGGCTTTAAGTCTTACTTAACTAAGTCTTAAGATTGAAAAATTCTCATTTTCGTCATATTTAAGGTACAAACTGGAAATTTATTCTGAAATGTTCGTTGGTTTTTCTATTTTATGTGTGCGTCACCTGTTTAAAGCACGTCATGTCAATATCTTTGTGGTGTGACGTAATATTTCGTATTGACTCTGCCATTGAACTTAAATCGCGCTTAAGTCGTGCTTAACCCTAATAAGGCCGGGCTATTTGAGTTCTTTATACGGCCGGGGGGGGGGGCCATAGCCATTATGGCCCCCTTAAGATCTCGGCCGTGAAACGCGATCGCCGAAATTTGCATGCATGTCAAGTGAAGTGTATAGAATACTATAGCAATTTCAATTTTTTGAAAAAATTACTCATTTGCATATTTATGGTAAATTATGCAAATAAGATCAAAAAATTCATATTTTTACCTATAAATCAGATATTCTTCATATTTAAGCTTTCTTTTCCACTACAAATATTTGTTAGACCATTTGGATTAATAATACGAAGAAAAAAATTTGGAAAGCTAGGTTATTTCTTATGTTATCTCTTGTTTTGATAATTTCTTATGTAATTCATTGTTTTTTTAACTTATGTATTTTATTGTTTTTGTTGTTTTATTTCATTTCTAACTATAATTTAACTATTCTGACCCCCACAACGAACACCTAAACTTTAAACAAGACCAAATAACCAATGTTTTATCTCTTTTTAGGAAAAATGATATTTTCATATGTTTTGTACACAAATCACGAAAATGAGCGATTTTCGGGCCGACATGTAAAGACAAAAGGTCACGTGACTTTGTAACGGTAGGTCCGATTTTCAAAAAAATTGTTTTAAAAGATGTGCAAGACTCGAAAGAATAAAGTCATGAAGCGGCAGGGCGTCATCCGTATGCGTTCCCGAACAATCAGAAAAAAAAAAGGAGGGGCCATGATGGCCCCGGCCTTATTAGGGTTAAGTTAAGTAGGCCCTCTCTCACTTAAATTCGAAGCCACTTAGCATATCGGCCAATCAGAGTGCGTAACCTCATTGTACATCGCAGAATGGTAAAAGTCCTACGTCAGGGGTATACTATTAGGGTGCCTGATCGCGCACCCGATGTTGTGTGCTAAAAGTCTTCCCATAGAGATTGCACGCATCCCTATGCGGTCTACACGCAGTACGCGATCCGGGGCACGATCATGCAAAATTGGTCAAAGTTTTTTTTTTTAAATCAAAATTCAAACCTTTATTCTTTGTGATCCTGAAGGTGATACTCAATAAATGAGGTATCATATGAAAGAGCAGGTGAATCCCTATATTTCCAAAGGGGCGTCATCTCGGAATTCTAAAAATATCTTGGTCAAAACAGCGATTTAAACATTGTGCCCTGGCTAGACCGAAAGCTTCAGTCTCTGATATCGACGGTTGTTCCGCTGAGATTGCATCTGGCTCCTCTGACCGCCTCTATACATAGACTAAAGTACGGCTATGCGGTAGTGTGCGGAACGAATGGTTCGGTTTAGCCGGACCAAGATGAATGCGATATGCATCAAGATTTTTCACTCTTTACGTCTTCACACATTCACTTTGGCTGCAATATTACACTGAATATAAATAGCCATAAGAAATAACCCGGAAATATATACTTTGACTTACGATAGCTTGCTCATTTAGATCCTATATTAATGATTAATCCGAGAAAGTCTTGTAGTCAACAAGATTTGTTGTCAGCCATCTTGGTTTGAGTTGATGAATATTCATTTTTTCTTTTCGAACGTCCAATAGCTACGTATCAGTCAGCCCGGCTTGAGCCGGTGATGTTTGAATATTCATAAGCCCAATATTAAACACGTGCTCTGATTGGCCATTGGGATTGTTTTGGTCGGTTGGCCCGGAAATATATCGGGCGGGTCATGTCATAGATTACCAGTTCGAATGCATGAACGTACCGTTCCCTTGGTTCTGAGATAAAAAAATGGATAACTCATATAAGTAAGTCCGTAAATTCCGACTTTGGGAATAGGTAATAATTCTTTGTTAACTGTACATAGGAGTATAATATATATAGTTTACTTATTTATAAATCAGAAAATTAGATCTAAGATCCACAACTAGATCCACAACTAGGCGTTGTGGCGTGCGCCTGTAATCCAGCTAACAGTGGAAGTTACAAACTGATTCAGCCGAGGACGCAGGTTAGAAACTGAGTCACGTCTTTCGGATGGTGACGTTAAAGGTCGGTCCCCAGACGTAAATAATCATATCTGATTGATACACGTCTGTAAAAACCCAATACACACACACTAAATAAAGAAAATCGGGGAGAAACTTGGTGCAGCAAAGTGCTGCACCAATGGCTCTATCTCTCCCTATAGTGCGAGGCATACTAATTACCGTCTGTGTATGGGGAATGTCAACAAATGTCAGTTTTATTAAAGAATGACACCCATACCAGACAGTTATTTCTGTCTAGCCCTGGCTAACCCCCGAGGTTTGCCACTTTTGAGATATGACGCCCTGATCGATAAGTAGTCCCAGTCCTAAGGAAAATATCTATGAGCTTATTTTTTCGCTAGCCCCCAGGGATCACAAACAATTACAGTTTGAAAATACCCTTCCCCACATTTTTCGGATCAGCTAAGTAGGGAGGCGTGAGCTCCGTGCTGGCCGAACCCATGGTGATAGCGCGTAAAATATGCACATGAATATGCATCGGAGCGCGTGGCAAACAAACCCGGAAGTGAATGCCCATTGAAGACAATGGATTGCCGTTCGCTATTGAGATGCGCATGCATCTAAGCAACACGCATACGCTTGCACGCGTACGCGTGCGCTTGCATATTGCGCAATTCAGCTGTTTTGCTAAATTTAGCAAAACAACATAACTCTGGATAAAAAATGGATGAATATTGTAGGGAATTGAAGGGGCTCTAACTTTTTATAGAAACATCGGTGAGTCTTGAAATTTGAAATGTATTATTCTGAGTGAATAATTTTTTCAATTATCCAACCATAATGATGAAAAACGATCCAAAAGGGAAAATTGAAAAATCGTTCAGACACCCTAACACATAGAACTTTAGCTTACATTTAGCGCACGCACAGAACGTTCATCCGATCTCAGCCTCATTTTCGTAATTTGGCGCCTAGCCGAGCCGACATGGGCCCTTTAGATTGGCTATCGCTGGCTCCCATAGGCTCTTTGTTATAAGACATTAGTGCGAGGAGCTAGCTAGCTTGCGATTTTCCGTTTTTGCCGATACCAAAATTATGATATTCCAGTCAAATCTTCTATTTGTTACGATTTTTTCAGCGTCCTTGAAAAGTTAAGTATTTCACTTAAGTTTAAGACTTACTCAAGTAAGTCTTAAGTTTGAAAAATTCTCATTTTTGTCATATTTAAGGTACAAACTGGAAATTTATTCTGAAATGTTTATTGGTTTTTCTATTTTATGTGTGTGCAATTTCGTGTGTGCGTTACCTATGTGTGAAGTGCGTCACCTGTTTAAAGCATGTCATGTCAAAATCTACGTGGTGTGACGTAGACCTAATATTTCGTATTGACTTTGCCATTGAACTTAAGTCGCACTTAAGTCGCGCTTAAGTTAAGTAGGCCCTCTCTCACTTAAATTTGAAACAGCTGGAGCGTATCGGCCAATCAGAGCTCTTAAGCCTAGGCTAGATTAGTTGTCGCCCTGTCATGAACATGAGATGCCAGAACTGCAGAGCATGACATGACAGTATCAGGAGGAGCGCGAGCACTGCACACTGCACTGCACTGGACAGCAACACATATCTAGTGGTCAAATCCCTACACTAATTTCAGCGTGTGGGACTAAAATTTAAGAATCCCTTCATTTTGTCTAATTACACTCACCTCTTTTAATGAACTCGCTTTCCGAACCAAAGCCACATTCCAGCGATGAAGTTTTGAGACCATGCTTGACATGCATGGTAATGTTCTTAAAGAATTCATAGATGAATTTGACAAGGATCCTCCGCGTTGTTGAATACGTCTAGTTTACGTGATGTCACAAGCTACAACTGATTCGCACAAAATTGTATCCAGATCCAGTGGTTAGCATTATTTGTGTATTTTTGAGCAGATATAAATCGAAAACACGTTCGATCGAGGCAATAATAATTATTGCTCGGTATATTTTGTGAATATATTATACATCCAACTCCGGCTCCAACTTAGAGTAGCCGAATTTTTTTTTCTTGTAGTAGTAGTAGTAGTAGTAGTAGTAGTAGCAGGGCGGCGATCCCGGGGGGTCGTCCCCCCTAAAAATTTGAAAAAGTACAAACAAAAAGTAATTACAAAGGATTTATGGCTCTTTTAGGAGCTGCATCCCAAACATCTAATCCGGATGAAATACGCCATATTATAGGATGAAATCATTTCTTCACATTTTTTAATACACATGCATGTACGAGAAAGGGAAACAAAATGTAAGAAAGAATTGCAAAGAGAACTTTTAAGATTTGAGAACAAAATATATACGAAAATAGAAGATAGAAGAAGAAAAAGAAAATGGTTTACAAAAACGAGGGTATAGATAAAGAAAAAGGGTTGAAGACATGGTATCAAATTATGATGCTCCTTTCCCTTTTCTTTCGTCTTCCTTTATTTCATTTTAAGTTCTTTCAATTTCTTTCTTTCTTTCTTTCAGAATATTTTTATATTCTGTTTCTCTTTCTTCCTCGGTTTCTGTTTTTCCATATTCTTTATTTCTTCCATTCATTAATTATTCTTTCCTTTTATTTAATTCTTTTTAATTTTTTTTTTCTTCTGTCTTTTCTATTCCATTTTCCTTTCTTCCTTAATTTTCTTCAATTTTTTTTCCCTTCATTTTTCATTTGTTGCTTACTTTCCGGCATATTTTCATCTTCAAGAGAAAGTTACATGCATGTGCTAGATGTCAACAGAAACATTTATATCTCCAAATTCCACTGGCAGAACACTAGTATTTAATGCATGCATGACTTGACACTTTTCCCATTCAAGATAGGCAAACATTTTGCCGAGGGAAGCAAAATGTATGAATATTCATGACACGTATTGGACGTGGCGTACGATATATAGCATACCCCCTGCAACAAAGTGAAACATTCTAGAAATTGAGAGTTTACCTGAGGACTTCAATGCATTTCTAGATCACAATGGCTGCGTTTGCATCAGTAGCGTACCTATATAAGGGGGCAGGGGGCAGTCTGCCCCCAACGAGTGACAAGCAAGCAAAACAAATGAAAGGAAAGGAAAGAAAAGGAAAGGAAAGGAAGGAAAGGAAAAGGGAAGAAAGAAGGGCTAAAAACACGAGTTAGAAGTGGACCCAGGGCACTCGCTTATTAATATAGGCCAAGGCCCCGCGGTTAAGCTAGCCATGCTCCGAGATTTGGGTCGTTTTCAGGTCAGAACTAGCCCTATAAGATTAAAACAAAATGCCGATGATCGCTCTACACTAGGGCGTACAAGTTACAACGTTGAAAAGTATGTCAGGACTCAGTTAGCTTCAGGTCCATCTGTCAAATCATCATGCCGTTACACAATGTACAGGGCCCGCGCTACGGCGGGGTTTTTGAAAAAGTATGTTAAAGAAAAATAGAAAGAAATCAACCAAGGGCAAGGCCCCGGCAAAAACTTTCCTGCAAAATGCGACACCACATTAAAGCGCGAAAAAATAGCAAATGCGAGAAATAAAAACACGGAGGCATCGTTAAGCATGACGGCAAAGCTTCCGAGTTCGGCAGTTTGCGGATTCATAAAATCAGTCCTTAAAAGCCCTATTCGTTCAGAAAATTACAAACTTTTATCGTCAGAATCTGGGTAAAAACACTCCATTCAGTTGTACAGGTGCATAAAAGACGAACTGTCAGTCAAAATTTTTCTTTTTCAATCTGCCCATAATTATATGCAAATCATACCGAACAAAATCAGTCTCATGCATATCGTTTTAGTGTCACAGATGTGTCGTTACTGTTACACTATAGCCTATGGACAGATTGGATAGATGTGTAAATCATTAAAATTATAATCAGTGTATGATGCGAAAACGATTCATCTCCAGCTTCCGGAAATAATATAAGATTTTGTATGGCGCTCAATACATCTACGATGTCTCTATATAAGCGCTTTACAGATAATATACTAACCTGGGAATTTTTGTTGTGTCCTGCGGGACGCATTTACTCACCGCTTTTGCATAATATGTGCGTGAGTTTTTTTTTTCTATTACGTGCCCCTTGTTTTTAAATCTCCGATGAGTGCCCTTATTCATATTTGAGAGGTGCCCCCTTTAACTCTGTAATAAGTGCCCCTTTTCATCTCTGATAGTTGCCCCTTTTATTTTGACACGTGCCCCTTGATGTAATCAAATTGATAATGTACTATTACCAGTCTTTTTTGTTGTAAAAGATTATGTCATGTTTTGTGTGGTTTTGAATAAAATGAACTTGAACTTGAACTTATCCTTTCTAATTAGTATCATTTTCCTTCTGATAATTGCACTTTTTCCGTTATCATAAGTGCCCCTTATTAAGTGTGAGGAGTGCCCCATTTTCACTTCTGGTAATTCCCCTTTTTACTTTGACATGTGCTCTTTTTCTTTTCTAGTAAGTGTCCTTTTTCCCTTTGGATATGTGCCCCCTTTTCCTTTCCCCATAAAAGTGCTCCTAATTTAAAGCGATTAAGAGCAAATTTTTTCTTCTTTAATTTCACCCAAATCTGGCTCGCTACGCTCGCTCGTATTTAAAATTGATATAATTATATTTCTTATTAAAGATCTTTTCAGTCTTTCATGATTAGATTTTGCTTAATGCCCATCAGGATTGTTTTTTCCTCTTTATAAGATGTTATTTTTTGCACTGCGACCTCACAAATCTCTGATAGTTCGCTCGCAAATACATATTCTAACCATCACAACCAACTGCTAAGTACATGTATGATTTCCTAAACAGTATCTTGGACCATGTAAAGAGAGAAACAAACATTGAAATCATCCCTGATAATGTACTCAAAATGTTGGGGTAAATACCAATGTCTAAAAAGTTGTATATTTTCGCTTTGAGGTTTCCCTTTATAGGTGCCCCCTTGTCCCGGAAGCGCCCTTTATTGTTGGTGCTCCCCACTATGAATGATGCTCCGCCGCCCCTGGCCTGCTAAAACCTCTGAATTTCCGGGGGCTCCGCCCCCTGGACCCCTGGGCCAATTTATACTCCGCTCGCGCTACGCTCTACCTAATCGTAAATACTTTAGCCCCCCCCCCCACCCACTTTGAAAAACGTTCCCCGGGCCTGATGTAAGGTGTTTTAAGCTGAAGCTCGACGCAAGTGATTGTTGTCTGCCCATCCCAACTGCTGTCCTAGTCTTGTACTGACTGGTTTTGACAATCAAGTGATACCTGGGATACTAGGAAACTATACGCCAAATCGCACGAATTGAGTTTGAAAATTCGATTTTTCTTCAGCTTCTCAGGGGGCACATCCCGCTAAAAATATTTTCTTACGAATCGGCCCCCCTCGCCGCCGGCTGGATCCGCCTCTTTACTTTACTACATTAATTTTTATTGAGTGAATAGATGCATATTCTGAATATTCATTAGTTTTAATTGTGCATATGGAAATGAAACAAATGCAAATCAATACAATTCAATTCAATGTCAAATACACTTTTTTACATCTCCAAATATGCAGAATTGGGAACATAATTATGTCAATAGCTTCTTCAAAGAGGAATAATAGAAGTACGTTAATAGAAACATTGTCATTACCAGTTATAAGTTAACCACTGATTTTGTCAAAATTCAATACATTTAACTTTTTTTTTAATGATATTTTTTTTCTTTTAAATCGAAATAGACCAAAGATATGAAGTCGCCCGATCGCAAATATTAATATCGACAAGATCCCTACTGTGTTATTGGGACAACCCCTAGTCCCCAACACCCCCCCCCCCTTGCTCGTCCAAATCGCTTGCCCCCCCTCCCCCCTCCATCCCCGACGAGGTATGCCAGGTACGCCACTGGTTTGCATCCAAAAAGTAAACTATAGTTTGCGAGTAGAAAATTAATAGTACTTATATGACGTCATTTACAGCTGATTGGCTAGTTTGGTAGTGACGTCAGTGAGCTACGTTTGCACTGCACTGCAGTGCAGCAGATCCATCATCCAGCCAGCGAAAGTGAAAATACCGGAAATATGATTCCCATCTTGCCGGGGCCATCTTCACTGACTATCTTTGGTATATCACTCGCTGTTGCTCCTATTCACAGGTGAGTGAATTGCAGATTAATGTTCTATAAAGTCAAATTATTATCAGAGTTATTATCTTAGGTTTAAGTGACAGATCTGCGTGTATGTATTCCCGAGATGTGTAGTTTCGTGCCTAATAATGTATGCAGTATCTGTATCGTATATAAAGAGTTCCGACCAACAAAGCAATGGCCGGCCGGGGAATCCCCCTGCTTTGCGTATTCCAGAACCTCGTGTTCTAAAACGAGCGCTGAACAGATACAATTATTGCGGCCACCTGCAGAATAGTGTGGTGAACCACCGCGTCTCCAAAATTCGGAGCTGATGTCATGAAATTGAATGTTATAGTTTTCATGTGAAAATTCACTCGTCAACTTTTTTCCTTTCATATTTGAACATATTGTATTGCAATCTGGTGTGAAATGACAGCCATACATTATAGGCGTGACCGAATGGACGTCTAGTTTCTTACCTTTATACATGTGTATTATTTTTCGTCCTTCGTTTACAATAAAAACTATCAATAATGCATTTCTTTCCAGAAAAATAGGACTTACTTGTTTCCAGCATGGCACCAACGCCCCGATCGACAGTACTCAACAATGATTCACTCATTTACAAAGTGAGTGAAAGCATCGATGCAGTCACCCTCTATGGCCGCCTTGGTCTCGCTCTTTTAGGAAACGAAGCGGAGGTTACCAACGTGTTGGGGAAACCCATACCTCACTTTGAAGATGCCATGTTTAAGTGTTTGTATACATGGCGAAACGCACAGGGCGCAGGGCCGGAGTGCGAGGAAACGTTGATGGGGATTTTTGAAGAGCTTGGCCTAAAGGATGCACTGGTCCTTCTAAAGGAAGGTAATTGTTGTTCATTTCGTTTCTTACTAAGTGATTTTTTTTGCACTAACAATATTCCTTCTTATCCTCTTACTTTTCTTCTGCCCTTTTTTCGCTGTTTTCTTTCCCCTTCCGCTGATAGTATTTCTTTATTCCTTCCTCATAACCATTGATTAATTTATTTTGTGTATCAATTACCTAAATAATATTACCAAAACAAAGAGCAAAAGCTAGTCAACGTTGGTCCCGTTGGAATAATAATGATGATACAAAAAAAAATCATAGTCATCAGTAGACTAATAATCTCAGAGAAGAGCGAAAATTTGAAGTTTCAGACGTTTAACTGAATCATTTATTTATTTTCAACTTGCTATATTTTCAGAATTATTCCGAAGCAGACTACTAATTTTACAACAACATTTATGTATAAACCCCTCAAAAAAGTTTGGAAAATTTGTTTGTTTGATTTTATTTCTGCATTTTTCAACATAATAATTATAAAGGAATTCAATTCAATTTACAGAGTAAAAAGTACATTGATAACACACTAAAACTAAGATATAGAAAGAAAAAAAAACTAAACAAGTATTGTAGCCCACGAAGACTGAAGAGAGATTGTGAATTTTAAACCATATAAGATATGAAGGTTCATAGCTTAGAACAAATAACAAAGAGATAGAGCTAAAAAGTGTACATGCAGGTGGAATAAAATTTAGATGTTTATAAAGATGGTGTACAATAAAAGATAAAAGATTAAAGCTAAATTTCAATATTGGTTAAACAAGGTGATGTTCCCGAACTCAAAGAAATTGGCAATGATCATTATCATTATAATCAAAATTATCACATTTTAAAAAGAGTGTTATACCAAAGTTGATGGAACCCATGGGCGTCAATCATGGGGTGAAAAAAATTCAAGGGTGGTGGACACAATATCCAATGTCCCCCCATGTTTTTGACCTCCTTTATCACGAAAGTATTGCACTGTGTAAGACCAAACCCTGTGTCCCGTTGCCCGTGGCACACACCTTTATCATGTTTTGTATTATTACTTGTTGGATTTTAAATAAAGCGTATAATAATTTTGAACTACACCTGCAGGACCACACGGTCTGAGAAGCTAAAAAAATGCAATTTATCTGATGAAACGCATTACCATTTCTACTTAATTTATGGCATTTCCATTTTAGTTTGGATCTGTTTAGAACAACAACCAACATATTTATATCCAACATTTTGTTAATACAGTAATGGGGTTAATGAGGTTGTTTCAACATTATGTTAACAAATCTTTAAAGTCGATATTTCTAAATCTTATATTCCCATTAGTAACTGAATGTAACATTTATGAATAATTCTGAAATATACTTTGTGTTGCTGAGATTTTTACAAGAAACACGCTATTTTTGGAGCTGCTGCTGTAAGTTGAGAACTTGCTAGCCGCGGCAAGTACTAGTAACAGGTGTTATCATATTTAAAGTGAAAGGTTAAGAATGTGATATTTAGCAATTTCTTAAGCTACACATTTTACTTATTTAGCTTATGCTTTTACTTAAAGCTTTTACTTGTTAGTAATACTTACTTTTATGAATACGGCTTATTGTTTGTGAGTTCATTTTCATGGACCTTTATTTATCCTGGGCTGTCAACAATACAGTAATGCACTGACATTTTGAGTGTATATTTTATTTGAAAAATTAAAACGATAGCACAGAAAAAAAAAAAATTTATAATCAGTACTTCCAATTGTATTTCATTGATAGATTAGTAGATACATGATCTGAATTACAATTCAGCATTAATCACTGCCATAGGCCAAAGCCATTGCACTTTACAAGAAGCCCTGATTTATTTGATGTATTATCTGTGTGTGTGTGTTTTTTTTAAAGAAACATGTTCGGTTATAATTATACTGTTTAGAAGAAATCTCAAATAGTATGAATAAATCAGTTATTACTAGTATTACAGTCATGATGATCAGTATCTATACTTAGATGTGTAAGTAAAGGGATTATATTTAAATATACTTTCAGTTTGAATTCACTTTGTTCAAAACATAATTTAATCAGGTGTTATGGTAAGGATTGCTAACAAACATGACAAACTATTTTCTTGAACTCGAATCGTATAGCCCGCAACTTCCGAGTTATTTCTGATCGAATGTTTTGAGCTTGCTACAAAATGGTGCTCAGCAACTGTTAAACCATAGCATTCTAGCCATTCTGGTTAAACATGGTCTACCACAAACTCCGAGATTTCAAGTATAAATTATAAAACATGATTATCGCCGAGTTGTAACATTTCCACTTAATGACATTTTGGATTCACTAATCAGGAGATATGTCATACTCTATCTCTCTATTTCAAGTGAAGATGTGTAAACTGAAGATGTCTTTTCTTTATCGTTAATATGAGGTGGACTGAGCATTTTGTAGACATTTAATTAATGATAAATGGAATGTTATCACACTAACTGGTATAGTAATTGGAATGTATATTATTGTGAGATTTTTCTGAGTTATCATAATATTCAATATGTAGATGGTCACTTATTACTCACTAACATCCATTCTATTTATACTTTATATAATATTTTATATAGTTTCATTTTTACGAATTACAGCCATGACTTACAAGTTGCTTTTTTGTTTTGTCTTATACAGTGTCACAATGGATGGACACTCAATATTTGACGAAAGTGATGAAACAAATATCGGGGCCCAATTCGTGATTTTTTTTTTTTTGCCTAATGCGTGAGAAAATATAGCGGCCGGTGAATAAGCGGGGGGTAAGGAGCACTTTTTTGTTGTTGGTCAAATGAGGAAATATTTAGCGGCGACTCAGCCAGCCAGCCGGTGAATAAGCGGGGGGGGGGGTATAAGGAGTATAATGTGACATAAGATATTCCCTTTCAGGAAAACAAAATCCATTGGAATCTAGTTAATGATTTTTAGTCAAATATTGCTAGAAAGTATGCACCAAATCGCGCCAAATGAGTTTGAAAATTCAATTTTCTTTCAACTTCTGAGGGGGCCGCATCCCCCCTCAGACACCCCCTGTCCGCGCAAGCGCGGAACGTGGCGCTGACGCGCCACTTCATATTTTACTCCATTGTGCCCCCACATTTTTAAAAGAATTGACGCCCCTGATGGAAGCTACATGTATTATACCTGAAGCATTACTTCTAATATTGAAAATGAAAAAAGGATGTACTCATATTTACCAGTCGTTCATAAAACATAATGTGAAAGAATGTATCAGCCTCACTAAATAGAAACAGGGTTTAGACGGGTTTAGGGTCTAGAAGATAGAGCAGGGTGTTCGTATTGTTTGATTCCCTATCAGTCAACTGTTGATATAAATATGAGGTGGTTCCAGTTTAAGATTTTAAACAGAATACTTCACATGTAAGATTCATTGCTGAAATTCCAAATAGTTGCTGATAAACATTGTACATTTTGTAACAGCAGTGAAGAGACAATTATGCATATTTTTTGTTACTGCCCATAATCAAATATAATATGGTCAAAACTTGAACAATGTTTTTTTCAGTAAGACCTATATAAAGGCCAAAATCACAAACCAAAACAAATTGTTTTGCTTGAAAGGAGGTCATAACAACACTTTTAATTGTACTTTGATTTAATATTGTAAGAAAAGAAGTCTATTCAGCCAAATGCAAAAATCAGATACTACTGTTTGAGAAAGTTTTGTCAACTGTTAAAACTTTTTATGATATGGAAAGATAGCAAAAACAAATCCGTTTAAAAAATAATGTCGTGAAAAAATGGTTTCATTTTACCAAATGCTTCTGAGTGTCTATGTTCAGTTTGCTTGTTTGTTTTTATGTTATAGAATTGGTGTACAAATTTTATTTTGTCAAGTTTAATTTCTTATATGTCGCTGTGCGGCCGAGGTTATTTTGTAATATGTTATTGTTTGAATATTTATATGGCATGTCATGGAATAGTGCATGTTGATCTTTGATCTTTTGTGAACATCGTTATGTTGATAATTAATAAAGTAACCCTCTGGAAGGGTAAATATAAGGGAAAAAAGAGGGGAAAGGATTATCATATAGGCTATACATGTATAATGCATGTGAAATAATTGCTTCATAAATAAAAAGGAACCAAGTAACATTTCCAGTCTTGTTCAAAGCCTGGAGGGCGTTAACTTTGCATTAAAGGTATAGACCAGTTCTGGTCATGCGATTGCGTTGTGAAAGAAACGTTGTGGAATCGATCAGAAAAGGTTGATCATCTAGCATATAAGTATTGGTGTTACTGCAAGGTTCTGGAATCATCAAAATTATAAGAAATTTGGCCCAGTCTTGGTAAAGTTACAAGCACTGTACACAGAAAGATGTATATGGGACTACCCTATATCTATCCAGTCCAGATAGATATGATAATTTACCAAATATATCAATTATTACGGTAGGCGGTTTCCCGGCAAAATTTGTATCATCACGTATTAGTCAAAACTTTCTTTCACAAGTCATGATTGGTAATAAGAGCTTCCATTTCATTTTTTGAGAGGGGGGCGTTTCCAAAACTGGTCTTTACCTTTAAGGTATATGAGTTAACATCCCTTTGGCTACAAACAGATTACAAAAGTGAATGTAGTTATATTTACTCTTACATTTACTCAAAAGGTCAAACACGGTAAGTCACATTTTAAAATAATTCTTACCTCAAAAGTACAACGTGAATAAAACTTGAATGCAATAATATAGTGATAATAAAGTTGTAATGATAACCCCCGCCGCTTATTCAGCGGCCGGCTGATTCGTTGCGAAATTTTTTCCTCAAAAACTGAAACTTTTCACTTTTTACTTTGCCCCTTATTTTGATGTACTACTTACTCCATGGCTACAACACCATAGCAAATATTTCGATTACATTTTAAAGCAAAATAAATACATTATCTAATGATACGGAACATAGCGATGATTATGACATGACAAGAGAGATATAATCAATAAAATTTGAGTTTCCAAACTTTTTTTGAGGGGTTAATATATAACTCGCAAAGAGAGTGAGAGAAAAAAAGAAGTATATTTAGTAGAAAACTCCATGACTGAGAGTACTACTACTATACTACTACTACTACTACTACTACTACTACTACCAATACTACTTCTATACCACCACGAGTACTACTACTAGACTACTACTACTACTTTTACTACTCTCACGGAATCATTCATTTAATTTAGACTTCTTCTCTAATTTAAAAAGTTCCGAAGCAGATCACTTGTTTTACTTTATTTAAATATAAATACAGAGAGAGAGTCTATAGATGATAGTCAGTGGCAGTAGTATATGTGCATTGATGTCCAAATATAGTATTGCATTTGCAAATTTATCGGAACAAAATATTATGATTACCAAAATGACTACATGGTAAAATCATTTAACTGCGCTAACAAAAAATTTGTTTTTTTAGATGGATATCTTTGTTGAACAATACAGAGAGTGCATCTGTAAGCAAGCATTTGGATTCATGCAGGGCTGAATCTCAACTGTGTCCTATTTCAGTGCCATTATAATGGTTTTTTATAATTATCATTACATTTTTTAATTTTTTTTAGAACGACAGAAGGATGGGAACACACACTGCTTGAGTGCCGATGCATTCCTATACGACTTGGTCGAAAAGATAGACTGCCTTTCTAACTACACCCAGTTGGGCACACGACTATTGGGTAGCACAGCAAAAGCCCAGTACCATATTGGGCTTACTGCACCATCGTACACTGACGCCTTATACGAGTGCATTAGACGGTGGAGAAACAGGACCGGAGCAAGTACCGATGCATATACCAAACTGAGAGCAATCCTGATGAAACATGGACTGGTAAAACAAGCTGAACAGATGGATATACTTGAAAGAGGAGGACAAGGTAAATTTTAAGAAATTTAGGGAAAATCCTGTCCATATATTAATGTTTCATTGATGCAAAAATGCGTTTTTAGCTCTATCAGTGCTATTTGAGGGCAACACAATTATTTTTAGAAAAAACGGAGGGTAATCGTAAAAGTGTCCCCAGCTCTAGAATTGAATTTTGGGTATCATGATAGTGCATATTACAGATCAAGAAGAATTACACAAAACATTTGTTTCTTGATTATGCGTTACAAAATAGATATTCCATGTAATAAAGGATTTAATTTTCAGATCAGTAATACCAATATGACAGTAATCAGTTGCGGAGGGAAGAAGTGGCAGGGACGAGACAAAAATGAGAAAATAATAACAGCATCTTAAAAGAAATGTCCTTTTTGCTCTTCACGCTTCTTTCGTTAGGAAACAATTCCCCCGTAAATTCAAAGATCAAATTACAAAACAGTATATCCTGTGCTTTAAATGGATGTAAGCTATTTTAGGCTCTAAGCTAATTTCATCCACTGTGATGTCTGATTGAATTATCATTATGTTAAGCACTACATAAAATATTACCATTATATAGTGGTGATATAATGCGTTTGTTCGTTTGTTTGTTTATTTGTGTTTTTTGTCCCTTCTTTCGGTCTGGTGTTGGTCTCATCAGGATGACTATAGAGTTTAGTACCAGGTCGTTCCGCCAATTTTTGTAAACGTACTACTCCAAACGAACTCCAAATATCGGCAAAATCTAACTGGGACAGGCTTCTCGAAACCATCATCAGTCTAAGTTCTTGAACATCCCACATGAAAGCGTATTGTAGAACTAACACGCATTTCAATGGGATGTTCACGAACTTAGAATTACGACTGTTTTGAGAAAACGGCCCGTGGGTCTCATCGGTCACATTGGTATGACTGGGATGTAATCGAAGAAAATAATTTATTGTGATCGACCCAGATTTAAGTTCTGCTCATATTATTCTTCCAGTAACCAATTTTGTTATTTATTTATTTATTTATTTATTTATTTTAAATGGTTTAATTCATTGAAAAACATTCGCGACCCGAGAGCCGAATTGCAGTTTTTTTTTACAAAGTATACATCAGTGACAAAGTAAAATTACACGTAAAACATATGCATAATAACATTATGGTAGTAAAATTGCAATTCGTTGTGTACATTGTGCTTCTACGACACTTGCTCCGGCTACAATTACTCCGCGGCAATTCAGTACATTAATCGAACTCCCAATCCCCACCCCGGACAAGAAACCTACACCGCACCCAAACCCAACACCAAGCACAAACCCAGCTCAAAACCCGACAACTAATTCCAACCCCAACCCCACATCCCTGATGAAATAAAACTTGGAGCAACCGCCGCCGGAGCATGTGTCGGGTCGCCATCGTTGTACATTATGGCAGATAGCTTGGTACATTATACAGGAATCTGAATATTATTACCATATTAACATATTTGCAATAAAAGTATATATCGAACCTACATGTATACAATATAATTATGAATAGAAATAAATTTGTTTGAAATTCGAAAGAATTAAATGTTATGAGTGGAAATTGCATAGCCAGATGTGTAGTGTATTTTCTTCATAACAGAAACAGAGTCAACAACCAGAAAACAAATCCAGAAATTATGAAATCAAATAGATGCTACAATGAATTAAAAAAATTATACTTTGTAGGTAAAATGCAGACTCGAAAATGTTGTCTTTTGACCAATTTAGTAAAAGGTAGAGTAGTGCATATTAATGATTTTCGCATAAAAACATGGGTAAAAGGTTGCAATGGTAATAATCTATATAATGTGCATCATCTTGGGAATTGTTAAAAAGTCAAACAAGATTTTGTACAATTAAAGCTGACCTAGTTAACAAAGTAAGATTCAATAGTAACATTATCCAAAAAAGCATTTACATATGTCACCCTATTATTTAGGAAGATATATCAGAGAAATAGAGAGGGAGAAAGGAGGGAAGTGAGAGAAAGAGAGAGAGAGGAGGAGGAGAGAGAGAGAGAGAGAGAGAGAGAGAGAGAGAGAGAGAGAGAGAGAGAGAATTATGTTTTCCATGTTGATATATATATAGTCGTCTTATACATATACATTTAACATCATTTTTCTTAACTGTTTTCATGAAGTGATTCAATATAATTTATTCTTGAAAGATGAGTTTATAGATAAATCTTTATTGATCAATCTAATCGACCAATCTTTATTGATCAATAATGTTCGGAGGAGATATAGATTTTATCTATATAAAATAAAATACATTGTCACCTTCTTAGAGGTAAGATGATTTTATTCTGACTTTATTTAACAGTGTATTTGTTTATTTTCTCTTTTCATTTCACAGATGACGTTGATCTACCAAGCGTTCCAAGTTCACCTAATAACGTCATCCATCCAGAACCAGAAGCTTGTCTCTGAACACCTGTTAAGACTTGTTCAGATATGACGCGGTAAACCGCCACAAAAACAAAACAAAATGAAAACTAAAATCCGCCACAGTTTTTTTACTTCTAAATAAATGGCATCTGCGCGCAACAAAGGTCCATTCATTTATATATAACTATTATTATTATTTTTATTACAAGTGAGGCGCGATGGCTCAGTGGTATAGAGCAGTGAAACCAATTCGATGCGCTAGTGCCCTTTGGCAAGTCATTAATCCTCATTACCAAGTCCCTCGCAGAGGACTTAAAGCCTTCGGTCTCCTGGTTGCTTACTTATAAGCATGCACGTGATCTCTTAGCAGTCAGGTAAAACAAAGCAGCCACCCAACCAACTTATAATCTTTATAATTATTTTTAAAAGTTTATATTTAAAAAATAATATTGTACTCCTGTACCCCGTGAAGGCCGTTAAATTTCAATTAACTAAACTAAACTATTTCAAACTAAACTAAATTGAGCTATGTGATATAAGATACAGAAACGCGTATTTCACTTACATCATCATCATACGTCATCATCAATAAAAAACCGCCGCGGTTTACCAGCGTATATCTGAACGAGGCTTTAAAGGGCAATCCAACCTTTATTATTAATTCATTCTGTGAAAGCAGAAAAATAGAAGGAACAGAAGGGCAAAAGTGTTAAATAAATTTTACAAAAAATGAGAAAGTTATGAATGTTGAAATAGTATATGTGATCATTACATCTATGCCAATCCCAAGTTGGCCAGATGATTGCTCTCCCATTTGTCTTGTAACAAAATATTGACTTCTGGTTATCTCCTTCATGTCCTGAGCGCCTTCTGTTTCAAGGCACTTCTAAAAATATATCATGGATAGCATATTGTTATGGGTCTTCTTCTAAAAAGGAAAGATCGTCCTGAGTAAAACATTTTGAAAAACTGACATTCTAGTCATTTTGAGGGTTGGTAAAGGGGGTTGTCCGGCACTGTACATCATCAGTCACATTGCCAATTTAACCAATTTTGCATTTCCATAATGTTTCGTGATTACATCTTTCAAATTGTCATAACTTTCTAATTGTTTGTCCGGTTTCATTCAAACTTTCATCAATCTGCTTCTTTGATTTTCTGCTTTCTTTGAAAGCACTTTGCTAGTAAAGTTGGATTTCCCTTTTACTATGGGCAGAACATTCCGTGTTATATAGAACGGCACGCCCATCCGAGTGTGTTACATTGTAGGTGTTGATATAATCATACACGTGTAGTGATTGTTAACTTGTTTACATTGTGTTACTCCTTGTTTAACTACCAGTAATGTGAATTGGAAATATTGACAGCTTTTTTAAAACTATGGTTATAATTTACCTACACTTTTGGGCCAATTTTGATGGATAATAAATCAGAAGCTACAAAAAATGTACAGCCTAAGAACGCAAATTATTTGGATGTTGAGGAGTGTAAAATTTCCTCAAACATGTTTTATGCTACAAACAATATTTCTAAAAACAATTTTTAACATTATCAATAGGATGTCACTATTCAGCAATAAAAGACTAAAAAAATGTGTGCGTATACCGGTTTTTAAATGTCCAGAACAAGGTGATATTGAAATGCATCACACTTTGCTTATAACAACATCTTACTCTTGCCACAGCAATCTTATAAACACCCGGGCATTGTTGTACAAAACCGTCGTAGATACAAGTTCGTCGACATCCCATTGAGATGCAAGTTCAATTAACGTGCGTTTCAATAGGGTGTCAAAAAACTTGTATCTTTGACGGTCTCGTGAAACGATCCCCTGATACCAAAGAAAAGGAAAATGTTGAAATGACAAATGTGATTCTAGATATGTGCTGTTATGTTCTGCGATACACACGCATCTTATGGTCTTTATTTTTCATCAAAAAGAGTAAAAATCAGAAACACAACAAAATAAAGGGAAAATACTGAGAAAAGCGAAAAACGCATCCAAACATTCGAAACGTTGCTTTGTGAGTATTGTTTTATTGTTAGAATGTAGTAAAACCTGCTTTACAATAATAAGGTATACTCTTTCCGTTTCATTATGTGAACTCTATTTTCTAGTTCTTATCAGTCAAATTTCGACAGCTAATATAATAATTGGAGCCTGCTGATACAACCAGTTCAGAACTCTGGTAGTATGCTATATATGATATTACGTTTAGTTAAGTAAGCGATTATAGTACGGTAAATAATATAGGTGTACATGAGCTCGACGTGAACTTCATTAATGACATGATTTCTAATTTTCAAGTAGATGAGATTGAATAGTTTTTTTATGTATTTAATTCCATGTTTACTTCAATCTTTAGACAGTTTTATTTCAATTTCGAATGGGGAATGATAATTTTACTTAATATCGTTCTTTCTCTGCAGTTCAAAAAAAGTACTTAAGACTAAGTAAAGGATGAAGTAAACGGTGCGTTGTGTTCTTACCGCATACAAAAGTGCTTGTGCTTCAGTTAATCTTCCACCAAGTTCCAAGTCATTCCAGATTTATATTAAACAGGGGTGGATCGGGAGGGGGGGGGCAGGGGGTCACATAGGTCCGGAAAATCCCCCTTTTTATTGTTAGGAATTTTGGAAATGATTGCAACCATTTACAAAATCCTAGATCCGCCCCTACTAATATTATTCAGATCGTCAGTACTGTATATATACAAGCTTAGTGAAGCAATGTTTACGTTGTGCATAAGCTTTCGTAAGATATTTGATTTTTTTTCTTTGAGCACAAAGTCTACCTCTTCTAATCATGTGTTTTAATATAGGAAGAAAAAAATGTTACTGGTCACAAAGCAAATGACAGCCAGATGAGCCACACTTACAAAATAAGTTAAACTGCAATATCTTTATATGTTGTAGTAATTCATTCTTATTATCAAATATTTTATTACAACTTCGCCCGTTAATATTATTTACGCTCAAAAGGAAAGTAATTCAACGATCTCATGATTTTCAATTCTCTTTACGAATCATTTTGATCATTTTCGATCACAACGTAAAACATAATATCGGGATAAATATGAATTTATTCTATACATCAGAATAATCAGGATAAATTTCATGACCTTTTTAGATTGTACATGTATAATTAAGGGGTCATTGTTACTCAATACTCGGGGGCAGTGCAGGACCAATATACGTGCAAATGAAAATGGGGCATTTTAAAAACACATATTCATCCAATTATTAGTCATCACATGTACTTTTACTGTATGGAAATATCGTAGTAAGAATATGGAAGCTCATGACAGGTATACAGTACTTTTCAGGTACAGAACTTTTTGTAAGACTATCGGTGGGTGAATAGAGCCGCAGTTAAAAACCTACAACGATTTTGCTACGAAAATTTCTTAACCAAAACAATCTTCAACAGGTACTATACGATAATCTCGATAACGAAAAACGTTCAACATTTATAGCTTTTTTTCCAGATATTGTTTGTAGACCTTACCTCCCCACTCCACATAAGTTCTTCTCTGTATATTTGTCATCGCCCCACCCTTCCCTTTCTTGCACCCAAGTCTATTTTATTCATCACGGTTGTCTTTTTTATTTTATTTTCTACAGAAGTAGTGATAAATAAAATACATTTTGAATGAATTTCTGGCTCTATAGATCTCATGATGTTGGAGTTGATTTGGTGGCGTTTTTTTTTTTTTTTGTTGTTGTTGTTGCTTAGTACATTGTGTAACGTACAATCGTACATAATAAGTACAAGAAAATAAAAGTTGGGTTTAGCAGGGTCCATATTAAAATCATACTTATTTTTAATGCGACGAAGATATTAACAACAAAACAAATTTCTCAGATAACTTAGATTACGTTGATATTTTACTTCATTGATTTTATTTTGTGAAAAGAATGACAATACATACAATACTCTATAAGCTGACATAAGATTCTATCGGGTGTCTATAAGAAATGGAATGTATGAATCACACGCTCACAACACGCTTATGCCATGTAGGCGTTGTTATCGTACTCCGAGACTGATTTGGTTGCATGCTCGTTGTATGAAGCTCCGTTGTAGTTAGTATCCACTTTCTTCTTTGACGAGGAGTTCATCTTGCATACCATGACGACTACCAGACCGACGGCGATGGCGAGTACGACGGAAGCTGCTGTGATCACTCCTATCACCCATGGCTCGAGACCGGACTCCGGCTCTACTGGGTTTGCCGATGTTGCTTCGTTACCCGCCGTGGTTGCTTCGTAACCCGCTGTCGTCACTTCAGGATCCGTCGTCATCATCGACTCCGTAGTCATCGGAGGCAAATATTCCAGGGAGGCCGACACCAAGTTGGAAAGATCTCCCGCATTACCTGCTTCGTCGATGGCGACGAGGCCGAAGAAGTACACCACTTTATCCCCTCGTGTAGGTAATGTTACGACCAGCGACTCGACGACACCCGACATCCCAACTGTAGAGAGATTGCCCGCTACAATATGGTGATCCATGACCGGGTCGCTGGTGGTGAAGTTTTCTCGAAGGCTGTCGAATGTTGTTGCGTAACGGAGGTCGTAGGAAGAAGCTGAAGGAATTGATTGAGGAAAAGCAAGGTGATAATAGTATCATAATTATGTAGTGTAAGTGTTTGCGTTGTGTTGTGTTTGGTTGGTTGGTTGGTTGGTTGGTTGGTTGTTTGAAGTGTTCTGATTTGGCTCTGATATGGTGCAGAAAGGCGCTAAAAAAACCTAATTCGTAGAAATGTATGTAAGAACACAACAGAGGCGGATCAAAAATTGTTAGGAAAGGAGACTTAACTTGCAAAACAGTAAAATTCCGTAATCTCTTGGCAGCCCTATAGGCCTAGCTATATAAGCCTAGTGTAGGTTTGGGCGCGGTCGATTTTTCTCCAAGGTGTATCCGTATGCAAAACATAATTTCCATGTTTCACAATTACAAACATCATTGGAATGAATGTGTTAAGTTGATCAAAAAAATATAACCCATTATTTTTATTTGGTTGATTGTATCGTAGACTTACTTTCCATGTAACTATACATAAATTGTATAGCCAAGTGACCCTTGTAATTATATTCGTATAAGACATATTAAGAGAAAATTAAATCTCCAGGAGGAATATGTTTTTAGTACTTCTTTATAGAAAAAATAAAGTTATCCTGAAAAGAAAAATATATATAGCTGTATAAGCCTATAGTGTAGGTTTGGGCGCGGTCGATTTTTCTCCAAGGTGTATCCGTATGCAAAACATAATTTCCATGTTTCACAAAACACCATTGGAATGAATATGTTAAGTTGATCAAAAAAATATAACCCATTATTTGTATTTGGTTGATTGTATCGGAGACTTACTTTCCATGTAACTAGCCAAAGTGACCCTTGTAATTATATTCGTAAGACATAAGAGAAAATTAAAACTCCAGGATGGGTATGTTTTTAGTACTTCTTAAGAGAAAAAATAAAGTTATCCTGAAAAGAAAATATCGATAATCACCAGTGCCCTGATCGTAGTCATCGCCCACTGCTGTCCACTGCAGCGTCACGCTTGTATTGTCGTAACTCGTAGCAATGACGCCGAGATCGTTGATTCGTGACGGAGCGAGCTCGTCACCGGTTGGAGCAACGAAATTCTCGACCTCGAAAACGCCGCCTGACCCCGTCCGAGCGAAAGGCTCGGCGGGCTCGTATGTCGCCGGGGAAGGAATGTATCGATCTGTGATGATGAAAGTTTGCATGAAGAAGCAAAATCAGAAACATAAAAACTCTCAAAATAAACCAATTTTGCACTGCTAATTATTCTGCATATCTTAAGCATATATAGACAACTTTACTGGTTGCATTCTTTTTTATTCTTACTCCAATCAAATGATTACAATAATAGATACGATGTTGATTACAATCATGATCTAAGGGGCAGTTGTCCTAAATATCTTGGCGCCATATATACCATGGATATACATGGATATACCGACGATTCGTGGCTCACATATTGATGACGATGATAATACATTTCTATGCCGAGATTACAACCTTTGCTCCAGCGACGACACTTATGTGTCATAGACAGCGGCATTATTTGTCGCCACAGCGAAATGTAGTATTCATGTCGACAGATTAATAAAGTCGGAACATCCCCGCAGTGGCGGATCCAGGGTCCCTAGGAAAAACAGGTAAAAACACCCTTTGAAAAAAGAAGATGGGCCCTCCTGGCGCCCAAGGGGTGGCGGTGGAAAAATCACCCTTCCCGTAGGGAAAAATTTTCGGGTGCCAAAAAATTTGTGCTCACTACCTGGCGCCCAAGGGGTGGCGATGAAAAAATTACCCTTCCGATTTTCAAACGAAGCCGACCCCCTCCGCCGGCTGGATCCGCCCCTGCATCCCCGCACCCTCGGAGTCGAACCCAGAGACGCCGACGCGAGTACTTACCCGGAGATAACGGAAGACCTCTCGAACTCCTCTTCGATCTGGAACTGATTGACGCCGTAGAGTCTTCGTTGCTCACCTGTACCTTAATGCTGTATCGTCCATTGTTGTCAAATTGTAAGAAGTAGGCCGAATAGATGCCATCATTCTTGGTAATGTCAGCACCTGTGAAAGTGAAAATAAATATATATTTATGTGTATTATTCTAACCACTGGCGGTGTCAGGGCAGAACTACCCCTAGTGTGACATACTTTATAGTATACAAAATGCCGGGACAAAATGAAAATGAGCCCCTAATCTTGTGTTTTTGCCCCCCACTCTCCTTAGAACTTTAACCAAAATGGCACCTGACAAAAATGTATAACCGTTTTTGTTTGTTTGTTTGTTTGCTGTTGTTATTGCTTTTTATTTTGCTTTGAGACTTTATTTTGAACTATAACTTTTACATATTTTTGATCCTTGATATGCACTGGTTCCGTTGTGCACGAGGCGTCATTTACAGACCCATGACTAAGTAAACGACTTGCCCTGACTTTGCCATTCCATGAAAGAGGTTTGAATTACTCAGTGCTATCGTACAAACATTGAAAGCAACGTTGCAAACATACTGGCGTATAAATTATTGCTTTCTTGGGCGTAATTAGCGCAAGTACTGACGCAATCTAAATGGCACATCGTATGCCGCATGCATACAATTTTCACTCACCTGCGCCATTATCAAAAAGTGGAAGATACGTGGTAGCTGACCCTGGGCTTTCTATCACGGCCTGAACACCGGCATTCACGACAGGGAGGTACCCTTTTCGAACTTCGGCGAAAATCTCGAGGCTTGGTGTCACAGTGTGGTCTACGGTCTAAAATGGGGGAGGGGAAACAAAGTAACTATTATCAAGTTATATAATAGCCGACGATCAATTACCTTTCCTCAAATGTATATAGTGAATTCTAGAAATAATAACACTTCTTTTACCTCCTTTTTGTTTTCCTTTTCTATTTGCCTAAAATTGTTTAATCGAAATATAAAAATAAAAACAATCAGTGTTTGGTGAATCAATCGACAAACTTCATACATTCATAAGAAGGACCCTATTCAATCACTACTGTGATTACAGAGCCAATAAACTGTGACTAAAAACATGTTCTTCTAAAATATTATATTTTAAAATAAGATCTCCAACGTCGATTACTTTATAATAAACTGTGTCAAATGCATTAAATATTAGAGAAAGGTGCCTTTTCTTGGGTTTAAAAGATTATTTATTCCATAGTGGGGTGAAATATGTTGATTTAATACACTGTCGGATTCAGGGGGTACAACCGGCCCTTGCTCTTTTTATGCCCTTTTATAAAATCCTGGGTCCACCTCTGATTTATATGGTTACCTGTGATCCAACGATGGCGTTGACTGTGACTGGTGCATCGGTTTGTGACGTAGGTTTGGATTCTATGGTAACCAGTACGGCCTCCTTCTCGTCAGAATCGCTGTCCACGGAGAACCTCCAAAGTCCTGTCTGTTTTTCAAAAAGCAAGAAATGTTCATTCTGCGCTTCTCTCTGCACCCCTCTCCCACCTTTCTGCTCCTCCTCTAAATATTTAAGGGTTCACAATGCACGGAGTCATCTCTTTATTTACCCCTAACCTCCCTCCAACCCTCCCTCCCCATCCCCCGAGCACGTAACAAATATGTTTCTGATGAAAGTTTGCCCGAAGTCTTTATAAGACTACAATTATGCAGCGCCTTTGAAGGAAGAAGATTTTAAGAAAACTTAGGTCGTACTGTTAACAGGTATAACGTGGTATGGCATAGCTCATTTTTTAATGCGTTTGTAAGACAACAGTAACATCGAATTTAATAGACCTTTGTTAATTTAAATGTGGAATGTAACACAGATTGCTAGCATTTTCCAGATATAAAAAAGTCACAAAATACAAATAAGTCTGATAACAACCAACGGAGCTTGGGCAGAAATCCCGGGACGCATCCACCACCCCCGACTTATAAAGGAGAGGGTCACTATGTGACTACATGTCTACATCTCCCCCTACAATTTTGACTCATTTATTGTGCCTCAAAAACAAATTTGCTTGTCATAGAATTTTCGAAAACATAATAATATATGCCCCCAAAAAAAAAAAAATCTGACATGTGTCTCCCTACGTTTGAAGAGCGTTTTCCGACCATGTAACAGAGTAATTACAATCACAACTATCCTTACCTTGGCCGTTTCTTTGATGATCACGGCGATGATTTGAGATGTATTATCTCTGCTGTACTGTGTAGCGTCGGTACGGTCGATGACGGCGCCAGTTGGGTCCGTGACCACGACATTGATGGGGTCATCGAGCCAGGAGAAGGTGAGCACTGTGTCCACGCCCAATAAAGAATCGATGAGAAAGGTGTCCTCGACGGGGACGTCAGCGGGGATTTCCAGGGCTCCGCTATATAACTGAGGTTCAAAGAAAATTCGATTTCATTTTAATTTTTTTTAAATTTCATTCGTTATTTTTCTCATGGAAATATATAAAGGTCTCTTCATTCCACTCATTTGGCAAATATTTGCTGTTTTCTTGTTCTTTTTATCTTTTGTACTATTTAAGTTAATTTTCAAGTATATTCTATAATAAATGGATTATTTCTTATACTAAATAGGATGGGGTTCAAAGGCGAGTCCGGGGGTGTGTAAGGGGGTCGAGGCACCCCTGTTGAGAGAATAAAACACCTTCTTTTTGTTCGATAACTACTGTGTAATGCGTGAGAACTATAATGTAGTTGTTGGTTTTTGTTGTTATTGTTGTTTATTTGTTTCTCCATTTGCTTGTTTGTTTTCGATTTTTGTTTTGTTTTGTTGCTGATCATGAGTCTTTCATGACATTAAGAGCTGAAACGCTTTAAACAAATAAGAACCTTTTCTTTTCTTTCTTTTCATTTTTCCTCGAACTATATTTTGCCCCTACCCTTTCAGACGATGCTGGATCCGCCCCCGAGGTTTGTCAAATTTGTTGTTACTAACATGTTTTGGGTCGCCATGTATCATTATAGGCCTATACCTGTATGGGTAAAGTCTCTGTGCTGAGGCCGGGTCTTGTCGAGACGGTAGCGGTGAACGCGTCGTTGAGAGCCGTCGAGGTGGCGGTGTCAGGGTAGAAGAAACCAAGTCCATTGGTTCGGACCGATAACTCAAGCAAGTTCGGATCAGCTGCATCGCTGAAAGCTGGATATCGACAATATAACTGAGATAGAACTAATTCAATTCAATTCAATTTGTTGTCCACTCAACTATGAATATAAACAGTGATACATGTATAAAGAGTATGTTAAATTTTCACGGAATACTTCTGGTGGCAAACGAGAGTGTGTTTCACATGAGCTTGGGAGCTTCTTTTTTCTTCACTAGGGGTGCTGAGGGCATAAACTAATGCCCATCAAATCCTACAAGCAAAAACAAAATGTAATGGTCTTCACGTTCTAGGGATGACCTTTTCACTCTAAAAGTCGCTGACAACACCAATACGGCAGCAACACCGACTCAATGTTACTTCAGCATCACCATATGTTAATTTATTATCAGAAGTGACAAGTACATCCCCGAATAAAACTTGCTATGGCAACAAATTAAGCATACCTGAAATACAATGATTAATTGTACAGGTTGTCTGAGAAAAGAGAAGATACATTTTATGTTGTTTTCTTTACAGAAGAACATGGAGCAAGGATATCCTCCCTTCCACACGTAACTTTTTAGACTTCCTACAGTTGAAACATGCTCCAGAAATCTGAGAGGAATGCATTTGTTTCCCTCTTTTTTTGCAAACTATTGATGAGTGTACAATACATGTGTACATTGCATGCAACACCAATGAAATTTTTTCTATTATAGGCGTAATTTTTATGTATGGACAATAAGACTTGAATATTAGATTTTGAATGTAGCCGGTATTGAAGGCATGGAAAGTCGACATTTTACCTATGGTATCGATGATGACCCCGGCTTCTTCGACCTCGTCAAAGACTTCGTTGATGTATGGCTGTCGGTTCTGTTGTCCATCACTGATTAAGAGAATATAACCACCGGCCGGGTCCTCCGTTCCCGTTTCTCCCTTCAAAATCTGACAAAAACCCAAACCCGTAAAATTAATGTACACGTTATCAGATGCATAGAGTCATTGACAAACAGACTATATATAGCTCCATTGCCACCTAATGCCGCTTGCAGACGAGGCGTCATTTCGAATGCGTTATTACTTATTTACGCTAATCGACCATTGGTGTCAAATTCAGTGAATACAACAGTACTTCAAAGCAATATTTTCAATAATCTTGCTCACTCTAAGCCCTCTACCTCAGAAAATGACAACGCCGTTCAGTCAAGGGTTGATACCTAGTCAGTGCATTTGTTCCCTTAGGTAAGAGATCATTCTCTACTGCTATATCGGAAATCAGATAGGGTTTAAACCGTTATGTCAGCTGCACACCAGGCGTCATTTTATTCTGACGTAGGCCTGTGTCAGTAACTTAATTGCTCGGCCTATGGCGCACCATGTGAGAGTGCTTCCGTGCATAAAGGGAATACAAAATGAAAAGAGTTATGAAGGGTTTTATTATGCTTTCTTAACGCAGATAATCGAAATGACGCGTCGTGTGCAACGACCATGATGAGCATGACGAACGTACGTGCACTTGTATAATCTATTATACTTTGCATTTGATTACCTCATTGAGGGAGCTTAATGCCCTCAGGGCACAGGAGAAAAGGCTGAACAACGATTTGAGAGAAGGGCATGAAGACGGAAAGCGGATGTCGAGATCGTTTTGCCCGGAAGGCACAAAGAATATTCGACACGATCGCAACTACTTTCGAAAAATCAACCTAAGGCAAATTTAAAGCCTTGTATGTCACGCATTTTAATCCGAACATGATTTCTATGGGAAAACAATATGGTATTGAAATTGCCCTTTAGTTGATTTTTCGAAGGTAGTTGCGATCGTGTTGTTTTATTTTTGTTTTGTTTTCACTACCCATCCAAATGTCACTCAACCAATAACTCCCGAGTCGTAAAAATCGGGTTGAGATGGTTTTATGAGAACAACATTATTGAAACCATTAGATTAATGATTGAATAAAGTGGGGAAAACGGGGATTCCAATCCCACAATAATATTGTACATAAAATATATGTTTTATATATGATTATTAAATATATATTTTAAAGGGAGCTGTCGGGGAGGGGTTACAGGGTTTGACTGGGGGCGGGCAACACAATCATTAATTGATAGCCTAGTGTATACTCACTTTGATTCCGTCCAATACCCCACACCCAATACAAGTCGGCCCATTAGCAATACTCGGCAGTCCCATGACGAGGCCCTCACGGCTGTTATCGGTAATTTCGGTTAAGTTCGCGATGACTCGGGAATAGTCGGAGAAATGCGCTATCCCGACAAAGCTACCGTCATCGATGGTGTAGCGAAGATACTGAGTGGCTGCCTGATTGAGTTTGGTCAATCTGTCATTGTTCTAGACAGAACAAAAAATAAAAATATAAGAATGGAACATACATTCCAGCTCAAATGCTATTAAAACAAGGCCCTTTTCAGATTTGCTGAGTGTGCGATTTTTTGGGGGGTGCTAATTTGAACCCCGTAAGTGATGTTTTCCTGGCATCAACTAACACAATAGAGACCATAGAAAGCAGTGCATGATAACGTCTTTTTAAATCAAGTAACAGTTTAATACACAGTTATATCCAGAGTTATCATGTTACCAGATGAGTTGACTATCGTCTCACAATATTTGCACTTGAAAGGGTTTCTCTCCAGTGTGCGTCCCTTTTTTTTGGGGGCCCAGGGGTTTAAACCCCTTGGGCGCCCCTAGATCTGCGCCTGGGATCAGTTATGTCAAGCCACCCATGTTGTTAATCGAGCTCCTCATAGTTATGCAGAGCTATATAACTTTATGGTTAAATGTCTTTACAAATCAGTATTTGAGGGCAGTGGCGGATCCAGGGGGGGGCCCGGGCCCCTCCTAGAAAAAACAGGTAAAAACACCCTTTTTGAAAAAAGAAGTTGGGCCCCTCCTGGCGCCCAAGGGGTGGCGTGAAAAAAAATTAACCCTTCCCGTAGGGAAAAAAAAAATTTTGTGCCCACTACCCCTGGCGCCCAAGGGGGTGGAGGTGGTTTTGCTCCCCACTGAGCGAAAAATCGACCGGCACGATTTTCAAATTTTCGCACGAAGTGGGCCCCTTTTTAGGCCCCCTCCCTTGCCGCCGGCTGGATCCGCCCCTGTTTGAGGGATGAATACTCATGACATTAATGTTATGTCAGACAACATGGAATGCCAAGTGATACCAGACTGTTGATGGATTTATCTTTGGAAAGTGTCAAGAACATGCAAGCAATGTTACCATTGCTATTTTTGTTTTTGTATTTTGATGATTGTACATGCATTATCATGTAAAGATCTAATTACTTTGTAAAACAGACAGTAAAATCAGCCTTGAGCTGCATGTCATGTTTTCTTTTTGATTAACCAATTCAATCAATCAATCAATGTATTTTAATTTTTTTTTAAAGTGCAAAATTGATAAAAAATAAAAAAAATTATGTAAAAGTTCTTTGTATATAAACAAACCACAAAAACAACATAAAAGATATCAATTTCAATGAGTGCGAAAAATTGAACCTTTCAAAATTATGATGAAAATTATGTCTGGATTCATATTTCACCTCGGGGCGCTTTTCAAATGTTTCGGATGAATACTTACCCCCATACTCCCACTGACATCGAGCACGAGAGCGACTCGCCTGTCTCGAGCCTGCACCAGCCTGAATGTAGGCGTCGTGTTGAGGTCCTCTTCGACCGGGGGGTTGTTGCCGTCGACGAAGTCGTCGGTCTCGAGCATGACGTCCCAGGCGCTACGACTGTCGCAGAGTTTGTTGTGCTTGTTTGGGGCTTCGCGGTTGTGGTAGCCTGGCCCGTCGTCGCTGTGGCAGAATCCGGTCACCTGTATTGCAAAACAAATTTAATACATAAATGGATATAGTTATGATGTAAAACAATAAGATTGGAACGCCCAACCTATACGTCTGTGTGTGAACGATGCTGAACGCGAGGGGACTTTCATCGACATGATTGACGAGATATATTTAATTCTTCGACGAAACGTTCTCTTGCATTTATTAGTATTTTCATGCTACTATTTTGTTGTTGTTATCCTCTTCTTGAATACAGTGTAATCCCTTTGGGTAGGCCTATAACGTATGATAATTGGTGAGGTATGAATAATTAAAACAAAAACCTTTGACGATGATAATAGAAGGCGTCCTAATACCCCAATCACACCACCAAACCGACTCCAGGCCGATTCTTGACAATAAGGGTAATGTCATTGTTTTATTGGGGGGGGGGCGGGGGTCAGATCTGGGCCCCGTAAAACAAAACTTTTGAGATCAATTGCAAATTTAAAACTAAGCTTCTGATTGGTTAATGGTCAGCCTTTTGAACAATTTGTACATGCAACTATGATCCTGATTGGCAATTGTCATTTGCAATTGATTGCAAACCTTTGTGATACGGGGCCTTGTCGGTCCGGTATCGGTCTCGTCGATGTGACAAGGGTATGATAAGAGAAGCTTACCGAGTCCAGGAACTGGGCATACATGATGGATCCCGGCGAGGTTTGTCCTTCGAGATCGGGGAAGTAGAAGCAATCATCTTCGTAGAGGCCTGTAGCACGGTCACGCTGACAAGGAGCAAAGGTGTTGATGTTGAGTGCCTCTCCGTTGAGCTGGTCGGTGCACCGGGTGGCGACGATCTCACCACGGGAGTCGGCGTAGAACTTCTGGACGCCGTCGTCGTCCGTATGATACTCATCGAAGAGCCCCCATCGAAGATGACCCCATTCGTGAATCAGGAGCTTGCCTATGGTAGGAAGAGAGGACGTATGTAGTAATGAATCTATCCATTCGCCCAAGCATCCAATCAGTTCCAAGCTACCTTTCCTTAAAGGCTATTATGATTACTCATGTTCGGCCGGCCACTTTCTCATCTTATTCCATTCCCCCCTCTCTCTCTCTCTCTCTCTCTCTCTCTCTTTTTCCTCTTTCTAATGCCCCTCTTAGATCCCGTCTCTTGTGTTGTATAACTTTCCACCAAAAAAAAAAATTGCTTTTGCAGTCATAAATATTGTATTCCATGCCAAATAAATGTAGGCCTACGTCGGTTCCGTTGTCATTTACCCTTAGAGCGACACCCAATAACCCCCTTTCTGGTGCTAATATTATCCCTTCTTATTTCGGCAAATGTACAGTATATAATAGGTTTAGCTTCTATGCAATGCACCCTGTGTATCTGGAGCCCTTTCCTTCTCTCATTGATTTCATATTCCTGACATATTTATAATGATAACAATAAATCTGGATATATATATTATGTACACCGTATATAATTATATACATAGCGCCTAACACGAACATTCTCTAAGCGTATTACAGATGTTATTATTACCCCGGCCATCGGATACATTCGCGCATGTGCATCCTCTCCACTCCCTAGGGAGTATTTCTACCATAATGGCCGCCGTGAGGGCATACTCATGGTTGTTCCATAAAGGCTTTCATCATCCTACCAAGTCCCCATTTCTCTCCTGGGTATATGGAATGGCAAATGTAGATTAATGCTTCGTCAAATGCCGCTAGCCATGCCGGGGATTGAACCCACGACCTTTGCACCTCCATTCAAGTGCTCAAACCACTCGACTACGACACCTGGGCCTAGCTGTAACATAAAAATTCAACTTACATTCAATCGTAAAGATCTACTGTATCTCCAATTAATCGTATCTTGCCATGTGGTCTATCTATTTGTAACATAAAAAATAGTCGTAATTTACCATTTATTTTAAAGTTACAACTGATTGGAGGAATTAGAATTAATTTAAAGGAGATATGATTAATTTTAACATTTTATGTTACAGATCGATATCGCAAAGACTTTCTTACCCATTGAACCCCAGATGTACTCGCTGTTTGCTTGGTCTGTGATGTAGTTTGGAGTGAGGTGGATGTATTCGCCATGCACCCCGCATCCTCCTAGCTGAAGGGTGTAAGGGTTGTCCTCCCATTCCGGGTTTGCGGTGTCGATGATGACATTAGCCGTCTCGAAGGACTCGGTTCTGGCCGGCTCGTACTCAGGTTTAGGGGTCCAGGTCTTGGGGATGAGGATGGTGATGTTACGCCAGAAAGCTCGCCGTCTTGTGGCCGTAAAGAGGTGCCCCGAACCCGAAGAGAAAATATCCTGGAATGTTTACAAATATTATGTAATTATGAAAATAAATCAACGTAAAAGGTGTGTGTAAGCATCAATTTCACAGAATAAAAAAGAAATCGAGAATACTTTAGAAAATTATATCAAAAATCCACATACTTGATTTGGATTTTTAGCACAATTCATCGATATCTCAGAAGATTGCGTGAACACAAATACAAAAGTTTTGAAATGCAATTTCAGAATATTGCAATGATTTTTGTAATATCTATTCTGTAGGCCTGTTATCAACAATATTTACATCGATCGACTGTAAAAAAAAACTGGGAAGTTTAAGGGAGAGCGAGTTAGAGAGGAGGAAGGAAGAGGGTTTTGGAGTAGATTGTGTTTAATAAAAGAAAAACTCATAATTACAATTCTGTATAATAATATGTTGAGAAATATGAAACTCATTTTTATTTTTATTTTTAAGTTTTCAGTCTTTTTCTGAAAGAAGCAATACTTGTTCTAGTATTGGGGATGAAATAACTGTGTAGTGCGGTAACATTTTCCAACTATGTGATCGTGATATATTTTAGTCCTATACATTGTGAAATTATGAACAATGAATTATGTTGTATTTATGTTCGTTTATCAAAGGATACAAAAGCTTCTTTATAATCATGTTGCAGTTTTGTATAAACTACGTTATGTACGAAAAATAATTGGAGTTTTGAGAAATAAAATCAATTAATACAAAAAAGACCGGGCTTGATTACGTCATGGGGTGACCTAGCTCAGTTTTTTTGAAAAAAAAAGAAGTTGGGCCCCCTCCCCTGGCGCCCAAGGGGTGGCGGTGGAAAAATAACCCTTCCCGTAGGGAAAAAATTTCGGGTGCCAAAAAAAATTGTGCTCACTATCCCTGGCGCCCAAGGGGTGGTGGTGCTCACTACCCCCACTGAGCGAAAAATCGACCGGCATGATTTTCAAATTTTCGCACGAAGTGGGCCCCTTTTTAGGCCCCCTCCCTTGCCGCCGGCTGGATCCGCCCCTGACCTAGCTATTGGCTATTCGTTTAAGTGGGGCAAGACCGCACGACATTCAATACGGATGAATGGTGAACTTTTTGTTCTGTTTTGACGATTAATTAAAGTCCATAATTGAATTTATGTATAGTTTAAATCACACTGAGATTCTTACATATTAATTGAATGATTTATACATGTTATATATACTTGTATGTAACGCTATTCAGCCGAGGACGCAGGTTCGAAACTGAGTCACGTCTTTCGGATGGTGACGTTAAAGGTCGGTCCCCAGACGTAAATAATCATATCTGATTGATACACGTCTGTAAAAACCCAATACACACACATCACAGCTGAGCATTAAAAAAGTGCTCTTCAAATAAGACATGAAATTATATCTTTATAATGTGCTTCATTTATGTGAAAAGTACATCAGTCAAATATATTACACAACACTTCCATGCAAATCAAGTTTGTTTTGGCTGTGCACCTGAGCTGTCAAAATGATGATACATTGCAAGAGTAATGCATCATAATGCTTAACATTTTCTTTTGAACGTATGTAGCCTACATGGGGCATAATGACCCCGACAATGACGTTATAATGATGAGGCATATTCGGACATCATCAATCATAACTGAAATGGCGACAATTTTGTTTTAAATAGCGAGGGCTACCTGTACATCTGGTAGTGTTGTACTGATCGGGTTTGCCATTGATGTTATAGTTTGCGACGACGAGTTTAACCTTCACAAATCTCTCTTTCTCTCTCCCTTTCCCTCCCCCCCTCTCTCTCTCTCTCTCTCTCTCTCTCTCCTCTCCTCTCTCTCTCTCTCTCTCCTCTCTCTCTCTCTCTCTCTCTCTCTCTCTCTCTCTCTCTCTCTCTCTCTCTCTCTCTCTCTCTTCCTTGCATGCAGTGGCGTATCCAGACCTTAGCCTCAGGAGGGATAAGACATTTCAACTCACCAAGATCCATATACTTCTGGTAAGGAGGGTGACTTATTTGAGGAAGAAAACAAGTCTTATATAATATGTCTATACTTCGTGCGTTCCTCAACCTAGTACAGTGATTCCCAACCTGCTGACTAGTCTCTGCATATCTTTTCCTGGTCGGATATTTATCAGGAGGGGGCAAATTACCCCCTTGCCCCTCCTTCAAATACGCTAGTGCTTGCATGCATGTAGAAAATCAGTGCACAAAAGAATAGTGTTTACTGATCAGCGTTGAGATCAATCATGTCAAGTGAGATAGTGAAGTATTTCAGCAAACTGTGTTCTCTAGGTCCGCCGACCACAGGATTATAATGCCAAACTATCACATGAAATTTTAGAAAACGTTATATTATATTAGTCATAATCTAATTCATTACTTATTTCATTAATTTATTTTTGTTTAATACAGTTAATTTTATTTAATAAATTTCTTAATTATTTAATTCAGTTAATTAAATTTAGTCTTGTCTATAATGATAATAATAACTTAAATGAATATAAACAGGTTGTTGCTCAAATTGGGTAGGCTCCAAACCCTTGCTATACGTTACTTGGATCTTGCCTGAAATAAGAGGGAGGAGAAGAGTCTGGGAGCTAGGGGTCACCCTTTCTCTTCTTTCTCTTGGCCTATCATTGTTTTGGATTTATGTTACTTGATTGCCAATGAAATTGGGGGAATCTGCTGATTCTGCTCCATAGCTACACCACTAGTGTGCTTTAAAATTAGAATACGTTCCAAAGGCAACGTAAATCTGGTATCGATCTTGCTCTTTGATATTTCGTAAATTTCATCATTAAAGTTTTGAAGTGAATAAAGTCATGACTATACGATCCTTAGGCCTAAATGAGAACTCAACGCTCTACTGCAGCTAGTATCCCGGTAACGAAACTTTAAGCGAACAAGTACTTTTACACCAAGTCCCGATGAATGTCCGTTGCACATAATGCGTCATTATCTGTTGCTGACGCAAGGCTGCGTCAGTGACTGATGCTGTCTTTGACGCACCATGTGAGAGTGAGATCGTATCGAAAGTGAATGTAGCGTAACTAGTGGGAACATAATTATGGGGCAATATAAGTTGAATTACTGACGTATGAGCTAATTGCCCTAACAGGACTAATCAGCGCATGGCGCAGACAATAATGCAATACAAAATGATGTCTCGTGTGAAACGGGCATAAGGTTTAGTAATTTTCTAAATAAATTATGATTTCACTCCTTCACTGTGAGATATGAGTGCTGATTGTGATTGATTAAATGAAAACATCGCCTGCTAGTGCGTGCCTTGGCTCTGACTACACACGCGGTATGATGGATGCTCATGGACCATCTAAAGGAGGGAAGACATTGTTTACAAAAATATTAACAGTCTTGTTCAAACAAAATACAATTGAATACAGTTATGTAGGGGGCCCACTCTTTCATATTCCTATTAGATGTATGTTTGTTTATTAGGCGTTCCTGTTGCAATAAATTCCAATGTGACAGACATTGAAGTTTTCCACTTCAGATGAAAGATGGACCGCTCTCAAACTCGAAATTACTTCGTAACCTGACATAAACTTAAGTAAACTTTTTAAAATGATGATTATAAACTCATTTGCCCTTTTGTCATTCTCATCTGGAATATGTATGAAGTGTATGAAACGGAAGTAATGATGACAATGATGAAAGCTTCATTTATATTACCAAAGAGATATTACGCACATACCCATCCCAGGGTATACTCAAGGCACTTAAAAAGGTTTATTATTACCCTGGCTTTAGCCCAGCTGCCCTAAGGCGCTAAAAGCATTCAAGGAATAAATTCTTACCAGATACCCGTTTACTTAGTCTGGATGGAGAGTGGTAAATGTAGATTATTGACTAGCAAAAGGACATGCCGTGGAGGGACTAAAACCGCAAACCATGACTGTGATCCATAGTCCGGAATGACAACATTCCATTAAAGAACATACAATTTTTATTGAGCAAGAAGTTCCGAAGATGATGGAGATTAAATAAATGAGATCAATTTGATTTAAACAAAAATAATAACAGTAATCAACATAGGTCTTAACTTTTAAGGTGCACATTATAATATAAGTATAAATGGGTTATTCATTATACAGTATATGATAAACTTCCTGCGAGTAGAAGTTTAGTTTTCTTTCATATTGAATATATAAATTTGTAAAGTAAATCTTTTTGAAATTTATTAGTGAAATCATTCACGTAGAAGAATAAATAATTACAAAAAATAAAGAGACAACACTTCAGGTTTGAAGGCAAATTACATTTATATATTCATAAATGCTGTGCTTTGTGAAACACATTTTAGTGAAGAGAAGTAATGAAATTGAATACTGTAACGAACAGGACGAAGAAGCATCTCTAGCAAATTTCATTCTTATGGTGGTCGTAGTTTTCCGAAAGCTATATAATATGCGATCCCCTCATTAGAAATACTTCCCAATCGTGTTTTTACATTTTTCCTCCTTTTTTTTTTTTTTTTTTTTTTGAGGGGTTGGAATAGAATGCCAGAGAGTAACTTTTACTTTTTTTCCAAAAGCTTTGCAGTTGGTTTGTTGTGAAATTGATAGTGGGTGGGATGAAGGAATATCATATGATAAAATATATCTATAAGAATTAAGTGATTTAATCAAAAATGTCTTGACAAAGGTGAGTTCATTTTCTTTGAAATAATCTTGTATGCGTGGTAGGTTACGTCATTGATTTCGTATCAAGTTCGTCAAAGTTGGTGCCGAAGAATGCTCTAATCTGCTCACAATTCAAATATTTTCCTCAGGCTTCCGTGTAGCATCGGTGTGGCAATTAGGAACGTAAAATTAGAGCCTTCATTCTGAGAGTCGGGGCAATTAAGACAGATATATTCAACGACGTAAAATAGAATTGTTTGCTGATCCTTTAGACATCTCCCGGATACTATCTTTGTTGCTACCTTGTAATCGTATTTACTAATCAAATTGTCGAATCCGTACTTACAACACGGTCAATATGTATATACCTAAAATAAACCTGACCTAAAATACACCTCACCGAGCAGACGTGTTTGATACCATATCTCATTCGTAAGCAATTGCTAGAAATGTTGTTCAACTTACATTTCAATCAGCTTTTATGGCCTGTGCAGCATTGATAGGACTTTTTGTTTAAAAACATTATTATATCCATGACAGTATGTACGATCGATATTAAAAAAAAACAACAATAATTGATTTTGCAATACATTTGGTTTACTGCTGGGATAACCATCACGATGAGTGCATAATATACGATAAAAATGAACAGGTCGATTTCTTTACGATAAAAGCGAGGCTTGACAAAGAAATGTAGATTTTTATTTGTGTGTGTGTGCATTGCGAAACCAAACTTCCTCAACGTTGATTTCTTGGAAGCCAAAAATCGAATGATTTTTTTTTTAAAGATACAGTACGTTACCTTTGTTTATTCATAGGCCTAAGGTTGAACGGTCCGTTTTCACTTAAGGGAAATACAACCTTCCCGATCAGATAAATTAGGTAAAGGCAAAACAAATAAGAAAACAGTTCGTTCAAAATCTGATAATTGTGTTTTAGGAAGCTAACTCCAAATTAATCTGTGAATTGGCATCGATTGGGATGTATATTTGGAAACAACGCTCCATTTTTTTCAAATAAAATAATTGTTCATAACCATCATTCCCTTGGGGCTGTAATCATAGTAATCACATTGTTCTCCATTATCATTAAGACCATTTTCCATTATGAATTTGATTAATAATTTATTCGTTAATGTACCGGCAATTATTTTAAAACTAATGATTCCTACATGATAATAGTGCTTTCAGCCATCCAAAGTGCATGTTTATATGAATTCGTTCACGCAAATTACCCCTGACGATGGACTGAAATTTGCTGCAAGTCTTTCATCCTCTGAAGCAATTTAACTGTTCTTGATTTTTAGTTCAAAGTTATTACCGTCAATTCCTTATTATTCAATTTAACAGTATATATAGGTACAATTCCCGATGACTGGAATGTTTTTTTATCACAGCACATAATGGAGAGGTTTCTACATTAGAGAAGGCAGTGGCGGATCCAGGGGGGCCTGGGGGGCCCGGACCCCCTCCCCTAGCAAAAAAACAGGTAAAAACACCCTTTTTGAAAAAAGAAGTTGGGCCCCCTCCCCTGGCGCCCAAGGGTGGCGGTGGCAAAAATAACCCTTCCCGTAGGGAAAATTTTTTCGGGTGCCAAAAAAATTTGTGCTCACTTCTCCTGGCGCCCAAGGGGTGGCGTTGAAAAAAATTTTTTTTTTTTTGCTCACTACCCCACTGAGCGAAAATCGACATGATTTTTAAATTTTCGCACGAAGTGGGCCCCTTTAGGCCCCCTCCTTGCCGCCGGCTGGATCCGCCCCTGAGAGCAGGCATAGCTAATTATTGACAGATCTCAGTAGTCGGTCATATTACGAATCTCTATAACAGGGATTTTCATATACAGTTATATTTTTTCAATTTCAGTGAAGAAATATTCGAAACTGTACAATTTCGTTCATTCGAGAATTTTGAACAAAACATGTTTCCCGATGGTTTAGAAATATGCCCGGGCAAGTCCAATAAAATATTAGTTTAATTATCTTAATTTGCCCTAGGCACATGAGAACGTTTAGTTTTAACAGTTGTGAAGCAGCATAATACGCTATGTCATTCAAAATTACGGACGATGTCGAATTTTACATTTTCTAAACTGATACATGCTATTGTTATCCGGCTTCTAGTGTTCATTTTAGTTTGAGTTAGCATAATATACTCCTTACTATTGCAATCAATTGTTGATTGACATATACATTGTAAATGTACTCTAGTTTCATGTTTTATAAAGTTACAATATTATTCTATATCACATTCTTCATTGTAATGTCATGTTGATCAGGAATTTAATGTAATTCTATAAACTTTCGGGCAAATCAAATCTAATCCTGAGTGATACATTTTGATAAAGTTATAAAGGAATTAAACATTTCTTAAAAGTTCAATTTTATGATTTTAGGAGTGGGAACAAAATATGTGAGGGTTGCCCTACACTAAAACACAATGGCATATAAACCGATTTGCTAATTTGAAATTAACGTTTTATGTAGGATTATAGTGATTTCAACATTTCAAAATCTATAATGTTTTTTTACTGTTTATCATACTCATTGAAACTGTCTCGAATTCGTTTCTCCTGGTTTTCTGCTTAGTATACGAACTTGCTATAAACGTTGAATAGCTCAGCATTAAATCAAACCTTTTAGAATTATAATTTGTTGTATTTTATCTTGTAACCTTAATCAATACAACTTTTCTCTCAATAAGGGGTCATGATAGTTTCCACGTCCTGTTCGACTTCTCTCAGCTTCATTCATTTGTTCATCCCGAATGTTGTGTTGTGTTATAGATTTTCTGCTTCTACGTCCAAAAAATTATATCGTTTCAATTTCGTTGCTTTCAGTAATTCATGTAAATTGAATAGGATCACCGAAACTCAAAACTTTGTGCAATGAAAACTCGATATCAATTTAAACATGAAGTACAATATGTTTCAAAGTTAAACAATAATTATTGACCAGTGTTTATATCAGTATTTACAAAAAGCTTTACCTTCAAATATTTCAACTATAATACACGGTATTTCACCAATATAGATGAACTTTCACCAATATAGATGAACGTTCATGCTGTTATAGAAATTGATGTACCGGTTTATTAAAAAAAATGGACAAAGCTTACAATCAGGTTGTCGATGATGGTCTGGTCTTCTGGGACGTCCTTGTTGATAGCGATGAGGACGTTCTCGTAGCCGCCATCGTGAATCGTAATACTGTTCCTCAGATCTGAACCCGAGACTCCAGAAAACAAAACGAAACAGCAGACGACAACGTTCAATAGCATCCTACCCGTCATCTTATATCTTGTCGCTTCAAAACTCTTAGCAACAAAGCGGGGAAGGTGTACAGATTCTTGGTCTTTAAGGATAGGGCAATGTTTACACCAGCTGGTCAATATTAGGCTTGAGGGGGACGCAGAATTTTGACCTGCCCCGTTTTATGCATCAACATGCAGAAGTATTATTCCAATATTTGCAATCATGCGTAGCATGAAGATTTTCGACTGCAGATTACACGTTTCGGCTACCGTCTTAAAAAGCCTATTACGTCTGCAAGGTAGACAAATGGCCTTCTCAGTTGGAATAAATAGTAGGCATACCTTTGTTTGAGATTAAGTTGGTGTCGTGTGCAAATGAATAGTTTGACTACCGATCAAGTGATCAACTAATCAAGCCACTGGTGGATCCATGCCCCGGAAGAAACCCAAGTGGCGTACTCCTATTATTACACAACATCTTTATAAGAAATGTGCCCTTGTTTGAAATATGATGATACTCTTCTCTCTCTCTCTCTCTCTCTCTCGCTCTTCTCTTCTCTCTTTCTCTATCTCTCCTCCTCTCTCTTTCTCTTTTGTCTGGAATTGTACATTATTTAAAAGGCAATAATTACCAAATCCGACGACTATTTTTGGTTTTGTTACCTGAACATTTCCAGGATTATGCCCCCCTTCTTTCACAAAATCCTAAATCCACCCCTGATTCCTACTATCGAATCGTGAAGGTCGCGGACTTCACTGTGGACAAGTGCACATTTACGTCACAGGTGTTTCTTTTGTGTTTGAGGGAAAACTAGTTTGCCCCTCTCTATTAGCAAAGCAATAAAGGTACCACTTGCTAATCGTGACAACTTTGTAGTGTTTATTCTTGTGGGTGCAGTCAATCAAGGGAATGATTGTTCTTTTTACATTTATTGGTACTAAGTAGTTTGGATTGTATGAAATTATATTTCAGTTATGAAATATATAAATGTAGAGGCCTCGTGGTCTAATTGATACGTCGCCGGACTGTGGATTACATGGTTCGCGGTATTCGAGTCCGAACGCGGCACTATGTTCCTTGGCAATATATACGTTAATTCTCTTCACTCTTCACCAAGATGTACCTGGCAGGAATGGGTAACTGGCAGGAATGTATTCCTTTCATGCTTTGAGGTCCGGTTGTCCTATGTAATCTTTAAAATAATATTTTTTTTTAAATCATGATTTTTAACAAATGACATTCAACATTCCTTCTTTTTAATTCCGCTTGTATTATTGAATCGAATTGACTTTATTTATTCATCTGTCATTATAACACAAATTATTTTGCCATTGGTTGTAGAATAACCGAGGATATGACACAACATAATTATACACAACAAGAAAGTAAGTGTACAAATATACATTATGTGACACCCCCCTCCCAGGTAAAAAAAACAGTTGAAACCAGTTGGATTTTCAACTGGTATCAACTGGAATCAACTGGTACCAGTTGAATCCAGTTGACGGAACTGGAATATGTGCCAGTTTATTCTACTGGTTTCAACTGGATTCAACTGGTACCAGTTGTACCAGTTGAAACCAGTTGACACAACTGGTAAACTTCACATGCACCAGTATATCCCAGTTGAAACCCATTGACTCTACTGGCACATGCTGAAAACAAACCAGTTGATTCCAGTTGAAACCAATTGACCATACTGGTATATTGTTACACCAGTTGATACCAGTTAAAAACAATAGGCGTTACTGGTACATCTACCAGTTGATTCCAGTTTAAAACCCATATACAACCAAAGTGGACCATTTGAGACCAGTTGTTTCCGATTGGAACATATTGAAACCCAATGGGTGTTTCCAGCTGATTCCATTTGAAAACTATAGGCGTATACTGGTATATTATTACCTAGTTGATACCAGTTAAAACCAATGGGCCTTACTGGTAAATCTACTAGTTCTTAACTTCATTCCAGTTGCAGCACAGTGGCCAAACTGGACCATTTGATACCAGCTGATTCCAGTTGGAAACCAGTAGATGATTACCAGTTGATTTACCAGTTGAAAACCAGTAGATGATTACCAGTTGCTTTACCAGTTGAAAACCAAAATATGATTACCACTTGAATTACCAGTTGAAACCAGTAGATGATTACCAGATGATTTACCAGTTGAAACCAATTGAAGATTGTCAGTTGATTTACCAGTTAAAACCAGTAGAATACCAGTTGAAAAACCAGTTCAATGTATCTTATGCATATTCATGATTAATTTGCATGTTTTCACAGAAAATGTAATTATCATGATCTAACAAGCAAATGTGACAATGCACATCAATTTTGTGATTTATAGTTTCTTAGTCAATCATTGACAAGTATATTATATATGTCTGATCATGTTTTACATCTAATTTAAGACGTAAAAATATATAAATACTGATATATGTAATTAATAACCAGTAAAAACATGTACAATTTTGTATATATGTACATGTACGAACTCTTCATCACTCATTTATATACACAACTGTAATTCACTTCAAATGATCTATGTGATGGAGCAATTGCAAGAGTCTATATAAATATGGTTCAGTTGGTCGCCAGATGCCATGCAATAAAGATTATTGATTATTGATTGATTATCAGTTGATTGCTGGAAGTTACTAAATGATCAACTGGTTTTCAACTGGTAAATCAACTGGAAATATCTACTCACGGTTTTTCAACTGGTACCAGTTCATAACTGGTGGTTTCAACTGGTCCTAACTGGTACCAGTTGACAACTGGTATTCCAACTGGTACCAGTTGATTCCACTATACCAATTTCCATATTGAAACCAGTTCACTTAACTGGAATCAACTGGTACCAGTTCAGAACTGGTATTCCAACTGGTCCTAACTGGTACCAGTTGACAACTGGTATTCCAACTGGTACCAGTACCAGTTGATTCCAGTTGATTCCACTATACCAATTTCCATATTGAAACCAGTTCACTAAACTGGAATCAACTGGTGGTTTCAACTGGTCCTAACTGGTACCAGTTGACAACTGGTATTCCAACTGGTCCTAACTGGTACCAGTTGACAACTGGTATTCCAACTGGTCCTAACTGGTACCAGTTGACAACTGGTATTCCAACTGGTACCAGTACCAGTTGATTCCAGTTGATTCCACTATACCAATTTCCATATTGAAACCCGTTCACTTAACTGGAATCAACTGGTACCAGTACCAGTTGCTTTCAACTGGTCCCCAACTGTTTTTTTGACCTGGGCTTTCCAAAGAAGAAAATATTGGAGAAGTTTTAAGGAAGCTACAAAACCAAAGTGTGTGAGAGAAATAATACAGGAAAATTAATGTATAATTAAATAATTTTAATATTAAAATGTCTAACAGGCTATGATAGACTTTCAAAAGTTTTTCTTTTTTGAACAGGAAAACTTTTTTTAAAGCAGTTTAACCACCGTCACTTCCTATTCTCCACCCAGTTTCTGCCACTGCATGCCTTTCTACACCTGCTTCAACCAATTATTGGTTTACAAAAGGGCCAATTTGTCTTGAAAACCTAATTTTACAATAAATAAATTCCTTTTTATAACATGAAGGTTATAATGAAAACTATATTTACATTACATTCCAGTAAAAGGATTTTAAAAAACGAGATCAGAGTACTGTAGGCCCAGGGGCGGATCCAGCCGGCGACAAGAGAGAGAGGGGGCTAAATCGTGAGAAAATATTTAGCGGCGACTCAGCCAGCCAGCAAATAAGCTGGGGAGGGGGGTATGAGCACTACATTTGTTCTTTCTTTTTGCCCCGTAAATGTAAAATCGTGCCGCCCGATATTTCACTCAGCGGGGGAAGGAGGAGGGTGTAGTGACCACAATTTTTCCCAAGCCCCCCAAGTGGATCAGGCCTGTGTAGGCCTAGGCAGGCTAGGCTATTAATTTCGAGTGAGACTATCGTCATGAAGAATTTATAGATAGACGTAAACACAATCTATACCAGTGGCGGATCCAGGATTCTCTAGCACGAGGGGGGCTTAAGCCTGAAATTTCTGTGACAATTAAGCAACGTACGTATAAACAAACAAAAAATGTTCATCAGTTTTTGTGTCGTTTCGGGTTGAAATTTCTGTGACAATTTTTTTTTCTCAAAAGGCCATGAAAGAAAAAAAGGTCATCAGGTTTTTGGTGTGTCATTTCATTTTTAAGGGGGTGTGCAACCCCCTCCTTCAGACCCGCCAATCTCGACTGGGGAAATTCGTGTGTAGGTGACTATAAGGATCGTGCATGGCCATGGTCATGCATGCACACGCACATACATAGGAAGGATCGAGAGAACAAGTATAATTTTAAGATGCAAGACTAATTTAATTTGGCCCCTAATATTAATTCAAATCATACATTTATTTATCCATGACTCGATCATGAGCTTTCAGCTTGTCATTTTGATTTTACTGGCTCGCTAACGGCCACGTACGTATAGGACTTAACTCGCCACGTACCACGTACTGGACGCATGCTGTTTGAGGGGCCCGCCTGAGCGTACGTTGTCCACCTCTTTAAATTTAATTGAGAGTGGCGAAAACATTAACATTCGATTAGACATTGTGATTGAGATATTGATATTATTGGGGACAATCCAAAGCCTCCCCCCCCCCGCCCCTCCCCTATTCCCCCATCCCGCCCCAGCTTATATGTTCGCATATACTCTCCGCTCCGCATATATATATCTAACATACTTTCCTGATCCTGCGCTAGCAGACTACATTATTTTAACACGTCGATTTCGATTCAAGTTGCCATCGCAAAGCTGAATCAGGTGAAAATCTTACAATTTCATTTTAATAACCATCTATAATGTTTTTTAAGTTGTGTAGTTATTTTAATACGCTATATTAAACTTTGGAGTAAACCAAAAAACAATTCAACATTTGCTTCATTTGAATTTATGAGGAACAAGATTCTTATTATTAATCATAAAAATTCATAGTGTAGTCCCACACATGTTGCTTTATGTTTGCTCTGTGATTGGCTTTGACGGCTTCGCATAATTGTATACTAATAAGTCATTAGACATTAAGTGATAATAAGTGAGCATCAGACTGACGAGTGAGCGTGGCCATGGTGAGCTACATACATTACGGCAATGTATGTACAGTCAAACCTGTCTGTAGCGACCGCCCAAGGGAAACACAAAGTGGTCTTTGTAGTTGTAGACAGGTGGTCTATGTAGACAGGTTCATTTAGTACATTTTTCAATGAGAAACCATTTTCAAGGGAAACCAAAAATGTGGTCTTTGTAGACAGGTGGTCTTTGTAGACAGGTGGTCACTAAAGCAGGTTTGACTGTACCTCACCATGGCCACTCGTCAGTCTGATGCTCACTTTTTATGTTCAACTTCAACTGTTCAAGGTTATTTGAAGATGATCATTCATAATCATACTCGTAGAAGCTAGAAAGTACTAGAAGTAGCTAGAACCTGGAACTTTATCTCCTTTGTTTTGTTTTGGACAACACCCCTGCAAATCAAGGGCTGCAATAACTGATAAGAACCATATTTTATCCTTTACACATGCTGGTATTCACTTTTTTCAGCAAGGGACTGTAGGCTTGTGCTTGTAAGTTGTAGCATTAAAATTAAGAAAAATTAGAATACATTAGATAGATCTATATCTATGTTTTGAGACTTCAAAAATTATTCATGAAACTTATTGAAAGAATTGTATTCAATCGTAGTCTAGAATCCATTCAATAGAAGAGAGGAACTGTACTTCATCAATTACAGTTGATGAATTGCAGTTGATTTTCTCGATCTTCTCACTAATTTTCACTCCAGTGAGTATGCAGAGTTTCAAGTTGCTCGTGAAGAATGCCAGACAGGTGGTGAAGGTTTGTGATGGAGGTGAGACGTGCCTCATCGGAGACAGCATGAAGAGTATGGCCATTATACAGCAGAACAACAAAGATGGAGTGGATATTGTAGTTGGAAGGTGATTATTATTATGTGGAAGGGTGATGATTACTTTTTGAAAAAAAGGAAATAGCATACAATGTATCATTGTGGGAAGGAACTTGAATGTAATTCATCAGTGATGGTGATAATGATAATTCTATTTTAGTTTAGTAGAAGAAGAAAAGAAAAAAAAAGAAAGAAAGGGGAGGATAATAGCGGTTTCTTGTATATATATAGTTCTATTTTCTGGTATATATGACACTCCTGGCCTGGTGCTCCAGTATTAGTTATCCTAATACTTGAGGTTAGTAGGAGGATAGTTGCTTTTCCTACCTGGAAGGATATATGCTTTTCACCATGGGGGTCTCGCACTGGTTTACTTTGAGAAAATGGGAAGGCCCATCTTTATGAAAACTGCATCCATGGTTGCATTGAATTCAATTCAAAACATATTTGGATAATATGATTGACTTATTTCCTGTGGACTGGTTGATATTTGCCTGCTTTTCCACCTTGCAGAAAATGCATTCTGCATCTCCACACTCTTTACAACAAGTATGCATGTTTGCAATCCAAATGGAAATAGGCACAATTGCTCCTTTGATCTGAGGAGAGATTTTTGCTCTTGTTTCTATGTGACAGAGATGGCACCATTGTTGCAGTTGATCACAGCAGTGAGATTCAGAAGAAGTATGGAGCATGTGAATTTGATCAGACATTGGATGCTACTAATATGTGTGTTATTCCAGGTCAGTAGTATATGATGTGAACTATGCGTACTTGCAGTCATTTTGGTCATTTCAGTCATTCAGTAGATCTCTGAAGAAACAGATTATGAACTTTGTATGCATCTTTTATTCAGAGTACTTAGATTTCTTTTCTAAGAATATTTTAGTATTTTACAATACTTATTATCTTTTCTATGCCCTATGACTATGCCCCCTCCTATCTTATATCACTTTCTCTACACCTATGTCAGTCCCTCATGCACATATCAATTTTTACTGTTGAGCATGGAATATTTTGGTGATCCATAATTTGCTCCACCAACAGTTGATCAGTGCAGGATTTCATCAAAAATATAGGGCCAGGGATAGAGTTGATTCGGTGTTGTATTAGGTCCAGGGTTGAAGGTATGCCGAATTGAGTTAGTGTAGGAAAGGACTGCAGACCAATTGTTCAGTGCAGTAGCATGTGTTGTATAACCACCATTTTACTTGAAAATTCTTTTCCATATGACTGTTCTCTCTCTCTCCCTCTTCCTCTCTCACACACACACACACACACTCTCTCTCTCTCTCTCTCTCTCTGTCTATCTTGATTTCAAACTCCCAGGTTTGATCGATGGTCATACGCATCCTGTGTGGGCTGGAGACAGAGTTCATGAATTTGCAATGAAGGTATAGTCTTGATACTTGATCACCTCCATTTTGTTAATGAAGGATGAATTAATGGAACATAATCATGTTAAAATCAACACTAATTTCATAAAACTCCAACATGAGATCATGTAAAATGAAATTTTGAAATTGTGGCCCCAGTGAAAAAAATACACGGGGGCTCAGGCCTCAGGGCGAATTCGCCCCTGAAATGCCAAAAAAGAGTCCCCGAAAGTCATAAAAGAGCCCCCCAGATTTGCACATGTTTTGTCATAGTCAATCCTTAGGTGAGCTGCCTTTTGCCAATGTGCATTCACTCTCTCACACCTATACTGAATCTGCATGCACAGGGTAGGCCTACCTATCTAAAGTTATGTTGTTTGTGATAGATTCTATGTGAAAGTTTGATAGAGAAAGAAATATAATCAATTCTATGTAGAAAATTTCAAAATAAATTATATTTATTGAAAGAAATCTCATTCGCTAAACTTGTAGCTAGCTGGTGCTTCCTACATGGATGTGCATAAGGCAGGTGGCGGAATACACTTCACAGTCAACCACACGCGAACGCCACAGAGGACGACCTCTATGGCCTGCTGAGAGCCAGGTTACAGAGCATGTTGAGATGTGGGACTACGACTGTAGAGTGTAAAAGCGGGTATGGTCTGGATGCGGAGACAGAGATCAAGATGCTGAGGGTGTTAGAGCGAGCAAAGAGAGAGCTTCCTATTGAGATATCAAGCACTTACTGTGGAGCACATGCTGTTCCAAAGTGAGTCTCAATCCCCCCCTTCCCCTCTGGATATTTGTTATTGTCCACCACAATTGGCATAATAATGTAGGCACAAGCAAAAATCAATCCCTTATTCTTCATTCTCAATCCTGTCCATACAATTGGTTGCATATTTGGTCATAACAAATTCTATTTTGTGCTTACTAAACTTAGAATTTAACAGTTTGAAATTTTATTCACAGATATAAAATGGTAAAATTGTGGTATTTTATCTTGCCAAATTCAGAATCCCTGACTGTGCATAAACCTGTTTTCAATATGTTCTCTCTTCCTCTAATATTTGTAAAATATGTACTTGAAGCACCTTTTTTACTCTCTTGGAAGATTTTCAAGAATTAACTATTATGCAGCCAGTGTGATTTGTCTTCCATGTGTGCATGATCAAAATTATGGTGATCTGACATTTGCTCTAAGATTAATATGTTTCATTGAGAATGAGGGTTTAGATTCAAGCTGCAGTTGGGCTATAGGTTAGATGTAGGGCTATGGATTTGTAAAGTGTTAGGTCCAAGTTTAAAGTTGGGAATTTGTTGAGTGTAGGAAATTGACTGTGAATGTCACCAGGGGAGTGTTTCGCAGAATCCCAAATAATATCTTATCTTATAATTTATAAGCTTTAAGCCTATATTTCCATGTGCAGGGACACAGGCATTTCTGTGAGTTTTTGTTCTAATGATAATTAACAAAAGGCTACTTATAACACATTTCAACCATGCCTTGCCAGCTCATTTTCTTGTGTTGTTGAATTCACGACCCTACAATGATTCCCAAGTTTCATGAAAATGTAACCATGTGTTTTGACAGTACACTACCATTTTTCATCACTATTCCTCCTTCTGCCAATCCATCTCCAGAGGAATGACAGTGGAGGAGGCTACCCGGGATGTCATCGAGGTCCAGATCCCCAGGATCCAGGAGCTGATGAGCAAGGGGGAGCTGCAGGTGGAGAACATCGATGTCTTCTGTGACAAAGGCCTGTTTGAGACAGAGGAGACCAAGAGTATCCTGGAGGCTGGTGTCAGGGCGGGGCTGGCCATCAATATCCATGGAGATGAGCTCAACTATGTCCAGGCTGCTGAGGTACATTGTAACAGTCTGTGTTCAACTTGTGTTTATAGTTGTAAAACACAAGTTTAGATACAGGAGGGATTATACAACTGTCTACAAGCAGTGTATGATATTCAACCTTCTAGACAGCTGCAGCAAGTGTTATGTGTTTTGAAAATAACCGATCACCTAATTTTGTGCTCATTTTTATTGATTTACCATGATTTATGTTAAGTTAGGGGAATAAATGACCCAACCTTAAGAAGTAGCTGTGCGACATGAATACATCTGTTGTTATTTCTGTTTGATTCAGCTCGCAGCCAGTCTTGGTGCCCGAGCCGTCTCTCATCTGGAGGAGGTCTCTGATGCAGGTATCAAGGCCATGGCTGAGGCAGGGTCTGTGGCTGTCCTCCTGCCAACCACTGCCTATATCCTCAGGCTGAAGGCACCTCCAGCAAGGCAGATGATCAGTGATGGAGTGGCCGTAGCGCTAGGCTCTGATTTCAACCCCAATGCATATTGCCTGTCCATGGTAAAAACAAAGTGTATTGTTCCCCCCTCCCCCCTTGCTCTCTATCTCTCTCTTTCTGTTCTTCTTACTTTCTATTTATGTCATACCCCATCTTGCTCTCATATTCCTTAGTTCCTCCTCTGATCCCTCCATCTCTCTCTTTCACCCCTTCTCCCTCTCTTCTTTCCTTTTTCTACCACTTCCTGTCTCTGTATATGCTTGTATTTCTTAACTTATACAATTCCTCTCACTGTTGTTTTTAATATTGAATTGTTTGCCCCATTTTCTTTTGCTTCTTGTTTCCCTGTTTCCTTGCATTATTTACTCCTTTTCATTCCCTGTGATCTCTTCACTCTAGTTATATTTGTTTTTTTGTCAAGGTAGCATTGACTTATCACCAGTAATTGTGACCGATTGACTATAAACCTCATTTATGACTCATAATCCATATTGATGAAATTATAAGTGTAGTGATGCTTAACATTTTGTCTGAAATTTGAGTTGAAATCATGCATGCATCGCCATACTCGGATTAAGAAATTGATATATGGTCAATGTAGAAACAAAATGATAAGACTAGTATAGTAGGAAAGAAATGGTTGCATTTTATGTGAATGCAATAGTAAAACATATCAGAACAGAGTCAAAGCAAGCTACTAATGCATTCCATTTTTCTTCCAGCCTTTAACCATGCACATGGCCTGTGTGACATTTCGTATGTCATTGGAAGAGGTTTTAGCGGCTGCTACCATTAATGCAGCCAAGTCCATCGGGAGGGCAGCAACCCATGGGTCACTGGAGGTCGGAAAAGTTGCTGACATGCTTATCATCAATGCTCCAAGGTACTTTAAACATGTTTACCACATTTGGCTAAAAAAACAGTAGGGCAGGCTACGCCAAACTTGGACATTTTATGAGCATAATTCTGTTTTTCGGGGTCCGTTGATGTCAGGATTATGCTTTAAAGTCATCAAAGAGGTTATTGCATCCTCTTAACCAAAACATTTAAAGCATTATGTTGAATGGACCTAAATATATTGATATGATTCTTTATCATTTTAATGCTTACTATTAATGATATGGATACAGATTGCCTTACAGAGTTATCTTTAAGTTTTCATACCCGTGTGTTCTTGTTTTGTTCTGCCTTTATCCTTTATTGATTATTTTGTACCCTTTTTTGTCTCCCCTTGTGTGAGGGCGCTTGTCCTCTCTTATATTCATCTTTTTCTGTTTCCATGGCAACAGATGGGAGCACTTTATCTATCAGATGGGATGTCATCAAGAGCTGCTGAAGATGGTGATTAAGAGAGGAGAAATTGTCCATTCCAGTCAGCTCTAGCCACCTACCACTAAGCGCTATACCATTACAGCCCTACAACATAAAATTTACCATGACCAGAATTTGAGAGAAATTGCACTTTGGTATCATTTTGTAATGATAATAAGAAGAGACCACTTCAGAGATAGCCCCTGTACAAATGATCCCCAAATATCCACAGATCTTTGAAACATGGAGAAGTCCCAGTTTGTGTATTTTAGAATAATTACTGCAAAAGTGAAGGAGGTGCATCATGAATATATTTTGTTTAGCCTCCTGAAAAAACATTTCCACCTGTGTATCATAGCATGTACCCATCAGTGCATAAGTGAACAACATTAGTATTACTGTGCACTCCACTAGGAAGCATCCCTGCAACTGCTTGGATAATTCCAATCTGATTGTGTAAGTCTTGTTCAGTCTTGAAATGGGAAGTGGCAATATGGCACACCTTTGGAGCAATCATGCGATGTCTGCCAATGTACCGATTCATAACCAGCTGCGCCTTCACATTTTAGTGTTCCCACAATTGCACCAGCAACCATTACCCCAGGCATTATTTTGTGGGTTATGTCTTGGGTTGCGATTTTGGTTTGCGGTTGATTTTAGGGTTAGTCATAGGTATGGTGCTGGGTGCAGCGTTGAAGGTAGGGATTTGGAAAATTATCGCTGGAGCATAATTATGTCACTCCAAATGACAATTTAGACTCTGGTTATCAACCAGATATCATTTTATTCAATTTTTGTATATATTTTTAATATCATGTAGTACACACGTTAGGCTTCCAATGCTCAATAATAATAGGTGGAAGTATGGACCAAATACATTGTATTCATGTACTGTATATCTCCTCTTTCGTATGCCTTCATCAAGGAACATTGAGAATATACAGTACTTCTCATTTGACAATTTTTCTCGCTGATATTATGCTCAATCCTCCTTATTAAACTACTCGTCATACTTCTTATTCTTAAATTGCCTTTTAATTTTTAAAAAAAAAAATGCAATTTTATGATCAAGTACACCCAGTGTCAATTCAAGGGGGTGGTGGGGTGGGGGAAGTAGGAGATAGGAAGACATCTTTAGGGATAGGAAAAAATTGTGTACATTCCTTTCAGTTAGGCATCAGGCTGAATTTGACAAAGAGCATGAAGTTTAAAAAGGAAGTTGAGTATTAAATGCTTATATTGTGTAGATTGTGTTGATGCATATAAAAAGTTATAATCATAATTGCATGAATCAAATGATCTTGTGTCTACTTTTCTTTAATGTGAGAACAATTTAGTATCAAGAAGATACTTAAAGTGCCTTTCCAGCTATTTTTATTCAAATGAATCAGTATTGATAAATTTTTACTGCCAATCTATTTATTTTTGCACTGAAATATATAAGATACCTATTTATGCATCATACCACACCTTGCTATCAAATTAAGAGGATAGCTTTATATATATATATATATATATATTCATGTAGATGATGCAAGTATTCATGCAGATATTTTTTGGAAGATTTTATCCACAAAATGATGAAACAGTCATTCCAAATATCTGAAAAAGAAAAAAGATATAAAATTGTTTTGGTGTTGGTGATACTTTATATGTCTGTACACATATTTTGAACGAAGCATCGAGCATGTAATTTACATTCCATTGATAATCTGTTCCTCACTGTGTAAGGTAATTTTATTTGTGTGTGCCTAAATCTCAAGGTTTAACATAAACCACCAACCCTTCAGAAAAAAAATCTCCAATCATGAAGCGACATGAACCTCTGCCAATTGGTCAGTTGTATTGTAGATGGTGAAAAACCCACAATTCCATTTTGAGTTACATGACCGGTGTGAATTTGTTCTATTTTGGCCTACTGCAGGTACCTTTTTTTTCCAATAAAATTATTGCCTTGAATAGATGTACATCTGTCTTCATTCATTAACTCCCCTTCCTTGTATAAAATGAGTCATTGTGTCGATGTTGTGGGTGTGTGTAAGGATGTTTTCAAATATCTAAATATACAATTACATGCAATACATACATAAATTCAAGGTACATCATCCTTATTTAGTTGTGCAGCTGGCAGAAGGGCTTCTTTCGTTGTACTGTTCTGCTAAACGCAGATGCGCACTACAGTGGAACCTCAGTATAAAGAACTCTGATATAATGAGGTATCTGTTATAACAAGGTAATTTTGCTGGTCCCAGCTCCTTATATTCTTTTGTTTTTTTTCCCTGATATAACAAGGTAATTTCCTTGGTCCCAAGGACCTCATTATAACAAGTTTCCACTGTATTGGGTTAAGCAGGACATTAGCATTACAATGCCCCTAACTTCAAAACTACATGCATAATCATTTGATATAAAATTACTCAGATTAGTTAGTTACAATCCATTTTCTCTTTTGTTTTATAAGTTTGATAAGGAGAGCAATCTCTGTCATGTTTGAAATTATATAACATGGCTATAACAGTCACAACCTTTTAAATGAGTTTTCAGAAATTTGCTTTGTGGAATGCATGCGTACAAATAACCTTCTGCCAGCAGTGCTTTGATTTATTCTGTCTGCTCTCTTTCTACTTATCTCTTTCAGTCTTTTCATTTTATATCATTCTCAGTCTCTTGACCCTTTTCTTACATATTTTCAAATCACTCCTCTCTATAACTCCAATACTATGCTTAACCCCCCCCCCCCTCCCCAACACCATTAAATTATTGTCTTTTCATGATTTCAAAACCTTGAAGAATATCGGTGATCTGCCATTTGCTCCAAAGACAATTGCCCCAGAAAATTTCTGACAGGTTCACTGTGTTGGGTTACAATTGGGTTTACATTAGGTTTAAGGTAAAGGTTGGGTGTAATGTTGGGTCAAGAGTTGAAGCGAAGAACACAGTGTAGGATATTTCATGAAACTGGCCTAGATCGATTTTCTCATCAAATTTCTCTTAAATTCATTAAAGGTAATGCAAAGTTTTGGGAAATTCTGAAATTGGATGGATAGTAATTCTTTAAATTGTTGATATATTTGGATGCCCCTGTGGATGTATTATAAGCACTCGAAAAAAATTAGCCCCTAAAACACTTCTGCTTTCGAGCAAATTGAATACCGGTAATCAAAATTTACCGGTGCTCCCGGTAAATTTCAAATATTTCAAATAGCTCCTAAGGCCAATCCATGGTAGCTGTGACCATGAAAATCTCAGAATATGCAGTTCTGATATATAATTTCCAAACAGGAATAGCAAATCGGTCGATTGTAGTCAAGAAAAATTGTTTTAAAGCTAAAGTAATATCAGTCTTGAGAGGGCGCTATACAACAAAGAATTTATTATTGACAATTTCATCACTTCAGACTCGATTTTCAACTGCGACAACGATCATTGAATATTGTAAAATCGCATATGCTTCCAATATGTTCATTTGAACCAAATTCATGACCCCATACCAAAACTTTGTAATACCTGTAAGAGTGAATAAAGAATTACTACCTGTAGTAAAACACTCGGGTCCAAAGTTGTAAGAAATCAATTATCCTTGGTTTTAAACCATTCCTAAAGCACCCACAAATTTCATTCAAGGATTTCAAGCCTGCTATTTTCAATAGCTAGAAGTTCAACACAAGAAGGCAAATTTCATATACTTTAATAAAAAATGTTTATTTGTACATCTACTCATGATGGTAAGATATATGTTAACTAATTTACATGAGAGCAAATAAAAGAAGAAAAAAAATAAACATTTAAGTAATGGCTCTTAAAATATTACAGGACTAAACTCGCCCGGAACGAGATTACCATGGAGAAGAATGCAACTTTTATCTTTTGACATTCTTCTGTCCAGTCAAATATTGGATAATTTTCAGCATACAAAGCATCTCAGCCATCTCTTCTTTTAAAGCGTACCTGCCAACCTTCCATGTCAGGCAAAATCAAGAATACAGTATATTACTATATTTCGTAGGCATTTGCACAAAATTTCCTTCAGAAAAAGAGTCCAGTAATCAAGGATTCAAAACGTAAGTTTGAATTAAAGGCATAAATAATTACATGTATTTAAAAAATATATCCTCCAAAACAGTTGGCACCTATTGTCTGAAATCAGAAGTATAATTCTGCCAAATTAACAAATAAAAATGCTAACACAGGGTAACATTTTCAGTGAAATTAGTTTTACCCCATCACATGTTGGCTGACAGAGTAGACAGGAAGTGAAGCGTGATTTTAAAACTAAATCACAAACAAAAGAAGAAAAATGGTAAAGGGGGACATAGAACAATAACAGTCATGGACTCATGGCACAACACGAAGATGAATGTTCATACTGCATACAGCTACACATTGTATTCTGTTCTCGAGTCCAACCATCATCCTGTTCTATGTGGAATGTCTGATAACATTATCCTTCAGGGGCAGGCACCGTCTGCTTATTGAGATCTCCCTATAACATTCTCCAGCTGACTTTCCAGGATGCAACCGACTACTGACCGATCATATACACATATGTACAGAGTTCAAGTTTGTTCATGGTTCATTCAAATGATAGGTACTGCAGCTGCTATTCTCTCATTTCTCCATCCTCTTCCTCCTCTTCCACACCGCGGATGTACATAACATTGTTACACCTACAAAGAAAATTGAAAAATAAAAGATTAATTAGCAAAAGCTTTTGTTCTTGACATATTTGTTACATTTGCACTTGGGCTGTATACAGGCACAATTCTGTAGCAGTTGTGTATATAATATTATCTTCACTACTTAATACATTGTCATCTATATAGGATTGAGAATCACCACCAAATTTGTAGGCACAAACAGCAAATGAACCTGTACATATATTGTATATCTAAACCAAGATTTAATACAGGGCTTCATCTTGGCATGTCATGATGTGCAAGCATGAGACATGAAAACATAATTGCATCCAGAGCCATCTCAGAAAAATTGAGATAGAAATCGCAAGCAGAACTGATGTTTGAGATTCCATGCTAGCATCCTACTGTTGAAAACATCAGCTTTGAATATTATGACGTCAAAAGATATTGTACATGTAAATAATGAAAGAGCAATCTCCGAAATGGTTAAAACAACTACATGTATCATAATAATACATTCACATAAAATGTGATGTGTACAGAACTTGTCCTTAAAGGAAACCGAACCCCAAGAATTAACTTTACTTGTTCTGAGAGATTTATTATATTCTTGCCCACTAATCTACAAGTTTCCCTACCAAAGTGTTTGTGAGAGGCATAAAGCAAGAATAATGTAGTTTCTCAGCTGACATGGGCATCGCCATTTTCTTGATATTATAACACACTATGTGAAGTCATTTTTTATCAAGTAAATGCATTCAAATTTATGGATGCTTCCTTCCCAGGAGTGTGTGGTGATGAAGCATTTCATTCACCTGCTTTTATTCTTTGTACTACAATTGCCAGAACGAAAATTGCATAAATAAGTTGGTGCTCTTCTGGGGTGAAGGTTTCTCATAAATGAAATAGATTTGTCAACTGCAATATTTTAGTATTCTTAAAGTGTGGGTTCAAAGAAAATCATAAATATGGCAAATAATGTATTACTAGAAACTGGTAAGCTAACAGATGGCCATCGTACAAGTTTTAGGTCAACTACATATCGGGTGATTTATAAAAATACAAATAAAACCACCTCCATAGCATTTGGGAAATGCGAGAGATTTGCCAGAAAAATAACAATATTTTAATGCCGTCACAATATGAACCAATCCTGCCCAAGCAGACGACATCCCATAAAGAATGAACATAATTGCAATGCTATTTGTTCTCAAATTATAATGAGTTTAGTGTATATAAATGTGATGGAATTTTACACCATTCAAAAAGGGATATGAAACCGATTCTGATAACTAAATTCTTTTGTTTGTAAATACACAGGATAGGGGTTAATGAACAATCAAAGAAACCACACTTTCAAATTTAAAACCCCCCGGAATGATAGCATGGACGCATTTGTTCCCTCTTGAAACGCCGAACATACCGCGGTGTATGCAGCTGAAAATACAATGGCGTCTTATTTTGTTTACAAGTGACGGATTCCTTTATTTTTTTATCGCTGCATTTTTCATCAAAATAATACCATGCGCGGGGTTTAGAGTGAGGCAATAGATTAAACATTTAGCCTGACGGTAGTGAAGTAACAGAAATAACTGAAGAGAAGATGACGAAACAGGCACTGAAAATGTGTGAGATGTCATGGGACATCATCTGCTTGTGCAAATCATGTTCAACATGTGACGTCACACATCTCAGCAGCGATCGGAGAGCATGTCAGGTGCTATGCCGGGCTGTATTTAAGCGTTTTGTAATTCATAATAATCATTACTTGAATGTTTCCAAGCATTGAATTTTGATAATCTTGTCAAATCAAAGTGTCACCTTTGCAATAATGACAATAAATTTAGTGTTTAAAATCAATGAATCTTCTCTTTAAATGAATTAGTTACAATTGTTCCCTTATATATTTTCACCAAATATAATTTCAAAAAATAATCTTCTCAGCTATGAGTTTTCCTTGTTGAAAAGTAAATGTTTTGTTATTGATTTAAATAGTCTTTCCAACTATAGTGGTGCATGATACATGTACAACTTCAACTGGTACGTCACATTTTCAAGAAAATGGCTGCGCACATGCCAAGAATATCTTCATTTATATATCTCTTGTACATTTTCGTCAAGAAGGGCAGGAATACATCTCATTTTTCAGAATACCTAAACTTATTCGTTGGGGTGAGATTTCATTTAATATATATCCATCTGAAGGTCTCACAGGGTGCTTGTGGGAGTAATTTTACTTCTTCTAATATAACACTTTTTAGGGGAGGGAAGAACTGTCCCCTTTAATTAAAAAAAAAAACGTAATACAAAATAGGTTATCTTTACTTTGGTGACTGATTCGAGGTCATGGACTGGTTTGGATCAATGTTGTGCTTTTGTACAAACACATACACTAGTAGACTCTGTACACAACATACCTGATCAGTACTTCACCAAGATTCCCTGTAAATGTTCCATCGATGTATTCTTCTGTGCTTGCAAGCTGGAGAAGAAAAAAAGGAATATACAATTCAGATTATAATCACGACAATGCCAGGTAGTGAAGGTGTGTATTTGTAGACAGTTTCTTCATGTCCTTCAAGTACTTCTGCTTTTCTTGCAGGAAGACCTACAATGTTAAAATGAGGACATTTTCTCCCTTAGCCTCTCTCATATTTTCTGTACGTAAACAATTTAGTTTGTTACCACTGAACTGAATCTGATTGCTACTGGGCAGTTCCAAGCTAGTCTCCGCTTGGGTGTCAAAAATTCAAACTCATTATATTAAAGTTACTATGTCCCTTTTGCAGCCAACATCAAATTCTGTAGAACTTTGCAGGAATTATAAATATGTCATGTATGTCCTATCTGTGAAATTTAAACGTTAGCAGTGTCCTAATATTCAAATTATGCAAGGAAACCCGTTTACTTGCTAGACTTCACTGTCAGACACTATTGAGTGACTGACTGGCTTTTTTCATCTTTGGTAATAACATACATAAAATGAGCTGTAAAGGGTACATGAGCATTTGTCTACATCAATAACCCACTTCTTGTAATGGCCAAAATTAAACTGATTGAATCTTTGCGCAGCATAAAACGTACGACCATTCGGTACAATGGTCTGAAAAATCAGACTATTACTTACTGGCTCTATAGCTCCTAAGTCGATTCGACAACTAATAGTCGTTATTTTCCCACTTAAAGACATTTTCAAGCCCTCCCCCCCCCTTTTTTTAGGGAAGTTCTAAATTAGTATTGTCTTTCAAATGCCGTTGGAATTTATCCTTTTCATTTTTTTGGCCTGCAAATGGGACATAGTACCTTTAAATAAAGCGAAATATATGTCATTTTAATGCTAAAACTTTGAAATTTATGATCTTTAGGAAAAAAGAATTGGTAATTATTGAATTCTACGCTAATTATCAATTAATGTGACGTACGGGACAATGCATTTTTCAAAATTCATAACCAATATGACTTTGACGTCTATTTCATGATGAAGAGTAACTTGTTTTCTGTCCAATGATACCATATATTCATAATATTTCTGCCGCAGGTGACTGAGCACCAGGGTCTTTAAAAATTGCTGCCAAAATCGCCTTGTACCAAGTTTGGGCTGATGGAACGAATGTAGGTCAGGCCATGTGCATGTGCTTCTTTGGTCTTAAATAATTTTAAAAGTTAAATAATGCATCATGCTTTATTGTTTAAAATGATGCAATTTATCTAGGCTTTCACAGAAGCTTGTTTCAATCCATAGGATAACCTTTAATTATTTTGAACAGCCTACTAACTTCTTGATTCATCATATCTAAGTTCTCTCTTTTGGTCAGTAAGTTATCTTGGAAACATAAGGAAATTTGCATTGAATCCTATATACAAATAATCCTCATATGCTCATGTACAAAGCCTATGAGGTATCTCAACCCATCTTGCCCCAAAAAGAAACAAAAGTTTTAGTTTTACCATGCACTGAGTCTGTAAATGCAAATAGGAAGCTAACAAAATCGTCTGTGTGTCAATACATTTTTTAAAATCAGAAAACACCTTTTTTGTGTATTTTATATAGGGAGTTAGGGACAAATTGTCATCTGTTACATAACAGTAACAAGTAGTTTTGTTTTCTTGTTTATGGTTTTTACACCTAGTGTACTGTATGTGTGATGGATGTATGAAGACAAAAATGTATTGTCCTTTATAATTCAGAAGATTTTGATGACTTTTGTGGTCAAAAAACTTTTCTCTGGTCCCATATGTCATGCCTCATATTAATTAGAATTGAACCTCGTTAACAGGACTATGTTACACATTTCTTTGCATTTAATTAAAAGGTCACAACTAGCTATGATGTCACCAGAAATGTTTTGATTTGTGAATTGCATTTAAAAATTAAGACTGGTATGTAGACTCTGATCTGTCAAGTACGTCACAGCTTAAATAGCTTGGACTTGCCCTATTACAATGCCACTCAACTGATATTTCAGAGCTTTGTAATGAATCACAATAGTTTATATTACCTGAACATTCATGTAGCCATCAACGGATACCAAGTAGCCCTTGTACTCCATTCCCCATTTGAGCCGAACCATCACAGGTTTTCCAGTAAGACCATTTAAAAATGGCTTAGGGTTCAAAGGCATTCCCTGGAAAAAAATATTAAGAAGTAATGATATCATAGTGAAAGGTCGATCACAGCCAGTTTAGATGATTACTGCAACAGTGCACCCTAAAGTTAAAGCTGTTTTTTTTTTTAACCGGGCCTTGCTCATCATCATCAGAACCACATGGAAGGTGAAGTAGATCTAAATCACTATCACTCCAGTAGCAATTTTCAAATTTTTAGTTAAATTCTTGACTAATTTCGAAGTGCTTCGTATGAGAAGAAAGAAGAGTCCACTAGCGAACTTGAAAGCCAGTGAGCACTGCACAATACAATTGTCTCTAGTCTCTACTCCTCTACTAGTAGTAGTACTAGAGCTAGGCTCTAGCCTACTCTTCTAGATCTAGTAGAATCTACTAGTCTAGTAGTACTAGTAGTAGACTAGTCACGTAGAACTTTAGCTTACAGCCAGCGCATGCGCAGAACGTTCATCCGATCTCGGTCTCATTTTCATAATTTGGCGCCTACTAGCCTCGCCGACATGGGCCCTTTAGATTGGCCATCGCTGGCTCCCATAGGCTCTATGTTATAAGATATTAGTGCGAGGAGATGGCTTGCGATTTTCCGTTTTTACCGATACCAAAATTATGATATTTCAGTCAAACCCTCTAATTGACTTAATTGTTACAATTTTTTCAGCGTCCTTGAAAATTTAAGTATTTCATTTAAGTTTAAGTCTTACTTAACTAAGTCTTAAGTTTGAAAAATTCTCATTTTCGTCATATTTAAGGTACAAACTGGAAATTTATTCTGAAATGTTTGTTGGTTTTTCTATTTTATGTGTGCGTCAGTTACAGTATGTGTGAAGTGCGTCACATGTTTAAAGCATGACATGTCAAAATCTCTGTGGTGTGACGTAATATTACGTATTGACTTTGCCATTGAAACTTAAGTCGCGCTTAAGTTAAGTAGGCCCCCTCTCACTTAAATTCGAAGCCACTCCAGCGTATCGGCCAATGAGTGGGCGTAAACTCACTGTACAGCGCACGAAGAACTTACCGCATTGAGCGCTGTACATTTGAATTTCAATTAAAAAAAAAAACTTTGACCAATTTTGCATGATCGCGCAATGCACGTAGACCGCATAGGGATGCGTGCAATCTCTATGGGAAGAATTTTAGCACACAACATCGGGTGCGCGATCAGACACCCTACTAAATTAAGCCAAGGGCCCATGTCGGCGAGGCTAGGCGCCAAATTACGAAAATTGAAACCGAGATCGGATGAACGTCCTGCACATGCGCTGGCCATAAGCTAAAGTTCTATGTGCAGCGCTCAATGCGGTAAGTTCTTTGTGCTAGTCTAGAATTTAAAAAAAAGAAAATAAACAGAAAAATTAATCAAGCCCTCAGTCTCAGTCACAAAGACACGTCAACAGATTCATATTGTTTGATTTGCTCCATACGCTTTCATCTGGTGTGGGTTAGAATTCACACTGAAGTAGACCTAGATCTATTCTTATAAATTAAATGCACTTCATCCCTCAATTGTAATTTGTATGTTACAATGCAACGTTACTCCAAACCGTTAACCGTGACCGCAAACACCATAACAATTTCTCTCCATACACAACCATACTAAAAAATACAAGACAGTTGACGGAACTTTAATACACCAATAATTTTACATAATTGGCAATTTTTTACTTTATACTATAGACCAAAACTGAAACTACATTGAAAATTCTTTATTGTATACGGAACAATCTAGGTAACATAACAGAAAAGTACTCACAGTCGTCATTTTGGTTTTGTTTACGGTGCTTTGGCTTTCTCTTAGAAATTAAAAAAAGTCTGCAAAACGTGCGCGAAGCCGGGTCTGCAATTTCATAACCAACCGTAATTTGAGGACAGTGCGCGTGCAGAGAGGAGAAGGGCCATCCGCCCAGGGAGGAGTAACTTCCACCTCCCTGATCTGCCATACGCCCAAGCATTTTAAAATAAATACAGGCGCGGATCCAGGGGGGCCGAGCGGGCCCTGGCCGCCCCGCAAAAAGAGAGAGAGAAGGAAAAGAAGGAAAGGGGAAGAGGAGGGAAAGGGAACGGAAAGAAGAAGAAGAAAAGAAAAGGGGGAAAAGAATGAGATCGGGGGGGGGGGCCGAAAGGTCCTTACCTAGCTGATCGAGTTGCCTCCCTCCCCATCAAAAAAATAAGAGAGAAGGAAGGAAAGGGAAAAAAAGGAAAAGAGGAGATAAAGGGAAGGAAAAACAGAGGAAGAGATTAAGACAAGAAAAGAAGCCAGTTGCAATTTCCCGCCAACAAGTGTGGATCGAAGGGCCAAAAGGCCCTTGCCTCTCCCCGGCCCTGCCAAAAAAAGAGAGAAGGAAGGGAAAGGGAAAGAGGAGAGCTAAAATTAAGGGAATTACAAAAAAGAGGAAGAAGAAAAGGAAAGGGTGAAAAGAAGGGGAGATCAGTTGCGATTAATCCCGCCAACAACGTGTGGATCGGGGGTCGAAAGGCCCTTGCCTCCCTCAGCAAACCTAAAAGAGAGAGAGAGGAAGGGAGGGCAAAGGAGAAGAGGAGAGAAAGGGAAAGAAAAAAGAGCAAGAAGAAAAGGTAGGGAGATCAGTTGCGATTTTTCCCGCCAACAAGGTGTAGATCGGGGAGGGCCACTGGCGTACTGATGGGGGCAGTTGCCCCCATAAAATTCAAACGTGGTTGATTTCTAATTCGATACCGGTGGTATACATCGGAGGCCTCCCCCCCCCACACTTTATTTTGAAAAAGTATATTAAAGAGAAATATAGAAAGAAAGAGAGAAAGAAAGAAAGAATAGTGACCTGCCAGTGTCACAAAATAATGAGGTATCAAAATTTGCTCATCTGACCGTGATTAAATGCCTAAAACCCCTGACCTTCCGGGGGCTCTGCCCCCTGGATATCACCTACGGCTCTAAGGCGGGCCCCTGGATGCTCATCCGATGGTAATTTAATGTCTAAAACCTTTGAGCTTATGGGGGCTCCGCCCCCTGGACCTACGCCAAATTAGTGTCCTGCCAGTGTCACAAATAAGGTATCAAAATATGTTCATCTGACCGTAATTAAATGCCTAAAACCCCTGAGCTTCCGGGGGCTCCGCCCCCTCGATCCCACCAGTGGGCGTAAGGCGGGCCCCTGAATACTTATCTGACCGTTATAAAATGCCTAAAACCTGCCAGTGTCACAAATAAGGTACCAAAATATGCTCATCTGACCGTAATTAAATGCCTAAAACCCTTGAGCTTCCGGGGCTTTGCCCCCTGGACCCCCCCCTAGGGCCCAGGCGGGCCCCTAGATGCTCATCTGACGTTAATTTAATGCCTAAAACCCTTGAGCTTCTGGGGCTCCGTCCCCTGGAACCCACGCCAAGTAGTGTCCTGCCAGTGTCACAAATAAGGTATCAAAATATGCTCATCTGACCATAAATGCCTAAAACCCTTGAGCTTCCGGGGGCTCTGCCCCTGGACCTCCTAGGGCCCTAAGGCGGGTCCCTAGATGCTCATCTGACGTTAATTTAATGCCTAAAACCCTGAGCTTCTGGGAGCTCCGCCCCCTGGAACCCACGCAAAGTAGTGTCCTGCCAGTGTCACAAATAAGGTATCAAAATATGCTCATCTGACCGTAATTAAATGCCTAAAACCTCTGAGCTTCCTAGGGCTCCGCCCCTCAACCCCACTAGGGGGCCTAAGGCGGGCCCCTGAATGCTCATCTGACGTTAATTTAATGCCTAAAACCCTGAGCTTCTGGGGCTCCGCCCCCTGGAACCCACGCAAAGTAGTGTCCTGCCAGTGTCACAAATAAGGTATCAAAATATGCTCATCTGACCGTAATTAAATGCCTAAAACCTCTGAGCTTCCTAGGGCTCCGCCCCTCAACCCCACTAGGGGGCCTAAGGCGGGCCCCTGAATGCTTATCTGACCGTTATAAAATGCCTCAACTCCCTGAGTTTTAGGGGGCTCAGCCCCCTGGACCCCACGCCAATTAGTGACCTGCCAGAGTCATGAATATGATATCAAAATTATGCTCATCTGACCGTAATTAAATGCCCATACCGCCTGAGCTTCCGGGGGCTCCACCCCTTGACCCCCGCCGGGGCTTTGCCCCTAGACCCCACGCCAATTTACCCTACGCTCTACCTGATCGTATATACTTTAGCCCCCACCCACTTTGAAAAACGTTCAGCGGGGCCTGCATGTAAAAGTGGGGTGATGCAGATTTTTGTCTGCCCCCAAACGTTTTTGCTCATTACGCCACTGCTGGTCACCATTACGTACCAATATTTGGCTCGCATAATTTCAAATGTGGGCCCCCCTAAGAAATCCTGGATCCGCGCCTGTGATTGACCCCCCCCCCCACACACACACACGCATACCAGTTTTGGTATTGTTCTTGTTTATCAACATTTTTAGAGGCTTTTGCCACCACCATCAGAGAATACAATTTAAAAGGGCCTAATTATAAATTCATAGAAAAAAGGAAACTTTATGCAAAACAAAATAATTGAAACAATTATGACAATTCATTTTGTTTCTACGAAAATGGGAGGGGGGGTGGAGGGGCATAACCCCCCTCCCAACAATTCAAGTATGGGGTCGATCTCCCCCCCCCCCACATAACGCCCTAGCTCACACAAAAATGGAAAATGCATGTATTTATTTTTGCAGCCAACATTAAATTCTGTAGAACTTTGCAGGAATTATGAATATGTCATCTGTGAAATATTAACATTGCAGTGTCCTATAGTATTCAAATTATGCAAGGAAATAAAGGAAACCCCACTTTTTCGTTTGGGGCGACTGCCCCTGCCCCCCTTCAGCTTCCGGCGCTAGCTATGCCTATACGCTCACTCGAATTTTAACAGACCCAGTGTTTCTGAACACTGTATAAAAATCTGTCAATTAAGAATGAGCTCCGGAAGCAAAGGGGCAGATGCTTCCATACTATCAATGAGCCGGCCGGGGGGCCCGGAGCAAGATACCGGATCATGATCATTTTTTTAGGAAAAGAAGCATATATATAATGACCATCGATGATGGTTGCATGCCTGCATGGGCATAATATAGGGTCAGCCGGTCAGGGCCCTGTTTCATAAAACTTGTTATCAATAACAAAATGCTTAATTTCTATATGACAATTAATTTGCTAGCTGTCAGGCAATCGAATACGTTAACTAATTTGCCTGTAGATTAACTAGGTCCTAATTTGCATTTATTTCAGTTCTCATATTTTTTTAAAGGATAACATAAATCTGAGAATAACTATAATATCTTTAATTCGTCTGTATTCTTATACGTAATAACCCTAAATGGTTCAAAGGACTCCAAGTTATATAGGATTGTACGAGTTTTATTGTTGCCTGGATCTCCGACAGTTCTGTAAAATTGTGGAACTATTATTACACAATTCAGATATATAATGTTAATTCTCGTTTTCAAATCATGAAATTAGAGGCTGTGATTCCGTTCGTAAGAAAATGTTTGAGACTGCCATATGCATCCAAGGAAAATAAACCAGCTAGCCATTTGAATTAAATGTTGAATTTGCCGACAGATGTTTTTTCTTAGTTGGGCCGGCCGGCCGGGTGCACGGCCATCCCATCCCACCCTACGGCTTCCCTGTTCGCGGTCGAAAGGAACAACATAAAGATTATTTTTATTATTTTTAAGTTTGTAGCCTTCTTCAACCATTATAATCATTATACCCCGGATATAAAGTACCCAACCCACCAACCACTGCTGTGTCTCCAACACCCTCACCGTGCCTAAGGGATGGCTCTCACGAAGTATATTGTAAAATGAAATTGAGTGTACGTTTATCGTAGCGCTAGCGTAACGCGTTGATTTGAAATCGTATACAGTAAGTTGTGTTCAGGATCCATTTCTGCAAGTTTCTACTTATTTGAATTAAATTGTTCAGTCATCATGGCTTCCACTCTTGAGAGCTACGTTAATCGTATCCTTTATACGCAACTTATCCTTTATTCATTAGATATAATATAGACACGTCTGCGCCGGTGAGCGACAGAATATATTATTAAAACTTGTAGGCCTAGGCCTAAATCAGTAAATGCATCTAGCTAGGCCTACTGATCTAGCAGTAGCAAGCAGCGGTGGCCTGGCCTGGGACTGGTTGACACGCCGTACGTACTCGCGCCAGGTCAGGGGCTTGTAACTTCAAATCATCGGGCATCGCCTCCGGTTGAGTGCACGGTGGCCGGTGGTCGCGTTACACGACCTTTCGTAAAAGTTACTATAACGAAAACGGAAGAGCATGCGACCTAGTCTATATCCTATCGTAGATTTGCCAGGGGTTTTTCACAAAGTGTCGGGTAAATTTTACCAGATATTTTACAAGGAGTCATTTTTGCAGGTTTAGTAATTTAGGGTTAGGTTTAGGCCAATTTAGGGTTTTACAAACATGCATTAGGCCTAGATCTAGGCCTACCCCCAAGGGCCCAACATTTGTGACATTTTGCGTCTCGACTCTAGATTTCTAGACATAGAACTAGTAGGTCTAGAGTCTAGGAATAGGATAAAAGTACTAGAAATAGTCTGGTCTAGATCTAGTAGATTAGACCGAAAATTTCTGTCTCTTCGCTCCGAGTCCGACCCTACCCGAATTCCAAATCAGAGGCTAACGAACGAAAGAGACAGGAATTTTCGGTCTACTCAAGTACTAGTAGTAGTACTAGGTCTAGATCTACTAGTACTACTAGATCTAGCAGATCTAGATCTACTAAAGTAGACCCTACTAGTAGTAGTAGTAGATCTAGACCGAAAATTTCTGTCTCTTTCGTTCGTTAGCCTCTGATTTGGGTAGAGTGCCCCGAGGCCGAGGGTGAAGGCACGTCACTTGGAAGAAAAACAGAAATAGACTCTAGTCTAGACCTAAGTGATATTTTTGTCCGCGACATCGACAAACGGGAGAGTAATCCGTCACTACGTCACAATCCACTGACAAAATTGCTGATTTGAGATTCGCACAGCTGTAGTGATCTCATATTTCAAACACTCGTAACTTTCTTAATATTGATCCGATTTATTTCAAACTTTTGCCATTCTGTTTCTTGGATTTTATGCTTTCATTCAAATGAACTAGATCTACTTAGAAGGGTTGGATTGCCCTTTAAAGAAACTATGTCCCTTTTGCAGCCAACATCAAATTCTGTAGAACTTTGCAGGAATTATGAATATGTCATGTATGTCCTATCTGTGAAATTTAAACGTTAGCAGTGTCCTAGTATTCAAATTATGCAAGGAAACCCGTTTACTTGCTAGACTTCACTGTCAGACACTATTGAGTGACTGACTGGCTTTTTTCATCTTAGGTAATTACATACATAAAATGAGCTGTAAAGGGTACATGAGCATTTGTCTACACCAATAACCCACTTCTTGTAATGGCCAAAATTAAACTGATTGAATCTTTGCGCTGCTCAAAACGTACAATGGTCTGAAAATCAGACTATACTGACTATTACTTACTGACTTGGTAGCACGTAAGTTGCTTTGACAACTACGGTAATAGTCGTAATTTTCCCACTTAAAGACATTTTTAAGCCCCCCCCCCCTTTTTTTTGGGTGGGGGGGAGTTCTAAATTAGTATTCTTTCAAATGCTGTTGGAATTTAATCTTTTCATTTTTGGGGTCTGCAAATGGGACATAGTAGTATCTTTAAAAGGGCTTGGTGATAATATGTAATGTGATGTCAATTTTGCCAAGCTTTAATTTGCACCCATTTACCTGCAGGGTGAAGAGTGATGTAGACAAAACCTCTGAAGGGAGTTTGCGATGTTGATTCTGCTGTGTGACAATATTGTTTATGAGATTTAAAGCCCCACTGCACTACTTGTAGCTACTTGCTCCCCCTATACAGAAAACAATGCCTAAGCGAAGCCCCTTGGTCCCCCTTGATCCTCTTTTTCTTATGTTAATTGAGAGCTGAGTTGATGAGATAACCACCTGTCAGTGACCACGCTGAGAGGTCTAATCCCTCCTGGCCAAACTAGTGCTGACAGGCTTTAAGAAAAGAAACACTTATAATGTTGATATCAAAGAGGGCAGCATACAGCCTCACTGGTAATAAATTAATCTCTTACACTACACATGAGCTGTGTGAACTTTCTTTTGTTTTTGTGACACTTAAATGCCACTAAAGCGATATTGAAACATGCTGCAAACTAACTTACTGCAAACACAAATGGTCTACATGCGGTGTGCGAAAAAGCCTGTTTTCAATTTGCCAACTTGATAGTGATACTCACTTTACAACAATAGCGATTCATGTAAAAAGGCGCGTGCAGGGAGTTCACTTAATTCAGCAAACTCCATGCGTGCGCCATAGTACACTAAACTAATTGCTATTAAAGTAAATTCAGCATCAAACTGGCAGTGTGAAATCAAGCAATTTTTGCCTCCATCGTATGTATTTGCATTTTCGGCAAAACATAGTCAACATACAAGATACTCTTGTCAAGACTGACAAGAGGTCAGCGTTTTGTAATGTAAATTGCATGTTACTTGTTAGCTCACTGTCATCAGAAACAGGTAAGGAAAGCGCTATCACAAGAAGGCGGTCTTAAGATCTAGACTGTAATTTTACTATTTTTTCATCATGATCATCTTATTGAGAGTAATTACAGTAATTTTCTCTCAATTCTCTGCCTCCCAACTCTGTTCCCCCAAGAAGACCCCTAGGCCTGGCTTCGTATGTGACTCTCTTTTTCTTTTCTTTTTCTTTTCTTTTTCTTCTTTTTTTTCTATTTTTTTTCTTTCTTTTCTTTTCTTTTTTTGTTGTTGTCTAGGATCTAGATCTATGATATGTGTGTTTTTGTGTGTGTTTGTGTGTGTTTGTAATTTTTCCCACTTCCTTTTCTACGTTCTTTCAGATTTTTATGATAGTATATTCATATTGTCCTTAACACATCTCATTTATTAAAAGACACTGTGTCAGTAATTACCAACGATGGAAGACAAATTGTGGTAAGTATCGACTTGGGAAAAAGTATTCCTTACAACTACGTTTACCCTTTGTCTTAGTGTTTTACCCCTTTACACCAAATTAATCACAATATTTTTGTTATACCATTGCATGAATACTTCCAAATTGAATCTTGGAATTTCCTTCTGCCTATCTAGCTCCATTAGAATTTCTTTACCTTTTTGGCTTAATTTGTATTTGAGTCCAGTTTCTTTCTTAACCCAACCCTAAATCTAATGCTGTATATGGACCCTGGCTCACTTGTTATCACTTTTATATTAAGGGCCCAATATACAAGTATTGTATGTTAACATGTTTGATATGTTACAGGTAATTTCATTATTGTATCTCTCCACATTGCAGGGAACTTTGAAAGGGTTTGACCAGACTATCAATCTTATTCTAGATGAGAGCCATGAGAGGGTTTACAGCAATACAGCAGGAGTGGAACAGGTGGTTCTAGGACTCTACATCATCAGAGGAGACAACATGTAAGTGTTTATGCTAATACTGGATCGTTCTTATTCAAAGAAGGAAACGTAGATAAACGCTTATAGATCTGTCCTCAAGTCGATTCACGGTGTTGTAACTAATAAAATAAGGAGATATACATGTACAAACTCGCTATTCTTCCTTATTTCACCGATTTTCATACTTGTTATTGTAATTCATATTTAGTGGTCTATAGTTGTCAGGTACTAACAAAGGTGATCGTCTTTTTTGGCTAATAATGAATATTGTCAAATGTCATTTATAATTCTTTGTTACAGTCGAACCTGCTTTAGTGACCACCTGTCTACAAAGACCACATTTTTTGTTTCCCTTGAAAATGGTTTCTCATTTAAACATGTACTAAAGGAACCTGTCTACAAAGACCAATTTTTGTGTTTCTCTTGGGCGGTCCCTATAGACAGGTTTGACTGTATCTAGTATTCCAAGTCTTTATAGCAATAATTACTTTATCCTATTTAATTTGAAATAAATAAATGATTCTTTAATTGTTAATCTGTCTATCACTATTTCATCAACTTAGTCATGGTAAATACAGTGGAAGCTTGTTATAACAAGGACATGAGGACCATGACACATTGTTATATCAGATACATGTGTGTATCTTATTATGTCAGGGTTTTTTTTTCTTCTAAAGGAGTGTAATGAGCTGGGACCATCAAAATTACCTTGTATTATCAGGTATCTCATTATTTCAAAGCTCATAACGAGTTTCCACTGTACTATATCTAAATCTCTTATATTACGGTACTCTCTAATGTCTCTATCTCTCTCTCCCTTCCCCTCCCTCTCTCCCCCTCTATCTCTTTCTGTATCTCTCTTTCTGTATCTCTCTCTCTCTCTTTCTATGTCTGTGTCTATGTGCCTGAGTTAATATCTGCCATGTTATTTTTGTTCTCCCTCACCATCAAAATTACCTTGTATTATCAGGTATCTCATTATTTCAAAGCTCATAACGAGTTTCCACTGTACTATATCTAAATCTCTTATATTACGGTACTCTCTAATGTCTCTATCTCTCTCCCTCCCCCTCCCTCTCTCCCCCTCTATCTCTTTCTGTATCTCTCTTTCTGTATCTCTCTCTCTCTCTATATATGTCTGTGTCTATGTGCCTGAGTTAATATCTGCCATGTTATTTTTGTTCTCCCTCACCAGTGCTGTTATAGGAGAGGTAGACGATGATGTGGACACTGGTCTTGATCTTCCTAACATCCGAGCCGAGCCTCTCAATGCAGTGGTCCACTGACATCAGCTCTCCAGTATGAACTACATGTAGTATAAGATACTGCTTAACCTGGAGTTGGTACAACACCGTTAGGACAGAAAGACAATTGAAAGCAGATTATGAAGGAAAGAATCAGCAACCCAGACCTTCTTGTGACTACATCATGTACATCAAAGTTTCATTCAAGAAGGTTCTATGCTGCGCCCTGGAAAATGAATCAGTCCAAGGATATTTCCAGATTATTTATGGTTGAAATAGAATGATGTATGATGATGATAGTGGTAGAGATGACAAAGACGGTAATGATGAAGAGGATAATAATGATGACATGACTTTGAAACCGTCTGCCATAGAAAGAGTGGATGTGACTGCAATTGATCTGCTAATTGCCAGACCACCGAGGTTCTATGGTCTTTGAAAATCAAACCGGCTTTAGCAACCACTTATATCATAGAAAGACCACAGCCTTATAAAGACCATATGTTTTAAATCACTTTTATAGTGTTTTTTATTTAAATCTGGATGTTAAGCCCACCTGCCTAAATGTATAACACTTTTCTTTCTCTCCCTTGAGCAGTCCTTATACAGGTTTCTGTTTTAAGAGTAAATTCTGTTTTATTCCAGTACAAGATATGTTGCTCAAGGAGGAGGTCAAGTCCCGGTAAGGGGGAAAATTTACTGACAAAAAATGACAAGCTTTGTTTGAAATTTGCTTTCATATGAAAGAAGAGGAAAACAAATGTATTCATCGAGTTTTGTTAAAGCCTTTCAAGGCAGGATCTTTTTTAAAGGGCAATTCAACCCTTGTAATAAGTTCATTTAATAATAATAATAATAATAGTGGGTTCTTGTATAGCGCTCATGTCTGTCAGACTTGACACTCTTGGCGCTTCGCAATTATTACCCCGGCTTTAGCATGGCTGCCATACGGCACTCTAGCATTTCAAGGAATTAATTCCTGCCACGGACCACGGACCTTGTGATCGACAGTCCGGCGACGTAACCACTTGACCACGACACCTCTGTCCAATTCATTTCGAATTTGTACGAAAGCAGAAAAATAAGATTAACAAAATGGTGAAAATTTGATATAAATTGGACTAATTATAAGAAAGTTATGAATGTTTGAAATATGAGAGTCTAAGCGAATCTCAAATCAGCAGTTTGGTCAGTGAATTGTGAGGTAGTCGCAGATAACTCTCCTGTTTGTTTTGTACAAAAATATCATTAATCTCTGCTTTTTCTCCTAAGTGCCTTCTCTCTTGGGGCACTACTCAAAATATAGTATGGATAGCATATTATAGGTCCTCTAAAGAGCATAGACCCTCCCGAGTCATACATTTTAGTCATTTTGTGTGTTGGAACAAATGAGAAAGTTGTCCGCCACTACATGTACATCACAAAGACATTACAGAATCAGCCTATTTGAAGAGCCCATACCTTCATGTACATGTATGGTGATTACAACTTCAAAAAAAATTGTAACTTTCTCATTTTTTTCTCCAAATTCATTCAAACTTTCCCCAGTCTACTAGAGTGGTTTGCTGTCAAGGTTGGATTTCCCTTTTAAGGGCTAAGTATGTCTCATGTTCTTCAATTTTATTTTATTTTATTTCTACATTGTTTTAATTAAATGTAGTCTCTGAGAACAATATACATCAGTATATACTTTGTTAATTTAAAGCAATGGTTAACTTGAAACATTTTGCTAATTTGAGGATTAAATTAAATTAAATTTCCGGCATCAAAGGATATATGGTCATGGAACAAAAATGGATGCAGTGCGAGTGTGCAGAGATTTCGCTCTTTCTACCCATGCATCTGATATATTTTTTTAAGGGCTCTAAATCAAAAGTTATTAAGCCTAACCACAAAATGTGGAATGACCGTCTCAAAAGAGTAACAGACGTCATCTTGACCTATAGTATGGAATGTATGTGACTTTTTAATCCCAAACTCTTCCTCTATGATTCAGTGATTATACATTTATCTTTTCCATGAAAAAGAATCAATAATTTGTCAAGATATTTTGATAATTTTGTAATTGACGATGACATATTTCAGGTACTCATATTTAGCATGGAATGTTTTACTGATGAACCTGGATTCCTGGAACCATCTACATGTAGTAGATTGACAAATGTTCAAAATATTTAGTTTCTTTCACCTAGATCTCTAGACATCGAGTCTGAGAGAGTGAATATTGATTATTTGAATCATATTGTACAGTCTTTGCTTATTCAATACCACAAAAATTTTATTCCATAATTATTTTGGGGTTCTCTCTCATAAGTTTATATCTCATTTTCATGAAGAGGGTATGCCTTGAATATCCCCATAATTAAGGATATGTAGTTCATTCTTTCTCAGGTGTAGAAAGGGCAACAAAAATAGATGTATATACGGTACATGTATTTGATTTCACTTTTACCTTGGAAGTTTTTATTAAAATAAAATGTTGAGTACTTCCCATTGAAATTGTTTGTCAGTGATGTTCATCTCTGTTGTACATAATGTGATGTGTTGTGGGCCAACCTTATTGTATACATGATATCTGTATTTGAAATGGTTTATTAACTTAAAGGGTACCATTACCCTGAAACACTATACCAGTACCTAAAACTAACCATGACCCTCAACCCAATTGCAACCCTGTACAGGTGTATTGTTGAAGTAATAAAGCCTGGAGCCGTGGACAAAAGGGTTCTGGCAAATAATCTAGTCACCAACTTTGAATGGATCACAGACTTTGGTTGGTTAAGACTCGACTCCGGTCTGCCTGTATAAAATTTGGGTTCGACACAGAGAATGCGTCTTTAAAATGGTGACATTTAAAATCAGTCCTCACATGTAAATAAGCAGATTTGCTTGATGCAGGTCTGTGACATTCCTATCAAACACACACTAGGGCGAGTGAACCCATTCAGTCACAATAGTAATTAAGAAATGCAGCATTTATTTTTTGGGCTCTCCATTATAGATAGCAAATTACTATAGGTGAGAAATAGTGACAATAGTGACGAGGGGAAGACAATGTTTTGAAAAAAATAAAAGAATAAGAAATGGAAAAGCAGTGGGCCTTACTTCTTGTCCATGTCTCCTTATCTTAAAGTTTCTCTTTCAATTCAATATTTTCACTTCCAATATATTTTCCTCCCTCTCTCCCACCCTCCCTGCTTTCCCTATCCCCCTTTCTCTCTCTCTCTCTCTCTCTATCCCTCTCTCTATCTCTTTACTAAAGGTTGTAAATGTACTTGCATGTATTTGTAGAATTTGTCTATTACTCTCTTATAATTTCTCTTTTTTAATGTTATTACATGTACAATCATTCAGATATGATGCCATATTTGAATTCTTCCTTTCATCCTCTGCCTCCCTACTAGACTTAGACATCACTGATATGCATCGTGTATAAACAACCCTTGATGCCATATTCGTACATGAATTTTATATTCTTTTCATTCCATGAATATCATTTGTTTCTCCCATTTAGTCACAATCCTCTTGTGGCCTCTCTGTCTCATATTAGGGACTTTTAGATTTGCACGACGAAAACGTAGACTGCTACATGGACATCCTTTTAAGGCACTGGCAGTGCCCGGCAGTGTGCCTTAAAAGGACGTCACATTGCCTTAAAAGGATTTCCACGTAGCAGTCCACGTTCTCGTCGTGCAAATCTAAAAGTTCCTATTCTTTCTCATGCTTACTCATCCCGCTCCTCTCCACCTTATTGGACACCAAAAATAATATGAAAATACAAATGCATAAATTCTATGCTCTGTATTTTCTCATACTCATAAAAAACATATATACAATAATCACTGACAATATCTTCCTTTCAACAATGCAATGTCCCGTCACATAAGATCTATACATACTTACTAAGCATCTGTACACAGGGATGTGTAATTAAACATTATCTGTAATCATAAATTATAGAGAATCTGGAATACATTATACAGGGCTCATCACTTTATTGTCTGTTTGGACCAATTCTGTGTAACATGATAGCAGTCAATCTCGTTCTGGTTCCAAACAGATGATATTTGGCCTATTAAAACACTTGTTAACAACAAGAAAATTATCCTACTTAATAAATGCATGTACAATATGGGGACTTTGCTTACCAATCTCATTCAATGTTGAGCCCTGTCACACATTGAAACCTGTTTAGGTCTTTACTTCAGTTACCAGCATGAAGTCTTAACTTCAGGTCCATATTCATAACAAGATAAATTCATCTAATGCCAGATATTGCTGGAATATTGTTTCACTCCCTCTGTGGGCATGACAGGATATTCCCAATAGATTGCTCCCTCCCTCTGTAAGGAAGAAAAGCATTTACTTATAAATCATCATATATCTCTACTGAACATAGCTTGGTGCTTTGACAATTGCTCTGGCCACAATTCCTACAGGCTCCATTTCATCTGTATTTGATGAAATGAAGCTAACGTTAGCATTACAATTGGGTGTTAGGTAAGGTTTAGGGTTAGCATTAGGTTGCAATCAAGAATTCGGTCAGTATAGGGCATTGACCTTTGATTGTTGATAGAGCATGTCGTACAACCTAATCATCACACTCTCTTCTGTATTACAAAATATATATTGTCTGTCTCATTCCATTTTAATCCAATATTGCACTTGGATTCACACACATGTTTCTAGGAGAAATTAATCCAAATTACTTCTGTCAGTCACACTGCTTTAAAATGATACATCAAGTAATTTTAAACCAAGAATTTGAATATCTTTTAATTTTAATTTTGTATAACAACTATCCATGTTTTGTTCATCGATGATCATTTTTTATGTCCATTTTCACACTGTAAACACTGTACAATTAGTCCTTGAACTACTTCTTTGTATTCAAGTGTTTTAAATTAACTGAATAGACCATTTTACTAACATATTCAAATATTCAAAAGAAAGCTTGTCAGAGGCTTGCCTGACATAGCACCAAGTAAAGTATGCAGACTGGATTCCAAGTATAAATATTGTAGTTCATTAATTAATAACAGGTTAATGGAATATCTCGTCACTAGGTCCCTCAGAAAGAAATATCAATAAATATGAATATGTTAGTAAACAGGTGTATTTAATAAAATTGAACTGAATTGAAATATAGACAAGTACATTGGACATATAGATCAGGAATCTGGGATCTTACAGTTCCCCTCCCTGCACTGCTGACCGGTCAGTCTGAGTCGGTTGCGGGCAAACCACATGTAGCCATGATCAAAGAGGCCAGCAAATATCGGCCATTTCATGAATCCAGTCGCCCAACCCCAGCCTACAGCTCTGTACATGGCATCAACAGCATTGATCTTCTTGTGCACCTGTAAGTTTCACAGAAAACACAAAAACAAACAAAACAAAACAAAAATTGTATTACTCTTTCAGGGTGCTACCATATAATATTACTTGCTCATCCAAGCAAATAATTTCAATTGAAGTGTGTAAACAGACATCATGGTCTGTCTGCACCCCCCCCCCACCTACTTTGAAAAAGGCCAACAAATAATAAATCTAATGCACCGATACTCTATAATTAACAGAACATCTTGTTGACTTGCATTATAATTGCCTGGCACAAATCTCTCAACAAAAATAAATGAATAAACAAAACAAAACATTTTAAAGTAATTACATGGTATATCTCATATCTGAAGACAATTTTTAAGAAAAAGTTTTAAAAGAACTCGAAACAAAAACTTAATTTGATATGCTAGCTTGAATCCTCTAAACTGTACAGAATCACTTCATTCCTTGTATATACCATTTCTTCATTACTTTGTTTTCTGTTAACTGAAACAATCTGTACTAGTTAGTATGAATTAATGGTCAATCTGGACCCTGTTTCATAAACTTGTTATCGATAACAAATGCTAAATTTTTATGGCAACTTTGCTCTCAGCCAAATCGAATGCCACGATTCCAGTAGCTAATAACACTTACTGAAACTTGTTATGGACTTATGGATAAAAAGTTTTATGAAACAGGGCCCCGAGCGAGGCAGATATCTCACCATGTTATCTGGCCCTATGACATGCATGATGCCCATCGCTTCATCCAAGGGAATGTTGTTATGCTCCATCTGATTGTATCCTGGTTGCGAGATGTCAACAAAATGGATAGCATCTTTATTGTTGTTCAGGTACCTCACAAGCTTGATCTCTTGAATACACAGTGGGCATTCTCCATCATATAGAACCTGTGTGCAAATGAAATCGTGCTGAGCCAGACTGATATATACTATACTACTACTCCTATATTAAAGCCCCTCTGCACTAGTTTGGCCAGGAGGGATTAGACCACCCTACTGGTCACTGACAGGTGGTTATCTCATCAACTCCGCTCTCAATTACATCATGGGGATCATGGGGAACCAACGGGCACCGCTAATTAGGCACTGTTTTCTATATAGAGGGAGCAAGTAGAGCTACAAGTAGTGCAGTGGGGCTTTAATAATATCAATACTACGTACTACTACTACGAATAATAATCATAAGAAATAATAATAATAATTATTATTAATATTATTTAGTATTATATTTTTGAATGGCCAATAGCTACGTACACGTACCAGTCAGCTCAGCCAGTGATATTTTAACCCAATATCAAACAAATGATCTGATTGCATGGCCATCGGTGATCGGAATCACTGGTTCTGAGACAAAAATTGGATAACTCGTATATAAAGATTAAAGTATATACCTAGGCTAGATCAGTAGATCTATATATAAGCCCGTAAATGTTGCCATTGGAATTACACGTAATTAAAATTTTAAGAATTTTATATCAGAAAGATATAGATCTATATATTATACTTTCTTTTGTCCGATTTATGAATCAGACAATTTGATCTAAAAAGAAAAGAAAAACGGGGGAGAAAGTCTGATGTGGTACAAAATCGGTAGCAATCCCCCCCGCGTTATTTTTGGCGGCACAGATTGGGGTTAGGTGCGTGTTGAGCCTATGGGAAAGTTTAGGGTTAGGGTTAGGGTTAGGGTTAAATCAAGACCTCTTTTAAAAAAAGCCCCAATATGTGCCGCAGAAAAAAATGACGCCCCCCAGGCCCCCCGTTGTGCGTGCCGTAAAGGGTACCGTCTGTGTATGGCCTATGGGGAAGGTTGACAAATGTTTTATTTATATAATATTGACTGGCCTTGAGGGAGATACAACATATATTTCCCAAACTAGACTCATACTGCCCCGAGTCAAAGACGAGGGCAATATGGGTCTTGTGAGGGAAATATATATGTGGTATATCCCGAAAGTTCTTCTTCTTCTTCCATTTTGAGTACATACCTCTTTACAGAGTATTATCGTACTATACTGGGATGTGTGCAGGTGGACCACTACACCGGGGTTTACCCCTACTCTTATACGAATAGTGCAGTGGGTTCTTAACGTGCAAAGGTAGTGACTCTTCTCTACACGGGCCTCCATTTAACGTCCTATCCGAGGGACGGAGTGTTTTCCACTTAACATAGCCTGCGTCTATGAACAAGGGAAGGGGCACGTTAACACACAACGCAGGCTTCAGTCATCCGCCATAAGCCAGTCAATATTGTTATTGTTATCCAAATCAGACATCTAGAGCAAATACATAAATCAACCATGACAATCTCAAAGAACTGAACAAACTTTGTCAAACCAGCACTGTGCATCCAGTGCTTGACAAAATTTTCGATACACTGCAAACAGTGTGCCTTTGGTGTGATTATTATTACATCACAATAGAGAGCGCGCAAAGTGCGCAGGTTCTCATACGCATAATAGATGCGCAATGAAAATGACAAAATACAGCGCGGTGAATATTATACAAATAACGCACGGTAGCGAGTGCATTCAGGGCCAAATAATGCACGATGTGGGAGAAGAGCCCCTGGATATACCGCACCGAGGTCCGCAGGACCGAGTGCGGTATATCCAGGTGGCGAGTCGAGCACAGAGTGCATTATTTCGGCCCACAAATGCACGAGCAAACGTGCATTGTTTGTTTTATACAACTTCCCCCTCCTACTGAGCTGCCCCCAACCCCCAAAGCCAATGAATAAATAATTGAATTGTATTCTTACCTTCACGCTCACGCTTCGGTCTCTCAACCTTGACTAAAAAGTGATTCAAAAAGTTGCAAAGTTAAGTCTATCCAATTAGTACGCGCATATCTATAACGCGTATATGAGAACCTGCGCACTTTGCGCGCACTCTATTCTGACGTAATAATCACACCCAAGGCACACTTTTCCTGGCATTGCTGAATTTGATTTGGTTATCCGAGCATCATTGCGCGTACACCTCACACTTTGCACGCGACCCATTGCCTCTCGCATTGATGACCTCGACCTCATTATGAGTGCAGGGAATGTGCTAACCAAAATCACTATACCTGCACTCCGGCGAGTGCAATAGTGCAGTCCACTGAATGTCACGTGAACCGATTTAAACCAATCAGATTACGGAACATTCTTGGAAGTTGTATAAGGTCTTATATTTCCTGCTTTTTTAACACGTAAAGTCCATAGGCTTTTTCATGAGAGGGCCAGGGTAAATATGGTCTTATATTATAAAGTCTATATAGATACTGATTAGTGATTGGTCAAAGCGCCATCACGTGACTAGAGCTGTAAGGATCTCCAACGTTATATTGCCCGATTGACGTCACCTCGGTCCGTTATATTGGACCGAGGAGCGTCATCACTACGTCATAATGCATAGCTGCCGCACGCGCAGTGCAGTGCGCTGCATGCAAACAACATACGCCCAAAGCCTGCGCCCTGCCTGCGCCTATACAGCTCCGCGCTTCTTGATTTCAGTATTTTGAATAAGACAGTGTAAGCCTAGATCTAGATCTATATGACACAAATGTCATATCTATATAGGCTATATAATATAACAGATATTGCCTGTTGTATCGCTTTAATAAATAACATTTTATTTCCCTCCAGAGTTAAATTTTTCCCTCGGGACAATATTTTCCCTCAGCGCTGCGCGCTTTGGGGAAAATATAATCCCTTAGGAAAAATATAACTCTGTCGGGGAAGTCAAATGTTCTAGGCAGGCAATATCTGTATAATATTTACTGCTTAGCTCTTTTCGGATTACAACAAGTGGAATATGATTTTGGAAAACCACTGCTCAGATGTCTGATACGGGTATAAGGAATGACCCATGCATACCAGACGGGTATTTCTGTCTAACCCTAACCCTAATCCTAACCCTAAATAATCCCGTGGGAAAGTGCAAAGTGCACTCTGGAAAGTGCTACTCTGGAACAACTTTAGAATACCCCACCATGCGGATTTAAGGGTTTTTTTTGTCCACCAACCCAACGCTTCAACCTGTCAAAGTACTAGGTGCCGAGATATAGTCTTGAATGGCAATCCAAAATCGTACCAACGTGCCAACGTACGTGCCGACATAAGTTGAGAGACGGGACTTGAATTTAATTCTCCAACGTGTCAACGTGCCAACAATTACAAGCCAACATAAGTTGAGAGACGGGACTTGAATTTAAGTCGGCAACGCGCCAATGTGCCAACGTGCCAACATAAGTTGAGAGACTTGAATTTAATTCTCCAACGTGCCAACGTGCCATCGAGCCAACATAAGTTGAGAGACTTGAATTTAATTCTCCAACGTGCCAACGTTCCAACGAGCCAACATAAGTTGAGAGACTTGAATTTAATTCTCCAACGTGCCAACGTTCCAACGAGCCAATATAAGTTGAGAGACTTGAATTTAATTCTCCAACGTGCCAACGAGCCAACATAAGTTGAGAGACTTGAATTTAATTCTCCAACGTGCCAACGTTCCAACGAGCCAATATAGTTGAGACATTTGAATTTAATTCTCCAACGTGCCAACGTATCAACGAACCAACATAACTTGAGAGAGTTGATTTTAAATCGCCAACGTGCCAACGAGCCAACATAAGTTGAGAGACTTGAATTTAATTCTCCAACGTGCCAACGTTCCAACGAACCAACATAAGTTGAGAGACTTGATTTAAATCGCCAACGTGTCAACGCGCCAACGCGCCAACGTAAGTTTAGAGACTTGGATTTAAGTTGCCATCGTGTCAACGCGCCAACGTGCCAACGCGCCAACGTGCCAACGAGCCGACATAAGTTGAGAGACTTGAATTTAAATCGCCAACGTGCCAACGAGACATTAGTTGAGAGTCTTGAATTTGAATCGCCAACGTGCGGACATGCCAACCTTTTTTTTTATTATTGAAGATAACACTATCTTTGTATAAGCTCTCTTATGTTACATTGTCTATAGCAATTACACAAAAAAAGAATTACAATTGTAAGGTGCTATATACATGTATACTGAATATCTAAGTACACAATTTGCTTTAAATCCTTGATAATAAAAGAACAGTTTATTTTCTGATTGTTATCAATTACTAAACCATTTTATTATTTTATGTTTGGAAATAATTATATAATCAGCTTTCACTATTTTTGAGCCATGAGGTATTGAAAAGTTAAGCACACTTCCTGGTATTTTCTCTCAATACACATCTCGCACCTCTTTTTGATATCAATATCAACTTAGAATGCTTTATCCATGTGTCCTTGTGCACTAGCAATATTATTGATCAATAACCTTTACTCCCTTATAATTATAAAGACCACGAAATAGAATTTTACCTAACGCTCTATACTGAATACTTCCGACATGCGCCGTTTTAAGATGAGCCACGCCAGGCTTATTACATACATTTATAGCATTTTTGTCGGTTATACTTGACTTACTTCTCTTTATTATGTTATGTCCTTGTAATTTCCTCCGCAAAATGACAAACAATGTTACATTTGTTATTTAACTTTATGCCCGTTTTAATTATTATTACGCCTTATTATGTTATTTGTCACTGTCTTTAATTATTATTAGTTATGTTATTGTTTGTACGTACTCGTGGTAGTATTATAAATAAAAGGGGGTAATTACCGCTAGGTGAAAGGGCATAATAACGATGAGAAGGGGTAACTGTGTGTGTGAGTATGAAGTGAGTAATTTCGCTCTTAAATACGCCCCTGATTGCCGATGAAAAGAGTAGAAAGTCTTAAGGGACTAACTTCGCTCTTAAATACGCCCCTGATTGCCGATGAAAAAGGATATTATTAAGTAGAATATATTGCTATTTATTATAAAGGAAAAGGTAGATTTTTCTACCGGTATTTGAAACTGCAACTATCACATTTTAATTTAGGGTATCATCACATTACAAAGGAAAAGGGCATTTATCAAATTAAATATATATATATATTAATTGCAGTAAAACAATTATTCTTCGTACGTATAATTAGTCATTTTGGAAAAAACTTTAAAAAGTAGGCGTGCGGGACTTCGTGCCCCCCTAAATTGCCCACATACAAACAACCATCACACATAATTATGTTCATAATTTTTATAAACGTTATAATTCTAAATGAAAGTTTCGCTTGTACCAGTTAAATATTCGTCTAATAGAAAAATATCCTAAGCACTAATTGAAACTGTTTTGTACACAACCAAATGTAAAACAATTTTGTTAACCACCTAAAGGTCGATATTCATCCATATATTCATTTCATATACAATCATATGAACGAATTATCTCATAACTGCTCTCCTCATTTGGTAAGTGGGTTATTTACATAATATGTTTGCATTTTCTTGGTTATTTATTTTGGTTTACAAAATATTAATCTGTTGATTATGCTTCAACTGCAAGCTTGACTGCTTATACTGAGTGATAAGTTATACTTATAGTGATAGTGAAACAAGCTAGGCATTTCCAGAATCTGTAGTAGTAGTACTCAGGGGTGGATCCAACCTGCGGCAAGAGAGGGGGCCAAAAAAGGGGGCTCACTTCGTGGGAAAATTCGAAAATCGCGGCGCCGATTTTGAGCTCATTGAGGGGGGGGGGGGGGGGGGTGGGGTAGTGAGCACAATTTTTTGTTTTGTTGCTCCCAAAAATTTGAAAATCGTGCCGGCCGATTTTTAGCTCAGTGGGGGCCTGGGGGAGGAGGGGGGATATTGAGCACAATTTTTATATTGCCCCGAAAATTTGAAAATCGTGCCGGCCGATTTTTTGCTCAACGGGGGCAGTGCTATTTAAAAAAATCAACATCCACCCCTTGAGCGCCAGGAGGGAGCACATCTTCTTCTTTTACTACAAAAAGGGTGTTTTTACCTGTGAAGTGTGATGTATCACTGTAGAGGTGAAGGTACATGAATCATGCGCCAAGATTTAGATGATGGAAACAAATTTTGAATCATTAATTAATGTTGTCTATGCATGATGAAAAGTCGTGGCTGAGAAATGAAAAGACATTATTTATTTCTGTATTACAGTATTAGAAATTATATTTGTTGAAAAATGTATAACATGAGAACAACTGTCCTATGTTACCCTAGGACACCAGGTTCCGTCACCCTAGGACACCGGGTCACGCGTCACCCTAGGACACCGGTTCCGCGTCACCCTACGACACCGGAGTTTGCGTTACCCTAACTCTAACCCTAACCCTAACCCTAGGACACCTGGTCTCGCGTCACCCTAGGACACCGAGTCCCGCGTCACCCTAGGACACCGGGTCGCGCGTCACCCTAGGACACCGGGTCGCGCATCACCCTAGGACACCGGGTCGCGCGTCACCCTAGGACACCGGGTCGCGCGTCACCCTAGGACACCGGGTCCCGCGTCACCCTAGGACACCGGGTCGCGCGTCACCCTAGGACAAAGGAGTTTGCGTTACCCTAACTCTAACCCTAGGACACGGGTCCCGCGTCAACCTAGGACACCGAGTCCGCGTCACCCTAGGACACCGGGTCCGCGTCACCCTAGAGACACCGGAGTTTGCGTTACCCTAACTCTAACCTAACCTAACCCTAGGACACCGAGTCAGCGTCACCCTAGGACACCGAGTCCGCGTCACCCTAGGACACCGGGTCCGCGTCACCCTAGGACACCGGAGTTTGCGTTACCTAACTCTAACCTAACCTAACCCTAGGACACCGAGTCCGCGTCACCCTAGGACACCGGTCGCGTCACCCTAGGACACCGGAGTTTGCGTCACCCTAGGACACCGGGTCCGCGTCACCCTAGGACACTGGAGTTTGCGTTACCTAACTCTAACCCTAGGACACCGGGTCCGCGTCACCCTAGGACACCGAGCCCGCGTCACCCTAGGACACCGGGTCCCGCGTCACCCTAGGACACCTGAGTTTGCGTTACCTAACTCTAACCTAACCCTAACCCTAGGACACCGGAGTTTGCGTCACCCTAGGACACCGGGTCCCGCGTCACCCTAGGACACTGGAGTTTGCGTTACCTAACTCTAACCCTAGGACACGGGTCGCGTCAACCTAGGACACCGAGTCAGCGTCACCCTAGGACACCGGGTCCCGCGTCACCCTAGGACACCGGGTCCGTCACCCTAGGACACCGGGTCGCGCGTCACCCTAGGACACCGGAGTTTGTGTTACCCATATTAATCTTCTGTAAATTGATAATTAAACTATACTAAAACAAATGTAACATCTATTTTTACTTTAGTCTCGCATCTTTTAATTTTTTTTAAATTTTCCTTGTTTTTTTAGTGCCTACAAAATGTGTCATGAATAAAGTGTTGTGAGCCTTTCCTTAGAAAACTCTAAACAGCGACCGTCTTCCAAAAAATTCAAAACCGGGAACATCGCCAAAATCTCCCTGGTTTCGAGCTGGTGCAGTGCGGTAATGGTATATACACGTACACGATCAGGCTGGGGTCTATACTTGCATGTTTACGCTATAGCAGGATTTAGAAACTAGGGCAGACGACGAGTGAGAATTTGGGAATAATTTGATGATTTTATGCATTTATATCCCATTTAAACAAACAAAATACATACTTTTTATTCATTATAAAAAAATATTTAAAAACGGTGAAAAAGAAAACTTTAAAAAGCCGAACGTAGATATTCACATCTTTTTTTTAGGCCTAAGTTAGGAAGTCTTGAATGTAAATCGCCATCGATATCGTGCCAACGTGCCAACGTTCTAACAATGAAATCATAAAGTAAACGTGATATTCCAATCATTTCATATTGTAGTAATTTAAAACAACCCCCTCCCACGTACTTTAAAAGAAAGACAATTGTAAATCGCCATCGTGCCAACGCGCCAACGTGCCTAGAGATTAATGTAAATTAATTGTATATTCCTTATTTTGCCAATGACGGACGGGCCAACGTGCCAACGCGCCAACGCTCCTTAATTCCTGCATATCTTTATTTGCCAATAAGAGGACACCATAAGTTCTCAACCCAACGTTGTTTGCCATCTAGAGGACACCATAAGTTCCCGTCTAGATTTTCTTTACTTTCCGACGGTAATTAGGTCTACATTGATTTCTGACGATTTTCAAGCGATATCAAGGGTAAATCATTAGAAATAACGTGTGCACATATTCAACACACTATAAATAAGATACTTTGATGTGTAAGAGACCAGAGCAAGTAGTGAAAGCATAAAAAATAACCACATTAGCATTCTCGAGTCGATGCGTTGGCAATTGCAGAAACTGGTCACGAATACTAAAGGACGGGACTACACTAATTGTTACGTTGGCGCGTTGGCGGACCAACGGACATACTACGTTATGGTGGGGTATTCTAAAGTTAAGCCAAAAATGGATACGAAAGTACACTAGCGCCATTTTACCTTAGTTTTACCAGTCCTGTTAACGCCGATATCTGCCGCGGGCCCCTCCCACTCGCCTTCCTCTGTACCTGCTGGTCCGGCTAATGATCTCGTCGAGCACAGGCCTCTCTTTCCAAACCCGCAAACGTAATCGTTTAATTTGCGTTGCGAACACAACTTCATCAAATTTCTTAAATATGTCGAGGTCGTCATCTTTTAACTTTTTAAAGGTAGGTTTGTGCCAGATAGAATGTTCAATCTTCGCTTGTTATTGTTCGAAAAAAGAGCAGATGTCTATACTCATTACATGCACACTACTGAGCTACCAGTCTACCACGAGTTACGAAAGAAGAATAATAAGAGATTATGCAACAAAAATTTATTGTTTAGACATGCACTGCACTAGCAGACGAAACAGCAATACTGCCATCTAGTGGCGCAAAATTGCAAAACATTTATTTCAGCAGACAGAACAATAAACCAAGCAGGTAAGACAAAGTCTCACCTCCCTGAATAAACCGAATTTAAAATAAAGAACGAATCCACCACATTGTCATATGTCATAAACGTTTTGTCTGGCCTATACAGATTTTGAAGGCTAGATAAAAGCGTGCGGACATAATATGATTTTCGGGAAAGGATGAAGGCTCAAACCCTGTTTAAACTTTCAAGCAGCCCGCCACTTGGTAAGACCAAGATCTAAAATGGCACCACTTTTTCAGGGATTTGCAAACAAAAATTCATACCCCATGTTTAGGGCCTTTTTTTGCAAAATAAAAAGCGACCGGTTAGAGCAGCATATTGAATCCCCGTATACCGTATTAGGCGATATAGTTTGATATTATTTATAGGGCTTTTTCTAAATAACCTAACGATTAATGGACGATGATAAAGATCAAACTTTGTCACACTTTTTGTTATGAATTCAAATAAATAAAACAGTATCTATAAAGTAGTTGCTGTCGATATGCCAGGTATTATGTTTGAGGTCAGTTTAGAATACTTCAGTAACAGAAAAGGAAGAGAGCTTGATAGAAAGTGAGGGTAGGCCTATATAATTATAATATAGGGAAGAGAAGCGAGGATCGAGAGACAGAGATGAGAGAAAGGGGGAAGAGAAAGAGAGATAGAGAGAGAGAGAGAGAGAGTGAGAGAGATATTGTGTGAGAGAGAGAGAGAGAGAGAGATAGATATAATTATATGGAGAGAGAGAGAGAGAGAGAGAGAGAGATTTAATCTTAAATCTTGAATATGTTGTATAACATGATATGCCACGGTATGGTTGGTGATGACAGTAAGTTCTGCAGCCTAGAAATGTAACGCTTGAGAAATACAAACAAGATTCAATCAAGGGGAAATGATTTTTATTACTTTTATTTCAACGAGAACATGCAAAAGTCTTTAAAAAAAACTACAATCTTGATATAAATCAAAATTAGTTTACGGAGTAATGCATGACATGACGGAGTTACATAAATTAAAATATTACGTAAAAGTATGTCAGCAGACAAATTATGACATCATGATATCAGAATCTAGGAAATACGCACACAAAATACATCACAGCAGACTACTACAAAATATACAGAAAGGCACAAACTAAGAATTAAAATATGCTCTCAATCTAGATTTAGATTCTAGAAATATATGAAATGACACAAATATCTTATAGAGAAACAATTGTTCAAAATTCTTTTGGTATTTATACTATGAGAAACCTATAGAAGCCATAATTGTAAATGTATAAAAGCTATAAACAGGTTAAATTTTATTTGAGTATATTTGTTTAGTTTGAAAACATGATATCAATATATTGGTGCTGATTGTGACAGTGGCGTAATGAGCAAAACAGTTTTGGGGGGCTGGCAGACAAAAAAAATCCGCATCACCCCACTCTTACATGCAGGCCCCATTAAACGTTTTTCAAAGTGGGTGGGGGGAGGCTAAAGTATTTGCGATCAGGTAGAGCGTAGTGTAAATTGGCGTGGGGTCAAGGGGCAGAGTCCACGGAAGCTCAGGGGGTATGGGCATTTAATTACGGTCAGATGAGCATATTTTGATACCTTATTCATGACTCTGGCAGGTCACTAATTGGCGTGGGGTCGAGGGGGCTGAGCCCCCTGAAACTCAGGGATTTGTGACATGTTATAACGGTCATTGAGCATTCAGGGGCCCGTTTAGGCCCCCTGGTGGGGTCGAGGGGGCGGAGCCCCCGGAAGCTCAGGGTTTTAGGCATTTAATTACGGTCAGATGAGCATCTTTTGATACCCTATTTGTGACACTGGCAGGTCACTAATTGGCGTGGGGTCCAGGGGGCTGAGCCCCCTGAAACTCAGGGATTTGAAGCATTTTATAACGGTCATTGAGCATTCAGGGGGCCGTTTAGGCCCCCTGGTGGGGTCCAGGGGGCAGAGCCCCCGGAAGCTCAAGGGTTTTAGGCAATAAATTACTGTCAGATGAGTATCCAGGGGCCTGACTTAGGGCCATTGGTTGGGTCCAGGGGTTTTAGGCGTTTAATTACGGTCAGATGAGCATATTTTGATACCTTATTTGTGACACTGGCAGGACACTAATTGGCGTGGGGTCCAGGGGGCGGGGTCCAGGGGGCGGGGTCCAGGGGGCGGAACCCCCAGAAGCTCAGGGATTTTAGGCATTTTATAACGGTCAGATAAGCATCTAGGGGCCCGCCTTAGGGCCCCTGTTGGGGTCGAGGGGGCAGAGCCACCGGAAATTCAGGGGTTTTAGGCATTAAATTACCGTCAGATGAGCATCTAGGGGCCCGTTTTAGGGCCCTAGGTGGGGTCCGGAGGGCAGAGCTCCTGGAAGCTCAGAGGTTTTAGGCATTTTATCACGGTCAGATGAGCATATTTTGATAACCTATTTGTGACACTGGCAGGTCACTAATTGGCGTGTGGTCCAGGGAGCGTAGCCCCCGGAAGCTCAGGGGTTTTAGGCATTTAATCACGGTCAGATGAGCATATTTTGTGACACAGGCAGGTCACTATTCTCTCTTTCTTTCTCTCTTTCTTTCTATTTCTCTTTAGCAGGGGCGGATCTAAATTTTTGCTAAGGGGGGTTGACCAAATGACGATGCGGAGCATCGTCCACGAGCCGCGTAGCGTCGAGGCGATTTTGGGGGGCTATTTTTAACCCCCGGCCCGTAAGTGATGTTTTCCTGGCATCTACTAACACAATGGAGACCATAAAAAGCAGTGCTTGATAACGTCTTTTTAAATCAAGTAACAGTTAAAACAATTTGACACAATCACGATGCGAAGCATCGTCCACGAGCCGCGTAGCGGCGAGTCGATTTTTTTTTTTTTTTTTTTTTGGGGGGGGGCTTTTTTGAACCCTCGTAAGTGATGTTTTCCTGGCATCTACTAACACAATGGAGATCATAAAGCAGTGCACGATAACGTCTTTTAAAATTAAGTAACAGTTTAAACAGTTTGACCCAATGACGAAGCGGAGCATCGTTCTCGAGCCGCGTAGCGGCGAGGCGATTTTTGGGGGCTATTTTGAACCCCCATAAGTGATGCGGAGCATCGACCATGAGCCGCGTAGCGGCGTGGCGATTTGGTGGGGGGCTATTTTGAACCCTCGTAAGTGATGTTTTCCTGTTGCCCCCGATCCACAACTTGTTGGCGGGAAAATTGCAACTGATATCCCCTTCTTTTCTTTTCTTCTTCCTCTTTTTCCCTTCCCTTTATCTCCTCTTTTCCTTTTTCCTTCTCTCCCTCTTTTTTTTTTTGCGGGGGCAAGGCCAGCTCCCCCCTGGATCCGCGCCTGTGGAACATTCCTTCCGGAAATGACCCTCCTCGCCACATCCAAAACAAAACCCTGTACATTCCCCCGCGTACCGCTTAGAGATGCCGCGGTCTTCTCTAATTAGCTCTTCTCTAGGCCGGACATACGGGTATCCAGACTTTTCGCTAAACTGGATATACGGTTATCTACTAGTGTTAGTGTTAGTGGACACTAAGGCCCATTAGTGACTATAAAAACATATGCTCTTCCTGACTATTTGGGAATGTGTCAGTTTGCAACAGAATTGGAGAAACGCGCATTTTGTTGAAAATCATGTGATATCACGAACATTTCATAAATCTCTTGTATGGAATTGAAAATAAGTCATGGTTTAATTTCATTTGGGGCTAGCCCCCAGTACGCCAGTGGATTGTGACGAAGTGATATTGACATTTTACGGCTTGTTTCCTCTACACATAAAGAACCTAAAAGGACTTTAACGTATAGCGCTTGTGCAGGCACTATGAAGACAACTTTCTCATTTTCCATTGAGAAAATAGGCAACCTGACCGGTCATGGGTCTAGAATGTCATTCAATTATTCCTTTGTATAATGTGATAGCTTTATCCCAAGAAAAGTATTACTTCAAGCCTCTACCCACCCAGATAGCAAAATATCTGGGGCCCATCTGGGTTTTGTATGGGCTGACTAGAGCCCACGTGGCCCATACAAAAACCAGATGTATACCAGATGGGCCTTCCCACCCAGAACCCACAAGTACCAACACATAATTATGGGCCCCATGTGGGCCCCATGTGGGTTTTAGGTGGTGAAAATCACATGTCGAGCATCTTCTGGGCCCAGCTAAAAACCAGATGCATACCAGATGGGCCTTCCCACCAAGAACCCACAAGTATATGGAGCCCACGTGGCCCATATAAAAACCAGATGTATACCAGATGGGCCTTCCCACCCAGAACCCACAAGTATATGGAGCCCACGTGGCCCATATAAAAACCAGATGTATACCAGATGGGCCTTCCCACCCAGAACCCACAAGTACCAACCCATGTGGGCCCCATGTGGGTTTTTGGTGGTGAAAAGCGCACATCAAGCATCGGCTGGGTCCAGCTAAAAAAACAGATGTATACCAGATGGGCCTTCCCACCAAGAACCCACAAGTATATATGGAGCCCACGTGGCCCATACAAAAACCAGTTTGGCATTGCCACCCAGAACCCACAGTATACCAACACATGTGGGCCCCATGTATAGGACCCATGTGGGTTTTTTGGTGGTGAAAATAGCACATCGAGCATCGGCCGGGCCCAGCTAAAAACCAGATGTATACCAGATGGGCCTTCCCACCCAAAACCCACAAATATACCCAGAATTTGCATAATGAATATGGGGTGCGTGCACATCTATGTTTTTATACAACTTATCTGAATTTACAGAATATTTCTTAATTACTGATGATTTAGTGATATGCAATTCATTTCGAAAATACTACAAAATGTAAATTGCTATTTATTAGGACATTTCACTACTTTGTATATATTACATTTAATTAAACATTAATTAGGAAAAACACTAACTATGAACTGAAACAAATTAAATAAAATACAAGTATATGGAAAAATCTCATGCACAGCAAATTAACCATGTCTTCTTAATACCAATGCCTTTACATTGGAATTTGCAGACAATGTGTTGTTGCCATTGGCAAAATTAATTAGTACAAGTGCTAATTATACCACAACTTACTAATTAAGTCTTTTAACTGGAGTTTTCAACTGGTTTAAAGTTGTGCCAAGTGGTACAACTGGTCCAGTTAGACCAGTTAAATCCAACTGTTATATAACCCTGGAAATTGAAATAGTATAACTGGTCCTGTTGTACTTGACCAGTTAAATGCTATAGCTGAACCTATTTAAACAATATGAAGCCCATTTAGAACCACATTGGCCCATATGGGGCCCACATCAAACCCACTTGGCCCATATATTGATCCCATATATAGAACCCGCTTGGCCCATATGGGGCCCATATACAACCCACTTGACCCATATGGAGCCCACTTAAAACCCACTTAGCCCATATGGGGCCCATATATAACCCATTTGAACCATATGAAGCCCATTTAGAACCCTCGTGGCCCAAATGGGTCCCATATAAAACCCACTTGGCCCATATGTAGCCCATATAGAACCCTGGGCTTTATGTGGTAAATCCCATCTGGGACCCATCTGGGTTCCACCTGGGCTCATCTGGGCCAAATGGGTCCTAGATGGGCTGCCCATCTGGGGCCCTTCTATAACCCGGGTGCAGATTGCTGGGCCCCACAAGGGGCCCATCTGGGGCCCAAGTGGGCCTATCTGGGCCAAGTGGGGCATAGATGGGCTGGGCAAGGCTTAATAATAGTACCATGTTTTTGCTCGTATATTCGTATTATATCGAATTCGTATTATATTTTATGTATAGTATTTGATATCAGAACAACGAATTTAAATGAAATGTTTATAACAAAATGATATACATTTATGAAAACATAACATACCCAAATTCTATCTTTTTATTAATGACAATACTTATTTTATGAAGTTGGATTAATGCAATAAAATTATACATCAATATAACCCGAACAAAGGAACGAGGAAATCAATTTGTGGGAATAAAGTGTGAAATTTAAGGTTAATATATTAAAACTACGTGACGGATGGTGACATCACAAACTCATAACAGAGTTGATACTTTGTCTCGATCAGATAATCGTTTTCATAGTTTCTACTGGCATTAGAAATTCATAACATTCTTAATAGTTGTCAGATTTTCTTCACTGAACGGAATTCTCCTTTAACATTTTGTAAAAGAGCTAACGGGATTTCCAATTGGGTAACCAGCAAACAATCCCTGATGTATATTTGCTTTCTTTTCTTGGTAAACGCTAAAGCAGAATATATTTTTCATTCATCTTGTTTGTAATCTGTAAACAAATCTATTTCTTTGTTTGATTTTATTATTCTTTATGCACAATACAAAATTCCAAACATTGATGCAACTAAATAAATGAAATGATGGCGTTTAAGTTTCTGGCAAGATTCATGTTTGTTAACGTTTATGTAAGCCTTTAGATTCCTCTGAATCTTATGGCTGATTAATAGGCCTAACACAATTAGGCCTAAAAAAAAAATTGTTGTATTGCCCTTTAGGTGCCAAAACATGGGTAGGTCGGTCGGAAAAGTTTGTTTGTTTTTTTACTTTTTTTTTGTCGCCCTCTGTGGGCCGATATTTTTCAGTTTGAATTTTTTTTCCCGCCCTCTTTTGGCTGATATTTCTCAGTTTTTAATGCTTTAATACATGTGTTTCAGCGTCATCATTCCATTCATATCTTTTTCACCTCATAATAATCCATGGTTTGCAATGATGTGCTGATCGAGACCATAGAGCTATATATAGCTCTAGGTTGAGACAACACTCTCTGCTTCCAAGCTGACGAAGTTGGTTTTCAACACTATGCGCATGCGCGGCATTTAATTCACGGGCGGACAGCACTGAGAATGACCACCAATTGAAAAACATGTTAATATTCATTATACAACTTCCAAGAATGTTCCGTAATCTGATTGGTTTAAATCGGTTCACGTGACATTCAGTGGACTGCACTATTGCACTCGCCGGAGTGCAGGGATAGTGATTTTGGTTAGCACATTTCCTGCTCGATTTGAGACTGTCAGGCAATTTATCAACGGATTCCAAATTGATGAAAAATTTAAAATTTGTCTCGATGTATATGTCCTTTCATCTTGTCTTTACGTACATTTTCAATGTTTTTAGTGCCTTCAAAATGTGTCATGAATATAAAAGTGTTGTGAGCCTTTCCGTACGTAGAAAACTCTAAACAGCGACCGTCGCCCAAATCTCCCTGGTTTCTAGCTGGTGCAGTGCATGGTATAAACACGTACACGAGGCCGGGGTGCGAATTTTTTTTTCCTGAACCATAGCGAGCCCAGATTGAGCTCGCGAAGAAAACCAGCGCATGCGCACATGGAATCGGGTAGGGTTGTTAATAGGGTTATAGTAATTATACAAATCATCCTTTCATCAGCTCATCGTTAGCTCAATCGGTAAGGACAGTGTAATACTAATAGAACTTGGAGTTGACTTGAGGGTTCGAATCTCAGTATTTATTCAGTTTTTTGCCTTTATAAATAGTGAGGCAAAGCAATAAATAATCAAAGTCTAATTGTTTGTGACCTCTTTGCAAGCTTTCGTAGCTTGTTATGTATGAAAATGAGTTCATATAATGAAGCCCCAAAGGTTCAGGAAAAAAAAATTCGCGGCCGGGGTCTACTTGCATGTTTACGCTAGTAGGATTTTGAAACTAGGGCAGAAGACGAGTGAGAATTTGGGAATAATTTGATTTTATGCATTTATATCCCATTTAAACAAACAAAATACATATTTGTTTATTCATTAATAATTTTTTTTTTTTTAAACGGTTAAAAAAAAAAAAAACATTTTTAAAATGCCGACCGTAGATTTTCAGATTTTTGGGTCGGTCGCAAAGGGCAATACAACAAGTTTTTATTTTAGGCCTTATAGGAATAAATAAGATTTACGTTTTTTAACTATACATTATGTTTCGCTCTCGATATGCAACATTGTATAATTAAATCATATTCATCACTAATCACTATAATCACTACCCCGATCACTACATGTATGTAGTATTGGTGCTGACTGTCCCTCCGCTTGACAGTTGATTACCCTGACTGCTCGACATCGCCAAGGACGTCCGACCATCCTGCGACCCAGTCTTCTTGTACTTCGCCCTGACGATTTCGTCGCTGCGACGCTGCCCGAGCTTGACCTCGGCGAAGTGGCAGTGCATCCATCGCACCCACTGCTCACGGACCTCCTTCTGCCGGACGCAGAACATGAGGAAGACAAAGAACCCCTGGAGGGAGTTTAAGACGAGGAAGAAGATGTTGAAGACAAGGCGGGCACCACCGATGGCGAGAAAACCGAACAACCATGTCAGCCCGAGCAAGACAGAGATGGCGACGGCGTTCTGGACCCGTCGCCACATCTCCCCGCGGCTGGCTTGGTTGGTCTTATGGGCAGCGATGGACTTGCGGCAAGACAAGCGTTGCATGACGATACCAAAGATGATGAAGTTGGCGGCAAGTAAGAGAGCGGCGATGAGTAAGACGCCGTAATACAGGGCTGGACCCGGTTTGACAAAGCAACTGTTAAGCCAGAAGAGAGAAAAACACACCGTACTTAAGTTCGAGAACAGAGAGACCATCTTACCACGGTATCATTCTCTTCAACAAAATATTGACGACTAATAAGATTAATAATAATAATAATGCATATATTATAATGATAGTGATAGTGATTACTTAACAAGAAGAAGATACATCACAATTCATTATTATTTGAAGTAACTACATGGGCCTACACAGTTTCCATGAAAAAACGCAAAATGACGACCTTGTCAACATGGTTTTTCAAAAAACAAAAACGACTCATCGATAATTTTATATACAATGTAACTACACGGGATACCTTCATCATGGGTTTTCAAAACTATGATTATACCGTTAAAACAAGATGACGATTTATAAGAAAGTTTTAAAGATTTAACTTACTAAGTCCCGTCTCCCAAGTAGAGGGAGCTATCGACTGCTACTGTAACGATACACACGAGAAGAGGCAAACCTGTCAAGAAAAATATAATATCAGAAATACTTTAAAATAAACTTGACAAAAGTATAACCAGTGAAAGGGTCCAATTTCGACAGGAAGATTGACTTCCTGCTGCTTGAATGTTAACTTATTTCCAGTTTTCTAAATTTTGCGAGCGCGTAAAAAATTGACATAGTGGCAAACTTTTTTTTCCCGTCAAATAGCTTTACACGCTTCCCGGATGCGATGAATGAGGAAGCGTTTGCCTGAGATTATGGTAAAATTTTAAAATAATCGGGGGATGAGATGCAGCCCTACCACGCAGTGGCGGATCCAGGGGGTGCCGGGCACCCTCCCCAAGCAAAAAAAAAAACAGGTAAAAACACCCTTAAAAAAAAGAAGATGGGCCCCTCCCTGGCACTCAAGGGGTGGATGTTGATTTTAAAAAATAGCACTGTCCCCGTTGAGAAAAAAAAAAAAAATTAGTACTCACTACCCCCGACTGAGCGAAAAATCGGCCAGCGCGATTTTCAAAAATCAAGTGGGCTCCTTTTTGGGCCCCCTGTCTTGCCGCTGGCTGGTAACACGCCCCTGCTACCACGCCCTGTCTATGTATACGTAATAGGTTGTGATGGTCCAATGAAAACCTCACCAAGTCCTAATAAATCGTAGGACCTATGATACAAAGGGACGTAGGACTCTAATCGAATTCTTAACTTCAACCCTAACCGAAACCTAAAACCCTATTGCAACTCTAATCTTAACCCGACATCCCTAATCAAATAAGGGCGGGATAATGTTCCCTGGGGCAGTGACCACTAAGTTACATATCCCTTAAATTTGATAATAATAATAACAATTTTGTTTACACAAGGAAGTTTCATCAGCATCAATGCTGTTCTACTTGAGGGTCGTGCAATAAATTATTAACTTATTATCCCCCAGCAATTGCCAGGTACTCATTTATACCTGGGTGGAGAGTGGCAAATGTGGATTAATGTCTTGCAAAGGACCATAATGCTTGGATAGGATTCGAACCCTAAACCCTAGGTTTGCGAGTCAAGTAAACAACCCTCTATACCACGACACCTCCACACTATTTTCTTAGTAGACTAGACACTCACCATAAGCAAACAGCGCGGCCTGGAGCATAAAATGAGACACGGTGGCGTCTAAGACCTTGACAAATAGGAGGTACATATTGATAGCTTCCACCAACATCCACGACATCGACGACAGCAGAAAGAAATGGATGAGAAAACCGACAACCACGCAACCCGCGGTCGGGTAACGGCGGTCGATACCGATGACGAACACGAGATAGAGCCCGAGGAGCGCGAAGCAAAGGTTGATCAGGATCCGCTGAGGTTGCTTCGAGCGTAGTTTTCTGTTTATATTGAAAAGGGTGATCAAATTTGATTATCAATATTTGTTTACAGCATGGTCCCTAAAAATGAACATATAACACGTGGATTTTGTCTTTCGGGGGTCCATACTTAAGGACCGGATTGAAATGTCGAAAAGAAAACCATGTAAAGCTTTGGGGATTGGGAACAATCCCACAAGATTTTAACATATATTTCAGGGAGCTGCTCCATAATTTTGTTCAGTTCCGAAAAGTTTCACAAGCGAAAGATAATAGTTATCAAGCATTAAATCAATCACAATTTATGAACTCATATCGAATCAATTGAATGAGTAACTTATTCCACAGAAATATCATCATTTCCTGAGCAAAAGTAGGCCCCCGCCCCCCCCACTCCGGGAACGGAGGGACCACATTCATGTTCCCAAAATCTCTGATAAAGGGGTACTTTTCACGCAACAAAGTCCGGCTCGTAGTACCAAAAAAAAATCAGCCCGTATACCGGACTTAGGAGGGGTTGCTTTCAAAGGGAGGGAACGGGAGTAGGCCTATCTTTTTTCATAGCTATATCCATTCCTATCCATTTACATGACGACAGATCTGTTTAATACTCTTTGAAACTTTATATTTGATATAAATAATGCTCTGATTAAAAGAAGATTGTTTAAATACCGCTTCGAACCCATTCTTCACCTTTCTATAGCTCTCCAATTAATCAAAGATTACACAAGCATGCAAACTATTGACGTTTGATGAGACAGAGGGGATATTAGGAAAGATCACTTACTTCATGCTCAGATAGGTTACAAGTGTGATCACGAGGCATATGATGGAGATGATACAGCCGATCATACCCAACACATCTAAAACGTAGAGGCCCACATCTCCAGATACATCCTACAAAGAACGACGGAAGCATTGCAAGAGAGGGAGAGAGGGGGTGGGTGGGGGAAGGGAGGGAGGGAAAGAAACGGAGATCGAGAGAGAGAGAGAGAGAAAGTTAATCACCTTAAAGTATGAATACATGTATACGGGAGTACCAAATGAATGATCCATTTAATATTGAATATTTTACAGCGCTCACATCTACCACGTATACCCAATCCACTCCAATATAACACACGCTCGAACTAGGCGTGGCTTGCCGATTCCGGTGCATTCTAGGAATTCCTTCCCATACTGGTACACATTTAACACCTGGGTGAAGGGTGGCAACTGGCAAATAAAGATTTATGTCTAAATTGCCAAAGGACAATAGTGCCACACGACGGCTCGAACCCACGACCTTTGCATCTCCAATCAAAAATGTAATGCTTAAACCACTCGGCTACGTCGCCCTTTGTTCCGACCTGTCTTAAGGTAGAATATCACACTCTGTTGTAGATAATGTTCAAATCTCTACCGCTGTAATGACCCTGAAATCTACACCTTGCAAATCCATACATGGCAGAGAGATGAACAACAGTAAAATGGATAGTAACCGCGATATTTCATGGTATCATATACGATAGGTTTTCTAATACCGAGAAATATTCCACAGTGACACTTGTAGGAAGATAGCTAACTATTTTTTCAAAATATTTTCCATGTGGTTTAAGTTTTTTTTAATAAATGAAATTAAATGACATGAAATGAAATAATAGTGTACCAGTAAAACGGCAAAGCTTGTCAGGTGATCACAAAGACATCGTATCCTATTGATGTCCGGGTTGTCTTCTCGTCGACATCCTTCTGACGACCATCGGCCACCTTGATCAATCTTATTCCAGAACACACACGCCCTGTAATCCACCGCCTCACTGTCTCGAGTCACCTGTTTGGAGCAGGACGAAGCAGACACACAATACAGAGGCGGATCAAGATTATTTTATTTTAAAAGGGGGTAAAATGTTGAAAAAATAAACAGTAATTTTAGGGGGCACTTTTTGTTATTGGGTTTCTCTATGCATGGTTCCCTAAACCCACCATCATGCAACATTCCGTCATTGATTAGTTTGCATGTGTTTCAGGATGACGATGGGCGCATCTATCAACAAGTAAGATCTGGCTTATGATCAGCCCGTGTTCAGCTAACCCGCGGGGGTACTCGCCTAATACGGTATACGGGGATCTGCCGCTCAAATGGGTTACTTTTTTGCAAAAAAAATCCCTAACATGGGGTATGATTTTGTGCTGCAAAATCCATAAAATTGCCCCCACTTTTCAGATCTTGGCCAACATGGTTACTCTTTTCTTCAGGATAATATCTCACCCATAATCTCGTTAAAGTGAAAATTCCAGATGCAAAATCCCGCAAAAATAATTGAAATCATTTCGCTTTTTCATGTTAAGTCCTCGCCGATGGTCGCACAGATTTATCAATTCATTAATTGAGCTCCGCTTCTGACTAATTTATAAACGGGTAATCCCAACCCCCTTCTCGAGCGTACGCAAAACAAAACTCTGTGTAAGCAATAAACGAAGGATCACAACTTAGCCTATGCCACTACAACTTCCGGGTACAACTTTCTGAAAGCAGCATGCAAACGAATACGGCAAAAACCTTAAACATGGGTTGCGTTTTGAATGGAAGTCCCTAATAATGAGTATTATTTCTGCCCCTCCCCGGGTCGCGAATTTTTTTCCTGAACCATAGCGAGCCCAGATTGAGCTCGCGAAGGAAACCTGCGCATGCGCACTCGCGAAGAAAACCAGCGCATGCGCACATGGAATCCGGTAGGGTTGTTAATAGGGTTATAGTAATTATACAAATCAACCTTTCATCAGCTCATCGTTAGCTCAATCGGTAAGGACAGTGTAATACTAATAGAACTTGGGGTTGACTTGAGGGTTCGAATCTCAATATTTATTCAGTTTTTTTTGCCTTTATAAATAGTGAGGCAATTAAAGCAATAAATAATCAAAGTCTAATTGTTTGTGACCTCTTTGCAAGCTTTCGTAGCTTGTTATGTATGAAAATGAGTTCATATAATGAAGCCCCAAAGGTTCAGGAAAAAAATTTCGCCCCCGGGTCAGCCAAGAGTCAAATTTTGACTTTGTTTGAAATTTGACAACGGAACAGCCGCGCTGTTTTCTACACAATTAAGCAAATGAGCGGCATATTGGACGTACCACGTGCGTGGTTGTCTCTGTCTGTAGGGGCCTATAATGCTCACTGCTTATACTATACTGAAGCATGAATTCTACTAAAATGAACAATAGTTGGAATAATCGAGGCATGTCATATATGGCCTCTTGGGAACAGGGTCGTAAACCCGTTACACACGAGGCGTCAGCGAAGAACGCAGCAAAATTAAACAAGCCAAACAAGATGACCCTTCACTGAAACCAAGGTACAGCTTTCTGAATAGAGAGATAAAGAGGAAGACTAGGGGCTGTAAAGATGCGTGGCTCCAAGACCTTTGCACCCAGGTCGAAAAACCAGTTGAAACCAGTAGGCAACTGGTCAACTGGTACCAGTTCAAACCAGTATATTCAACTGGTTTTAATATGGAAATTGAGACAACGCTATCTGAGACCAGTTGACAAACCAGTTGAAAAACCAGTAGATTTACCAGTTGATATACCAGTTGATATTTCCAGTTGATTTACCAGTTGAAAACCAGTAGATTTACCAGTTGATATACCAGTTGATATTTCCAGTTGATTTACCAGTTGAGACCAGTAATCAACAGATATTGTGATAATCAATAATCAATATTGGCATCTGGCCACCAACAGGACCATTATATATTAACTCTTGCAATTACCCCATCACAGAGATCATTTGAGGTCGATTACAGATAAGTCTCATACTATTTTAGAAATTTGGAGCTCGTACCATACATATATACAAAATTATACATTTTGTTTCCTGGTTAGTAATTACATAATTGTATCAATATATCTATTTTTACGTCTTAAATTAGATGAAAAACATGATCAAACATATATAATATATTTGTCAATGATTGACTAAGAAAATAACAATCACAAAATTGATGTGCATTGTCACATTAGCTTGATAGATCATGATAATTATATTTTCTGTGAAAATATGCAAATTAATCATGAATATGCACAAGATACAATGAACTGGTTTTTGAACTGGTAAAGCAACTGGTATTCTACTGGTCAACTGGTAAATCAACTGGTAATCATCTACTGGTTTTCAACTGGTAAATCAACTGGTATATCATCTAACAGTTTCAACTGGTAAATCAACTGGTAATCATGTCATGGTTTTCAATTGGTAAATCAACTGGTTTTCAACTGGTAATCATCTACTGGTTTTCAACTGGTAAATCAACTGGTAAATCAACTGGTAATATCAACTGGTCTCATAGATGTCAACTGGTAAATCAACTGGTAAATCATCTACTGGTTTTCAGCTGGTAAATCAACTGGTAAATCAACTGGTAATATCAACTGGTCTCAGATGTCAACTGGTATTTCTACTGGTTTTCAACTGGTAAATCAACTGGTAATCATCTACTGGTAAATTAAGTGGTAATATCAACTGGTGTCAGATGTCAACTGGTATTTCTACTGGTTTTTGAACTGGTAATCATCTACTGGTTTTCAACTGGTAAATCAACTGGTAAATCAACTGGTAATATCAACTGGTCTCAGATGTCAACTGGTATTTCTACTGGTTTTCAACTGGTAAATCAACTGGTAATCATCTACTGGTTTTCAACTGGTAAATGAACTGGTAAATCAACTGGTAATATCAACTGGTCTCAGATGTCAACTGGTATTTCTACTGGTTTCCAAATTGTATCAACTGGTACCAGTTGAGACCAGTTGAGACCAGTTCAAACCAGTAGATACCAGTTGGAAATCCTTACTGGTGTCAACTGGTATCAACTGGAATTTCGACCTGGGGCAGAAGAGTAGAAAATGCACACCAAGCTGCTAAATCAAAGGAGGTCTACGCAACAATTAAGAAAATCACGAAATCAGCATCAAAGAGAATGCAATCAGTTAAGCGTAAGACAGGGAGAACTCTAGCAGAACAATCAGATTAAGAAGAGATGGAAAGAAAACTACGACGAGCTATAATTATAATGAACACAACCCCCAAAACGACACAGTAGCAAACAGTCTACCCAACAGCTCTTAATTCAGATGACCAAGAGCCAAACATACTGAAAGAGGAAATTAAAAGTGCAATAAAGAAACTTAGTGAGGGTAAGGCATGAACTTGGCATCAGGATTTGATTCAGTCACTTCTGAAGAAATCAAAGCAGCTGGAGAAACAGGAACAGACATGTTTCACTATCTCTGCAACCAAATATGGGAATCTGAGAAATTCACGGAGGAATGGGGAAGAGCAATATTTACCCCAATCTATAAGAAAAAAAGATAAACTAGACTGTGGGAACTACAGAGGTATCAGTCTAGATCTGCTGTCCCATGCAGGAAAAGTACTGACCATAATCCTACAAAGGAGAATTCTCAAAAGAACAGAAGAAATCCTCTCTGAATCACAGGCAGGATTCAGACCAGGCCAAATATTCACGCTAAGACAAATAGCTGAAAAATACCTGGAAAGAACAGAAGCCTGTACTGTTGCTATATCGACTTACAGAAGGCTTTTGATTCGGTATGGCAGAAGGGCCTGTGGAAGGCGATGGGATCTTTTGGCTATCCTAGCAAGCTGGTACGACTGCTACAAGCACTGTAACAGGAGGAGGAGGAGCGAACCATTTGGAAAACAACAACTTCATCATCAAAAATATTTGTCTCAGCGTGTTCGCCTCATCATTCTTTATCGGCCTCAAAAAACAAAAGATAAGCAACATTTGGCACCGATTTTCTTTCGTGAATTTGGCACCTTCTTGGAGGATATTGCATCTATACCTGGTTTACTTCTCATCGCCGGAGACTTCAACTTTCATGTAGACGACTCGACTGATAGAAAAGCTACTATTTTTACAGAACTCATAACCTCCGCTGGACTTACATAATATGTAACTGGACCTACCCACAAAGATGGACACACTCTTGATCTCATCCTAACTCGAAATACTGATAACTTTGTCTCAAATTTAAATACTACCAGTTATTTGCCGTCTGATCATTCTGCTGTGATATGTAATCTGAATATTGCGCGACCAAAACCAGCAAAAATTAAAATCTCTTTCCGTAAATTTCGCGATATTGATATTAATGTCTTTCGCACTGATATATTAAATTCACCTCTGTATAAATCTCCCGCATCTGAATTGGACAACTTGGTTTGTCAATATGACTCTGTTCTAAATGACCTTAAAAACAAGCACGCACCTTTAATTACTCGCACAATAAGGTGTCGTCCTAACGCACCTTGGTTCAATGAAAAATTACATGAAATGAAACGGAACTTACGACGCCTTGAGCGACGTTGGAATGCTTCTAAATTAGAAGTTGACAGACAAATTTTCAAAACCAATGTTATGAATATAATCGCATGATCAAACAATCTAAACAAAACCATCATTCAAAACAATTTGAAGGCTGTAATTCAAAGCAGCTATTTCAAAAAGTCAACAAATTGTGCACACCAAAAGTATCCAAGGTGATAGCTTCTGACGATTCTGATCTTTCACTTGCTGAACGTTTTTCTGACTTTTTGCCGACAAAATTCGGAGTATCAAAAATGTTATTAAGGATTCATCAAAAACGGATGTTTCCATATCCATGCTTGATTCATGCAATTCTTCATTTCCTGAATTTTCACCAGTATCAGAGGATACTGTCAGAGTTATAATAATGAAATCTCCATCAACTTCATGTATAGTCTCGATCCAATGCCGACATGGTTGCTTAAGAAATGTTTAGATGAGCTTTTACCAGTCATTACCCAAATTATAAACATGTCTATTCAAAGTGGTCAATTTCCCGTTGTTTTGAAATCGGCACGAATCACTCCTCTTTTGAAGAAACCAAATTTGGATTGTAAGATTTTGAAAACTATCGGCCTGTTGCCAACCTTAATTTTCTTGCTAAAACAATTGAACGTGCTTGTGCTTCTCAAATTCAGGGCTATCTATCGTACAATCTGTGTAGTAAAATGCAATCTGCATATAGATCTTGTCATAGCGCGTTGAAACTGATCTTTTACGTGTATATAATGATTTGTTGTTAGCTGTGGACCAAGGTGATGAAGCTGTTTTGATACTTTTAGACTATCCTGCGGCTTTCGATACTATCAGTCATAATATTTTTCAAAACATATTTTATGAATCGTTCTCAATCTATAGTCATTAGTGACTCTTTATCCAAACCTCATGTACCACTTGAAGGTGTTCCTCAGGGATCTGTCATCGGCCCTTTGATATATGCAGATGACACCCAAGTTTATGTTGTTTTGAAACGTGATTCCGACCATTCTGTCATTAATTACCAAACTTGAAACTTGTATAAATGATATCAAAGCTTGGTCCACTGCTAATGATTTGAAGTTAAATGAAGATAAAACTGAGGTTATTCATGTAACATCTCGATTCAGAAAGTCCAATTATTTACCATCCGTCGAAATTGCTAATGTTCCGATACAACCGGTTAAAAGTGCACGTAACCTTGGTGTCTTCTTTGAAAATGATCTTAGGATGGATGATTATATAAAAAATATTTGTCGCTCAGCTTCATATGCCTTGTACAAGATAGGTCGTATTAGAAATTTTCTTGATCAAAAATCTACTGAAACGCTTATACACGCATTTATTACATGCCGTCTTGATCAATGCAATAGCCTTCTTTATGGCCTTCCGGACTCGCACATTGCAAAACTCGAAAGAATCCAAAACTCTGCTGCCAGGCTTGTAACATGCACACACACGTTCTTGTGAACACATAACTCCAGTACTACGCAAATTGCATTGGTTGCCGGTGACGTACCGCATAATGTACAAAATCTTGGTTTTAACTTATAAATGCATTCATGAATTAATTGGCACCACTTTATCTGCAAGAAATAATCCACGAATACAAACCATCACGTAATCTAAGGTCATCTTCTCAATTAAACCTCATGTCTACTTCGGTGTCAACTATTTCTTATGGTCATCGCTCTTTTTCCAAAGCTTCTGCTGAACTTTGGAACAAACTACCTTTAAATGTCAAAAACTGTCAAACTGTTAACCAATTCAAAACTTGTCTATAAAAAGACACATTTATTCAAAATTGCTTTTAATGATTAACTTACTCTGTTCACATTGATGTGTATTTCATATGTATTGTAATTTGTAGGTTTATTTGCACTTTTTGTTTTGTTTAAGATGTAATTGTTTATCAGTCTATTCTGTTTGTTATATAGCGCTTAGAGACTTCGGTGGTAATTATAAGCGCTTTATAAGCAACGTTGTTATTATTATTATTGTATGAACAATCCCAGAGTGCGGTCAGAGTAAATGGGTGTCATGAAAGGAATTTTTTCCAGGCCAGAAGGGAATTCTTTTGTTTCAGCACTGGTAGGAAATGTACTACTTAAAAGTCAGTTTGAGGTAGTCAAGCGTAGGATGCATTATTGCATAAATTTGCATTTAAGACACACAGTCTATGGTTTGTTTTGTTATTGCATGCTTTTGGGTGCCTATTGAATGTAAATATAAGTGGAAATATCTTGCATACCTGGGAGGTGCATGGATGAAAAGGACCCGGGGAAGGAAATAATTAAGGTAAAGGGAGGTGGTTAATTAGAAAGCATGCATGAGGCAGAACCCTTCAAGTTAGTGCTAGGGTGCAGACGTGATGCACGAGCTAGATTTTATTTAGTAAGGCAGCAGAAACATTTTCTTCTGGGAGATCTCTACGTTGAGGCAAGATGCGAGCCCAAGCTGCCATGTTAAAGGATTGGACACTCGTCAATAAGGAGCTTGTCCTGCCTGCACGTTATCCGTGGTCAAGAGGCGAGGAGTCAGCGAAAGAGAAAGAGACATTGCAGAACATTAGGGACTTTTAGATTTTACACGACGAGAACGTGGACTGCCACGTGACATCCTTTTAAGGTAATGTGACGTCCTTTTAAGGCACTGCCGGGCACGGGCCAGTGCCTTGAAAGAATGGCACACCTTGCAGTCCACTACGTCGACGTGCAAATCTAAAAGTCTCTATTAATGAGCTGCCAAGTCGACGGCGCTGTTTACCAAGTCTAGAGACTGGCCAAGCGACCCGGAGCTGTGAGGGACTCATCAGATGGAAGCTAACCTGTATTAAAGTTATGTACTTGTAAATTGTTTATGTTCTGTTGATCTTGAACGCCATGATTTGAAGGCTGCAGATTAAAACTTCATTATACCTCTATATAATTGTGTTCTGTTGTGGTTTCTGATAAGATAGCAGTTTAAATAATTTTAAAAAATCACTCACGTGACAATGGAGAGCTGACAGGGTGGTTCAAAACAACCGTTGGAGTCAGGCAGGGGTGTGCCATCTCCCCACAACTTTTCAATATACTCCTCAAGCTAGTTATGATCATGGCAATGGATGAAGTTCAAATAGGAGCCAAAATTCAAGGAACCCGCATAAACAACCTACGTTTTGCATACGACATCGTCCTAATAGCAGAGACCCCAGAGGAACTGCAGACACTTGTGGATAAAGTCTACAAGGCAAGCTGTGACCTTGGTCTCAAGGTGAACATAGCAAAGACAGAAGTGCAAGTTATTAGCAAAGGAAGCGCAACCTCAACATTGACATAGCCAACGACAGACTAAAACAGGTGGAAGATTTTGTGTACCTGGGGGGAAAAATAGCAGAAAACGGCTCAAGTTCAGGTGACATTAAGAATCGAATCAGGAAAGCAGGGGCAGCTTTCCAAAGACTAAATAACACAAAAAGCATTAGTATAGCCACACGAAGATGCAACTGTATCAAACACTTATCCTCTCAATACTGCTGCATGTGGCAGTATCCTGGACAGTAAGAAAAGAAGATAGCAACAGGCTTCAGGTGTTTGAAATGGCATGCCTCCGTCGAATAATGGGGGTGACATGCAAGACTAGACAGGATCCGAAACACACACATCAAAGAATCCCTCAACCTCGATCAAGACGCCATGGACAAAGTCTCCACTAAAAGACTCAAATATTTTGGTCACGTCCTAAGAATGAAACCCACAAGATACCCCAAAATTGCTGTTGAAGGAAACGTCACAGGAAATCGACCCAGAGGCCGTCCACCCAAAAGATGGCTTGACTGCGTCTCGCAAAGCAAAATCCATAATAAGGCTGACAGATGCATCAAGACTGGCTGCACACAGAAAAATTTGGCATACCATCACCATACAGAAGCCATCACGAGGCCCCTTGCCTGCGTGGACGGCATAAGTCAAGTCAAGACATATTGAACATGATTTGCACAAGCAGACGATGTCCCATGACATCTCACACAGTGCGTGTTTTGTCATCTTCTCTTCAGTTATTTCTCTTACTTCACTACCCTCGGGCTAAACGTTTAATCTGTTGCCTCACTCTAAACCCCGTGCATTGTATTATTTTGATTGAAAATGCAAAGATAAAAAATAAAGGAATCCGTCGCTTGTAATTAAACAAAATAAAATGCCTTTCAGCTGCATAAACCGCGGTATATGTTCGGCGTTTCAAGAGGGAACAAATGCCGTTCCTGCTTTCATTCCGGGGGTTTTTTTTTCAAAGTGTGTATCCTGTGTATTTACAAACAAAAGAATTTAGTTATCAGAATCGGTTTCATATCCCTTTTTGAATGGTGCACAATTCCATCACATTTATGTACACTAAACGCATTATAATTTGAGAAATAATAGCATTGCAATTATGTTCATTCTTTATAGGATGTCGTCTGCTTGGGCAGGATTGGTTCATAATGCGACGGCATTAAAACAGCGTTATTTTTCTGGCATATCCCAGATGCTATGGAGGTGGTTTTATTTGTATTTGTATAAATCACCCGATATGTAGTTGATCTTAAACTTGTACGATGGCCATCTGTTAGCTTACCAGTTTCTAGTGATACGTTATTTGCCATATTTGTGATTTTCTTTGAACGGGCACTTTAATAAATCAAACGAACTCACATTCAGTTCAAGGAAGGCTGTCTCCACTTCACCACCCGGTGGCAAACCTTGAATGACCGCACCCTCCACGGTCCCCGATATGACCCGGGTGCCGACCGCTAGTCGACGACCACCGCCGAGATCGTATTTTTGGTCTGGACTTAAGAAGAGCTTACTGGTCTGGAATATGAAGAAAGTCACTGGAACAATTCCATTTTCTGCATGGTAGAGAAGATGGAATAATAATAATAATAATAATAAACGTTACTTGCATAGCGCATATCACTAACACAGAGAAAGTCCCTATATGCGCTTAGAAAAGAAGGAAATAGAGATAGGGCAGAATAAGAAATGAACAGTTATGCCTGATACATGAACATAATTAATTACAAACAACAATAATGATACGCAATTCCTTTACAGCTTACATGTAATAGATTGTACATTCAAGTAATACATGGCCCTGGGAAGCGGGGGTGCTGGGGGTGCTGAAGCACCCCCGGAAATTTTTCAGGGGGTGCACGTACCCCCTGCAATTTTTTTTTGTATGATATATTTAATGTACAGGTATATCATTATGCTTCGTTTACGAAATTGTCACACAGCCGACAGACACAAATGACGCTTAAAAAAATTTGTTATAACTTTCTTTCACAAAATCCTATAACATGTATCCCTAGCTGGCACGCGACCCAATAATACTCGCGACACTCGATACCGGCGCGGTTCATTTACAAAATCAAATTATTATGATTTAAATTCAAGGAGCAACATCAATTGAAATCATTCTAGGTTAACATGATGCCAAATACACATACTTACTTTTTGAGCAAAGCCTTGTGAAAGTTCATATCATGTATATATATTTTTTCTGCTTGTATCATGTTTTAAATTAATACACAGACTGTACTACGTCTTAGATTTTCTCTTGTAAGATCCAACTGAAGGGCTTAAAGGAATATCCAGTGGAAAATTGATAATATGAACTTACTTACATCTAGATGAATATTTCCAGAACTAAACTACATTTCATATCATTGCTGGTCTGTAAATGCAGTGGCGGATTCAGGGGGCACAGGGGGCACGTGCCCCCCGTAAAAAAGCAAAAAAGAGAAAGGGAGGGGAAAGAAAAAGGAGGGGAAAAAGAAAGAAAAGGGAAGAGAGAAGGAAGAAGAAAAGAGGGAGGAGGAAAAGGAGGGGGAAGGAAGAAAGGAGAGGAGAGAGGAGAGAAAAGGCGGAAAAGGAAAACGGGGGGAAAGACGGAGGAGAGAAAATGGGGAAAAGGAGACTTAATGAGAAGTGGCGGATCTACGGGGTGGTTAGGGGTTTAACCCCCACCTTGGGCTGCCAAGTGAAAATGTGATGTGCATAGAAAAACGCCATCATGTGTCCAGACCCACACAGTATCCGCATCGTCATTGGATCAAACCCCTTAAAATGTTACTTGATTTAAAAATACGTTATCATGCATTGCTTTTTATGGTCTCCATTGTGTTAATAGATGCCAGGAAAACATCACTTACGGGGGTTCAAAATAGCCAAAAAATCGCCTCGCCGCTACGCGGCTCGGACTTCGCGGCTCGTGAACGATGCTCCGCATCGTCATTGGGTCGAACCCCTTTAAATTGTAACTTGATTTAAAAAAATGTAATCATTCACTGCTTTTTATGGTCTCCATTGTGTTAGTAGATGCCAGGAAAACATCACTTACGGGGTTCAAAATAGCCACAAAAATCGCCTCGCCGCTACGCGGCTCGGACTTCGCGGCTTTGGTCGAACCCCCTTAAACTGTTACTTGATTTTTAAAAATGTAATCATTCACTGCTTTTTATGGTCTCCATTGTGTTAGTAGATGCCAGGAAAACATCACTTACGGGGGTTCAAAATAGCCCCCCAAAAATCACCTCGCCGCTACGCGGCTCGGACTTCCATTGTGTTAGTAGATGCCAGGAAAACATCACTTACGGGGGTTCAAAATAGCTATAACAACAAATTTCCGCTTCGCGGCTCGTGGACGATGCTCTGCATCGTCATTAGGTCGAAATCCCCTTAAACTGTTACTTGATTTAAAAAGACGTTATCATGCACTGTTTTTTACGGTCTCCATTGTGTTAGTAAGATGCCAGGAAAACATCACTTACGGGGGTTCAAAATAGCCCCCAAAATCGCCTCGCCGCTCGTGGTCCGCATCGTCGTTGGGTCAACCCCCTTGGCAAAAAGCTTGATCCTTCTCTTGGAGGGGGTAGGAGAAAGCAATTTTACGTCATATTACTCCAGGAAGTGCCTGAAAATGCGCCTGTGGTTCTAAAATTGCAAATGCTTCCATCGTTTTTCATTTATTTCACCCCATGCGATTTTGTGCCCCCCCCCGTAAGAAATTCCTGGATCCACCACTGAAATGAATGCTCGAAGATGATTAATTGCCTGCAAGAATACAAGATGTAATAAAAGGCCAATAAATCAATTCAGTAGTAAGATATGGGAGAGATGCATTCACTTTATTACTCTCTCGCAAACTCTTAACTCTCTGAGATTCATGCCGTGAGCAATTGAGTTTGAATAATCAAAATATTGTGCTTAAATCTATGACGTAACATCTTAAACATTTTGTTCAAATTATGCAGTGTTGTTTGAATGAAAAGATAAATACCTACACGCTGAAACATCGCTGAAGTAAAATGTATCTTTCTGAACATTTGAGAATTGAAAACTTGATAAACTATATTGTTACAAACGTTGTTCAGGCTCAGCCTCGTTTAAGCTGATACTATTTCATAAATGTTAGATAAGTTTTATTCATTGCGTTCCTGTCTTTTAGTGATTGTGAAGTGGTGATCACATTAAGCTAATATATGTAGAAAAAATAAATTTCTTAAATTGCCAAGGAATCCATGGATAAATGGGATAATTTCGATATATGGAAATTATGGTTAGATGATATTGGGCAGGAAGGTCAGCTTGCTACAACTTCTATAAACTATTTAATCTTCACAAAGATCAATTACTCAGACGAACATATTTTTTTAGCACCAGACGGGAAACTGCACATTGACAATGACTTAGAAAAAGAAAGAAAGAAGGAGAAGAGGAACAAGAAAAATATATATACATACATACATATACGTATATATATATGTATATATATATACGTATATATATCTCAGCACCCCGGTGAAAAAATCGTTCCCAGGGCCCTGAAGTAATACAAATTTTAAATGAAAATTAAATATGGTACATGATACTATAACCAAGGAAGTCACTAAACAGCTTGAACGCAAGTATCATAGTACGAAAAGATAGGCCTTCAACAGAGTCTTAAATGACTCTGTTATGACTCTGTTGTGCTTGCCTGTTTTACAATTTCAGGCAAGCTATTCCACAATTCGGCCTAAGATTTTTTGAAAGAGCGAGTGCCATAATATTTTGTTTGTGTGCTTGGAGTTACCAGGAGGGATTTATTATTTGATCTTGCAGGTAATACGGGGCTGTACCTTGTAAGCATTGATATGTCAGTAAAAAGGATCTTATAATTAATACGGGACTTAACTGGGAGCCAGTAAAATAATATTGTTTGCATTTCTTTTAAGGGATTTTCAAGAAGTGGTGTTCGCATGATTCTAACTGGTGAATTTTTATATTGGTCAAATGGTGACACGTTTTTCCCATTATCTCAGATATTAAAATTATTGATTAATTTAACGTTTTTTGGTCAGATATAAAGTTCTTTTAATCTCACCATAGTACGATGTATGTTGTTGTCGGTGCTGTTGTTGTTATTGTTATTGAGGTTCAAGCAGTAGACATGACAATATCACTATTAATTATCAAAATACAAGTTAACATTACAGGAACGTGTGTTGCTAAATGGATCCTCACTTTGAATACTGCTCGCTAACCACTTAAGCCTCACATTTTGAACTGATTGTAAATAGATTTCATTAAATGTTCATTGGATCGAATTAAAGAAAACATAATTAAAAGTCCATGCTTGTAGTTTACACTATAATTTGGATACAGTTTAATTACGCAATTGCATTTAATGTTTGGGTTTTTGACATATAGTGTTTCGCACCTAATAAATATGGAGGCAACAGTCCAAGAATATCTGGTGGCAAAACAATGGCTGCATCGATTGTTGTCTTCGGAATGTTGTCCGGGTTGAAGTACACCATCATTTTATTTTCATTCAGCTCGTTGAGCACGTTGCTTTCCTCTTCACCGTCCGGCGATGCCAGGGTAGCGAACCCTAAACCTTCCATCAGACTGGCCTTCGGGAGCTGGAGTGCCACCACAGCTATGCTCCTTCCGATGATGGTGAGGTTGTTGCCGTCGCCCTGGGTCTGGAAGAGGGTGATCTGTTGCTCCAAGAAATCGAGAATCCTCGTCGGAGCTTCGACGTCGACAGCGTTAACGAACTCCTCGTCGGGAGCACCGAGAGCGTTGTCGACGATCCGGAGGGTATTGTTGGCGACCTGGTAGAAAACAATACATTTACTAATTTTTCTAACCCGAAATGTATGAATATAAATACCTCTTCAATGGGCACGAGCGTTCGTTGGAAACCTCACAGTATTAATCTTAAAATATTAAAGTGCTTTGGACAGCCATTGATATACCTTTTTGTATTGGGGCGGGTTTTGTTGCAAAACATAATATAAATATAAATTGGTGGACAAAGTCATAAGAATGGTTTTCGCATGGTTTTCGTCCTCAAAATAAGGCATTTGCCGGGTAGCTAACTCCAGTTTGCCACTTTGCAAGTACACCTCTGAGGGAGCTCGGCGACAGAAGTATATAGACATTAAAACCGTACATTTTTTTAATGTGTCATGACAGAATTAATTCATAATAATCATGATAATAATTTTGTAAAGATGGTGTTCCGGCGACAATTGATTGACAGTTAATAACCAAATTCCTAAATTCAACCATGGATCCAACACAAAACCTAACTTACCCTTATCCAATATAACCATTAACCTAATATAATTCTAATCGTAACCTATGCAAGCCCTAAAACCAACATATTTGATGTCGCCAAAAATTATAATGTCGGATCACGGAAAATCTGTGTTATTACCTCTGTCGATGAGTTCCCTATGTTGACGATTTTCTCCAGAGCATCGGAGATGGCTCGGAGACCTTCTGCGTTGATATCGGCGACATTCGCGGTCGCTTCAGCAACGTCGTAAGAATATTCGGTCACATTCTCTGACGTCACAACTGCCTGTAATTGGACAGAAGCATTATCACTCAGAAGCGGATTCATTATCTTGCAAGAGGGCATAATTCCGAGAAAAAGTTTTGGGAGCTATTTTTGTTGTGTACTTAAGGTATGCCACCAGTTGGGCACGGGGCAAGGGGGCATGAACCGCTAATTGTGCCCCCTCATTCGCCACTGCTTACCATTCTGTTTTAACTACATAGAGTACTTCGCGTACGTGTGCCACATGATTAAGTTCAGTTTTGATCAACAATGATGAAAATAATAATTATTTGCTGGGGCGCCTTGATGATTTGAAAATGCTTTGACATAAGCAGCTCGATATTAGGACTGAAGGCATATGAGTTATATGACACTGCATCATTTTTAAGCCGAATAAACGCATTACAAGAGTTTGAAAAATTGAATATTACAGAAAAAAAAAACCTTTACAAATATGGTAAGAAAGTTCATCCATCTATTTTCACTAGAAGTTTACCATTGACCCGATGGTGTATTACTATAAAATAAAACAGAAATGATACTCTTTTTTCTCTTTATCTTTGTCGCCCATTCGCTCTCTCACTCCACCCCAACCTCTCTCTCACTCTTCTTCTTCTTCTTCTTCTTCGGCTTCTTCTTCTTCTTCTCCTTCTCCTCTTCTTCCTCCTCATTATACTTCTTATTCTTCCTATTCTGCTTATCTAATACTACTAATATTATTACTACTACTACTACTACTACTACTATACTACTACTACTACTACTACTACTACTACTACTACTATACTACTACTACTAGTAGTAGTACTGTTTCTATTACTACAACTACTACTACTACTACTACTACTACTACCACTACTACCACTACTAGTACTACTATTGCTACTACCTCTCGTCCTCCGACCCACCCTGCATGTCAGTAGTAAATCTCTGGCAATATGCAAATCATACTATGAGAGCGCCACGTCTTTAAGAGTATGACATACACAATAACTTAATTTCTTACCCTAGCAATGTTGTCCAGAACCTCATTAGTGTCTTCTCCCACAAAGCAGTCTAGGAACACGGGATCGTCCCAGACAGCTGCTGACAAGAGATCCCCACGACATGTCCGTCTAGCTCTAGGTAGGGGGGCTACAATAAATAAATATTTTTGTATATGACTTTAAGTGACTAATTAACCTTATCGAATGAGAAAAGGGAGAGAAAGAAAGGGGAAAATAGAAAATATAGGAACACAAACAAAAAACTAAAGAGGATGATATGCACCACCTATATTAAGACGAATCCGACCCACCCCCTATCGAAACACCACATCACTGTTCGAATATTAGTCCTTTCAGAATTCTCAAGGGGCTGCAACCCCCTTCTTCGCCTTATATGCCCATGCCTTGAGGTTTTCTTTAAATTATTAAGATTGATTTTGAGAAATGTCATTAATTATCCCTAGATAATATCAGTGATGCGATCAGGGATGTAGCTATATACAGGGTACAGTGTCACAGAAAGGGATGACAGGACTCCATTTCAGGCCCCTCATCGATGGCCTTGTTACTATGCCTAGTTAATTTTCATTGGCCATCCTACAAGTAAAGCCGATCGATGCCACACCCTCCCCTCTCATTATGCCAGTGCCCCTCAATGGCTAACCCATGCTACATCACTGATTGACGACTTACTGTTGTTACTGTATTCACTACACCGTTCTTGGCTGTCAGCGGTCTGGTCCAGAGGTGTAGTGGGAAAGTTCAGGGTTCCAAAGGTACCCGTAACAACCGATTCTAGGCAGGATGCTAAGCATGTCATTCAGAAAAAGAGAATAGGTTTATTTACTTGGGACAAATTGATGGGATTCACTTGAGGTAAATTGATGAAACTGGTTCGTTGGAATAACCCAAAAACATTCAGCAGCAGTTATTTCGGGAGTAAGCTGCGTCCCAAAACTACTTCAAGGTCTCTTATTTCAACACACTTTGCAACCGAGTCGTCATTTCGAAGGCAATTAGCCCATATACGCCGGTAATACAACGATTTGTTAGCACTGCTAATTTTACCTTCACTTTTTGTACAATGTTACTCTCACACCGTGCGTCAAAGGCAAGACCGCGCCAGTCGTTGACGCAGTCCTACGTAGATAAGTCACGCCTCGTGTGACGTGTGCAACGCGCAAACACCTTACTATTTTGATGTTCCGTCCAGATTATTAATGAATATTAGTGCAATGATAAAGTTTGTAACATTCATTTACTCATTCTGATCCTCAATAAGGATATCAACTATTTTTCATCTCTTAGTTTGTTTCCTTTTTTTATTTTGAGAAGTAAAATATCAAATCAGCTTAGACTTGTAAGGTTCTTATTATTCTATCTACTATAATCAAAGCAGTCTGACGACAATTTAAAGTGAGTTTTATTCAGGAGTTCAACGTTTCTCTATTATTTGGTGCGTTACGTTACGCTCTTGCATTTTAAACATCTGCTGAGAGCCATTAGGGCATTTATGTTATACATTTTGCATTGAGTTAATGCCCTTTTGTGAAACGCTTTAAACGATTTGAACTGCGTACATGCACTGCTCACGACGATGCTCCCTGGCACGATGGGTGGGCTGCTGATTTCGCCGTCTCCAAAGGGCTGGGCAAAGGTAAACTCGAGGAGGGATGAGGTTGCGTTCACGATCGTAATCACGCTGTCATTCCACATGATGCTGTTGAAGTTGATGACGTAGTCGACGATCATGCTGCCGTTGCGTGTGTTAACGATGGTAGGGAACTCATTGCTCCTTGGGTAATCGAGCAAGGACCTGGATATCAGACCACCGTCGTCATTAAAAAATGCCCACAGTAACTGAAATGGAATGAGAAGTTGGATTTTAACATATTGTTACTATCATCATCTTCTTCTTTTCTTCTTTTTATCATTTCTTTTGTATCTATTATTGTCATCGTCGTTATTACTATTATCATATTGATATATGCCTTTGCAGAATGTCTTCCAATCATGATTTTCACTGTAATCGTAATCACTGGCGTACTGGTGGGGCTTGGGGCGCTAGCCCCAAATAGAATTAAACCATGACTTATTTTGTGATTTATAAATGTTCGTGATATCACATGATTTTCAATAAAATGCGCGTTTCTCCATTTCTGTTGCAAACTGACACATTCCCAAATAGCCAGGAAGAGCATATGTTTTTATAGTCACTAATGGGCCTTAGTGGCCACTAACATTAACACTAGTAAATAACCGTATATCCAGTTTAGCGAAAAGTCTGGATACCCGTATTTCCGGCCTAGAGAAGAGCTTAGAGAAGATCGCGGCAGCTCTAGGCGGTACGCGGGGATACGCAGTCGCATGCGCCCAGGGTTTGTTTTGGATGTGTCGAGGAGGGTCATTTCCGGAGGGAATGTTCCACAGGCGCGGATCGGGGGCGAGCGGGCCTTGCCCCCACAAAAAAAAAAGAGAGAGACTTAAGGAAAAGAAGGGAAAGGGAAAGGGAAAGAGAAGAGAAGGGAAAGAAAGAAGAGGAAGAAGAAAAGAAAATGGGGAAAAGAAGGAGATCGGGGGGCCGAAAGGGCCTTGCCTCCCAGGCTGTTGCCCCATCACAAAAATAAGAGAGAAGGAAGGAAAGGGAAAGAAAAAAGGAAAAGAGGAGATAAAGGGAAGGAAAAAAAGAGGAAGAAGAAAAGAAAAGAAGGGGGATATCAGTTGCAATTTTCCCGCCAACAAGTTGTGGATCGGGGCGAAAGGCCCTTGCCTCCTCCCTAGCAAACCTAAAAGAGAGAAGGAAGGGAAGGGAAGAGAAAGGGGAGGAAAGGTAAGGAAAGAAAGAGAAAAGAAGATAGGTAGGGAGATCAGTTGCGATTTTTCCCGCCAACAAGTGTAGATCGGGGGTGGGGGCCACTGGAGTATTGATGGGGGGCCATTAGTGTCCTGCCAGTGTCACAATAAAATTCAAAGTGGTCCATTTCTTATTTGATACCGGTGATTTACAAATGTTGCTGAAATGACATAATTTTCCGAGATTTTTCCTCACTTTTTAGTAAATTATACTTTTTTATGCGTTTGTTGGAAAATTACAAATTCCTAAATTTACAGTCAGGCAAGAAATATGCTTATTTAGAGGCCTTCATGACAGGGCCCGCAGAACGACGGGGCTCCGGGGCCTCGAGCTCCGCCCCCCCCCTCTTTTTTGGAAAAAGTATACTAAAGAGAAATAGAAAGAAAGAGAGAAAGAAAGAAAGAATAGTGACTTGCCAGTGTCACAAAATAATGAGGTATCAAAATATGCTCATCTGACCGTGATTAAATGCCTAAAACCCCTGAGCTTCCGGAGGCTCTGTCCCCTGGATTCCACCTAGGGCCCTAAAGCGGGCCCCTGGATGCTCATCTAACGGTAATTTAATGCCTAAAACCCCCGAGCTTCTGGAGACCCCACGCCAATTAGTGTCCTGCCAGTGTCACAAATAAGGTATCAAAAAATGCTCATCTGACCGTAATTAAACGCCTAAAACCCCTGAGCTTCCGGGGGCTCTGCCCCTGGACCTAACCAAGGGCCCTAAGGCGAGCCCATGGATACTCATCTGACCGTTATGTAATGCCTAAAACCCTTGAGCTTCCGGGGGCTCCGCCCGCTGGGCCCCACGCCAATAAGACAGTGACCTGCCAGTGTCCCAAATAAGGTATCAAAATATGCTCATCTGACCGTAATTAAATGCCTAAAACCCCTGAGCTTCCGGGGGCTCCGCCCCCTCGACCCCACCAGGGGCCTTAAGGCGGCCCCTGTGGGCTTATCTGACCGTTATAAAATGCCTGACACCCCTGAGCTTCTGGGGGCTCCGCCCCCTGGACCCCACGCCAATTAGTGTCCTGCCAGTGTCACAAATAAGGTATCAAAATAAGCTCATCTGACCGTAATTAAACGCCTAAAACCCCTGAGCTTCCGGAGGCTCTGCCCCCTTGACCCTACCAATGGCCCTAAGGCGGGCCCCTGGATACTCATTTGACCGTAATTTATTGCCTTAAACCCCTGAGCTTCTGGGGGCTCCGCCCCCTGGACCCCACGCCGATTAGTGACCTGCCAGTGTCACATATAGTGTATCAAAATATGCTCATCTGACCGAAATTAAATACCAAAAACCCCTGAGCTTCCGGGGGCTCTGCCCCCTCAACCCAACAGGGGCCTAAGGCGAGCCCCTGAATGCTCAATGACCGTTATAAAATGCCTCAAATCTCTGAGTTTCAGGGGGCTCAGCCCCCTGAACCCCACGCCAATTAGTGACCTGCCAGTGTCATGAATAAGGTATCAAAATATGCTCATCTGACCGTAATTAAACGCCTAAAATCCCTGAGCTTCCAGGGGCTCTGCCCCCTAGGCCCAACCAATGGCTCTAAGCCAGGCCCCTGGATACTCATTTGACCGTAATTTATTGCCTTAAACCCCTGAGCTTCTGGGGGCTCCGCCCCCTGGACCCCACGCCGATTAGTGACCTGCCAGTGTCACAAATAGCGTATCAAAATATGCTCATCTGACCGAAATTAAATGCCAAAAACCCCTGAGCTTCCGGAGGCTCTGCCCCCTCCACCCCACCAGGGGCCTAAGGCGAGCCCCTGAATGCTCAATGACCGTTATAAAATGCCTCAAATCTCTGAGTTTCAGGGGGCTCAGCCCCCTGAACCCCACGCCAATTAGTGACCTGCCAGTGTCAAAAATAGGGTATCAAAATATGCTCATCTGACCGAAATTAAATGCCAAAAACCCCTGAGCTTCCGGGGGCTCTGCCCCCTCGACCCCACCAGGGGCCTAAGGCGAGCCCCTGAATGCTCAATGACCGTTATAAAATTCCTCAAATCTCTGAGTTTCAGGGGGCTCAGCCCCCTGAACCCCACGCAAATTAGTGACCTGCCAGTGTCACAAATAGGGTATCAAAATATGGTCATCTGACCGTAATAAATGCCTAAAACCCCTGAGCCTCCGGGGGCTCTGCCCCCTCGACCCCACCAGGGGCCTAAGGCGAGCCCCTGAATGCTCAATGACCGTTATAAAATGCCTCAAATCTCTGAGTTTCCGGTGACTCTGCCCCTTGACCCCTGCCGGGGCTTTTCCCCTAGACCCCACGCTAATTTACACTACGCTCTACCTGATCGTAAATATTTTAGCCTCCCCCACCCACTTTGAAAAACGTTCAGTGGGGCCTGCATATAAGAGTGGGGTGATGCGGGTTTTTTTGTCTGCCAGCCCCCAACTTTTTTGCTCATTACGCCACTGAACGTAATTAACACAACTCAAAAAGAATTTGTGAAAATGCAAGTTTCTCATTGTCAGTTGTTTTTACTCTCCAGAAAAGCGCTTGATTTTGATGTATCATAATGCCCGTCGCAGGTGATTCGTATGCGTTATTGCCTGCACTAATGAAGCCTGTGAATAGTGGTAAAGACAGTTAGTCCATACGCCAGTAATTCAGAGAGCAGTTTACTGCTCAGTGCTTTATCATGTTACATTCACTTTTTGTAGACATCACTTTCAAATGGCTCATCGCATGCAGACCGCGCACCAGTTACTGAAGTTCGGGACGATTCATTTCAGTGGCGTATCTTGGCTGGTGGGGGAGGGGAGTTGTGGGGAGGGAGGGGGTCCTAGCCAGTGACAAAAACAACACTTCTCTTGGCTCTTTATAATTTGCGTGAGAGGGTAAAGGCGACATAATCTCTTCATAATTTGTAAATGATGATGTTGATTTACGTCATTTTGTGGTGTCATTAACAACAGCACGCTGAATTCATACATCTTGGCGAGCGAGCCAAGCAAGAAAATTAAATATTTGGTGTTTGATGATGATTAAAATTAACTTACTGGGTATCTGAACATGAGAGCATACTCATAAAATATTTCAGGATGCTCAAAGTCAATATAGTCGTAGACGAACGTAACTGAAACAGCAATCGTTGCCACTCCTAAAAAAAAGAAATTGAGAAATTGAGAGAAATTAGGGCGAAACTGTGTGCGTGTGTGTTAAGCGAGAGGTAGAGAGGGAGAGTGTGTATCAGATAAACAAGCACAAAATGTAGAAGAGTTTGTTAGGCAGGGACTAGTGTAGGCCTATGCATGAATATTTTGAATACTTAACTTAACTCTTTGCCCGCTACGTTCGGCTAGCGGAACATACAGCGGGCTGCCAACTTCGACTCAAGTCACATTTCATTCACAATACACACGGAACGCATTTAATTCTATTGTACGCACACACACACAATAGTAACGCGTGCTTCGCATTGTATACACATCACACTTCAGTGCACCGCTTTCGCAGCTCATGAATACATCTTTTCAATGAACTAACTCAGGACATAAACCTCCATAACAAAGTATTAGATATAAGAGGTATAGAATACCCTTCTAAACGAAAACTTGGATACAAAATGTATAGTTGATAATCTCAAAATTTATGATAATATACATTACAAAAATGATACCATTGGCAAGACTATTAACTTCTATACAATATTGCTACACAAAGTTTTTCATTACAGTACCCCAATCAAAAGTTATTGCGAGTTGAATAAGCATAGTCCATGCAGAACCCCTCCTAAGGTGGCACCCTAAAAACAATGTGGCACAGGGGGGATTGTGTACGTGGCGGGCAAAGAGTTAACTACATGTATTCCCGCAATATTTGCAACGAAGAAAACCAATGAAATTAAGCGAACAAGTTGGGATGAAGGATCATTATAATCAAATGCCAATCTGTTCCTATCAAATCAGCTAAAATTAATCTAACCATAGGTTTATCTTTACGCTCGAAGAAAGTGCTTGAATTTTATCAGATTATTTACAGAGAGAATCAATGGCGTCGATTTTATCTTTGATCACATCATTTTGCATGAAATGTATTGCACTCACTGTAACATTACGGTGGGGACTATAATTATGTGAGGTTCTATATTCAAACATGTTAAAATTTCAAGTCCAACACTTTAATTTCTAGATTTTTCAGCCCCTGCAGTGCGACCGTATGGGATATGATATCGTGTCTTCCACCCAAAGAGTACGATCGATGCAATCAACAAGGTAAATCCCATTGACTGTAAAATTAAAAGCAAACCTACAAAGTGGTCCACGGCCGTAGGTGATGCGACATCATGATTCCCTCCTAAAAAGTCCCAATCAACAAGAGAAATCAACAAGATAAATCTCAAATTCACTGCTAGCACCCATACAAGGAGGCGGGTCCGTACAGACAGTAAGTGTCATGATTAATCTGCTCCGAAAAAAACCGTGGCAAAATTAAATGAGATGGGTGCCCTGTACTTCACATTTTCAGAAATTTTAGTTCACAATCACAATGCCATTACTTTCGAGAATAAGGTCATCTGTATGTCTGAATGTAACTTTAATTTTCTAATCATTATGCAAATCATAATGACCATCTGGAGCACATCCATCCCTCGATCCCCTTTCCCAATCCAAATTTAAACAAATAATGCGCAAAGTTTTGCCACGGCTGCTGTTGAGGTCGACCGCGCAACGTCTGAATAGAGATATACCTAGGTACCATTCTTACCCTCAACAGTCAGGAGAACAGGAGCGGTAGCGACTGTCTCATCGCGGTAAGCCCCACCACCATACCCCTCGCACTGGTAATAACCCATGTCACCAGCGGTGAAAGGTTGGAAGCGTAGAAACGGTGACGGGGATTCGTAGGGGGTCCTCAATCCACGACTGGACACGCGCAACCATTGACGACGTACAGCGCCCTCTATAGGACAGGGAATATCGTAGTTTTGGAAAAACCGCAGAAGGGGAACGGACACTTCATTGGTGACCACAGGCTCTATCGAAAGAGATGAGGAAAATTTGAGCAATTTTTAGAGATAAGTGAATTTTGGATTTTAATTAATTCAAGATGGATAAACAGTCATTTCAATAATAAATTTAAAAGCTGGGAGGAATAGGAAGCATCAATAATTACGATAATTCGCATGATCGAGATTCATGCTGTCAACTTCGGATTATTTGACTAAGATGTACTTCAATTTAAGGAAAAACGATGAACTGACAATCGTATGCATAATACTTTGAAATCAATCAAAATACAACCTGATGGCATTAGTCAAATCCATATTAAATAAATTCTCACAAAATTCAACGAAACTTACACTGAGAGTCCAAGATTACGAATAAATGACATGTGCCTAACAATTTTGGTAGAAAATGTATAATGGCTGAGTAATGAGCATAGAAAGATAAGGATCCGGGTAAGTAGGCCCGACACCATGTGCTTAACACAGGTATTTGGAAATGGGAGTTGTATTTTTTATCGAAGATGATGCCCAGTAAGTTTTTGTACATTTGTTTTTATTTCACTGGTTCAAACAATTAATCTACTGCAGGATAAACAATCCAGAATAAATCATGGCAATTTTCTCTCAAAACAGATTCCCATACCAAAGCTCAAGATTAGCTTTAATGTTTGCGCATTATGTTTTTGCCAAATTTGGCCTATAAGGACCTGTATTTGGCGACTTGCAATTTGCGATTGCTATTTGCGACAGGCGGTCCATTGATAACAAATCAAATTAAATGTAGGTTCTAAATTATTGGAGACTTTACAGGATGTTCTCTAAAATTTGGTCATCATAGTTGCCATTTTGGGGAATGTATTTTTGACTTACGGGCATCACCAATACGTAGGCATGCTTCGTAGTTGCGGAATGATAAAGAAGCATCTTCTGTACACCCCAACCCGACGAAATCTTCCTCCATGGCGGCCCACATATCCAGCTGATCGTAGCACGATGCATTGTCAGTAGGGTTCAATGGAGGCGACAGAGGACACTGGAGGTATGAGAGTGGTCCTTGCACTCCTCGGATAAACGGTAGATTCAGAGGTGTGTTATCCAAAGTGAGCACGTTGATGTAAAGACGTGTGGACTGCGCAACGAAGACAGGCGGTGAGAATTCTACAGTGATGGAACCACCGAGGAGAGTAGCGTTGCGATAATCTCTTTCGTAGAGAATCTTGAAGAGATCACGTTTTCTACGCTGGGGGATGGGTACTATTACCGGCTCGGTTGTGACCGTAATCCGGAACGTACTGACGGAAGGAACCCTGAGCTCTGGGAGCTCTGGGTTAGGCATGTACAACATCAGGGGCAAGAACTGCAAGATGCCGTCTTGAAGGACGTCGAGTGAGAAGAAAGACTGGGCAACATTTCCTACAACCGGTAATCTAAGAACGGATGGACATTCCGTCAGCTGGTTCTGCTGGAAGTCCACAAGTGCATCAGCTAAACCAGGACATCGGTAATCTAGTATTCAAGATAAAAGACAGGATGCATTTATAAACAAAGATCACAATTCTGCACCAGCTGCCACTGAATAGCGCAGTTCTATGTACTATCATACTATTACTAGATATACTATAACATAGTTTTATTTTAAAGAGAAGGTTCATTGCTTTTAAAAACTAACTTTATTGTCATTACTGCTAAGGTGAACTTTGATTGGACAAGGTTATCAAAATTTAATGCTTGGAAACATTCGAAGTAATGATTATTATCAATTACAAAACGTTTAAATACAGCCCCGGCATAGGACCTCAAGAGCTCTCCGAACGCTGCTGAGATGCGTGACGTCACTTGTTGAACATGATTTGCACAAGCAGACGATGTCCCATGACATCTCACACATTTTCAGTGCCTGTTTTGTCATCTTCTCTTCAGTTATTTATCTTATTTCACTACCGTCAGGCTAAATGTTTAATCTATTGCCTCACTCTCAACCCCGCGCATGGTATTATTTTGATGAAAAATGCAGCGATAAAAAAAAAAAGAATCCGTCACTAGTAAACAAAATAAGATGCCATTGTAATTTCAGCTGCGTACACCGCGTTATGTTCGGCGTTTCAAGAGGGAACAAATGCCATCCATGCTATCATTCCGGGGTGGGGGTTCTATTTGAAAGTGTGGTTTCTTTGATTGTTCATTAACCCCCTATCCTGTGTATTTACAAACAAAAGAATTTAGTTATCAGTTTCATATCCCTTTTGAATGGTGTAAAATGCCACCACATATACACTAACTCATTATAATTTGAGAAATAATAGCATTGCAATTATGTTCATTCGTAATGGGATGTCGTCTGCTTGGGCAGGATAACATTGGTTCCTAGTGTGACGTCATTAAAACATCGTTATTTTTCTGGCGAATCTCTCGTATATCCCAGGTGCTATGGAGGTGGTTTTATTTCTAATTTTATAAATCACCCGATATGTAGTTAACCTAAAACTTGTACGATGGCCACCTGTTAGCTAACCATTTTCTAGTGATACGTCATTTGCCATATTTGTGATTTTCTTTGAACGGGCACTTTAAGGTGATCAGGCTGTATTAATAAATCTCATGTTCGATTTAATCGTATATACTATAGACAAATGGTTGAAATACAACACTGTAAACATATTTGGTAAAATTGACTAAAAGGTCATTTTGTGTCCGGCCAATTATTATGACAATTTTATGCCCAACTTGGGTATTGGTTTGACAATCACGCGAGATCCTTTTACAAGAAACTGAGCAAAATCGCCCATGATTGGCCTGCTATTGCCTCAAAGTTGATCTGACACCTATTTTGTTAAACAATGTTCACGTAACATTTTTTACAATGTCAATATATATATCCAGTTTCTCTTTGGTACAATCTATTAATTTCTCCTTTTGTAATGTATACATGTCAGTGGTTGTATGTGTCATTATATTTTAACTTATTTTCTACAGACCTCTCCTGTGTGCAGCTGAGTCGGACATAAAGTCTTGAATTAAATAGGAATACACAATGTCGTTGCATGGGTCCATGCTTATGGGGCACTGGCACGATGGCGGAGGGGGCACATGTCTTTCTCGGAAAATCAAAGATAATTTCTAGATAATTATCAAAGAAGGCTTCTGATTGGGGGAGGAAGCGGAAGGGTCCTATAGTCTATTTTCCTTGTCGTTTTCCCATATTCATTGCTCTCTTTCTCGCCTTTTTCTCTATTTTTGTTTTTTGTCCTCATGCGACGGGGCAGAGGGGGCACGTTCCTCTTACCCCTCTGTAGCTACGTCACTGGGAATACGTAATTTAACCATACCTAGTGCTGTTACTTGTACCCTTGAAGTGGCTATACCAGCAAAGTTTTCAGCAGTACAGGTAAATCTGTCAGAACAGAAGGGAAACAATTTGAGGCAGGTGAAGTTGCATATGATGTACTCACAAGCATTACACTCATCGTTTTCGACTAAAAACAAATTTTTAAAAACATTTAAAAAGTACGACAGTGGATTAACCATTATATACGGATTAAGCCTATATTGTCATTACCATTTGACAATATCTCATTTTGAATAAACACCTTTTATTTAGGATCAATGTACTGCTACCATATTAACATGTCACAATACTAAACTATATTTGCCTCACTCCACCCAGGTGAAGTAAATGAATGCCCGGTAGGAAGAGATTCCTTGAATGCTTTCGCGCCCTATCGTGGCGGCTTGGCTAAAGCCGGGATTAATACTGATACTTCGTACTATAGAGCTGTGTGAAGTATAGTAACTGGACTATTATGATTACATTCATCCGTTCTTATAATGTATCATCTTTATTAAATATATATGAAACACGATTGCAAAAGCTATCTAGAAATTAACTCGAAGTAATTTCAATTGTATATCTGGTAGTTAAAGCTCAAGTCCACTCCAAAAATAACTTACTTTCAATAGAACCAGAAAAATCAGACAAACCAATCAAAAAAAGTTCGACCAAAATCGGATAAATAATAAGAAAGTTATGAATTTTTAATGACATGAAAAACTTTTAAAATCACTACACAAATTGGCAACTCACTCATGAGTCTATGACGTGTGGTCCTCACTATCCACTAATTATTTTCTTTATATTGATAATATAAATTTCCTATTTTCACCCTAAGAATCTTATTTCTTCACACCAGCATCCAAGTTAGATTGTTAGTAAATTTGTGTGGATGCACAAATAAAGAGTAATTTTTGTCCAGTTAAATCATGAACAATTGAATTTTGATAAACTATTTATATAGAAATCAATAATTATGAAATACAATATTCAGAAAATAGTATCAATTCTTCAAAATTCATAAAAAGATTTTGGGAAATGTCATGCACGCAATATGATACAAATCATATAACCTGGGCAAAGGGATAGGGAAATCAAGTTTTGGGGGATAAAAAGGGAAATTAATGGGATTAAACTATATAAAGCAATTGATAAGTTGTGAGTACATGACGTCACAAACTGATAACCATCTTGGCAATTTGTGTTGTGATTCTCATTGTTCCATAGTTTTACATACTTTTTCAAAAATTCATAACTTTCTTATTAGTTACCCGATTTTGCTCAAACTTTTTTGATTGGTTTGTCTGATTTTTCTGCTTTTATTGAAAGTAAGTTATTTTTTGAGTGGACTTGCCCTTTAAGAAATAATGTTTGGATTACGTATATTACGTTAGCGTAATGTCATCTCATTTTAATTGGTAATAAGTTTAAGGACTGTAAGTTAATTTTCGAAAGTCTATGCGATTATGTTATGCATTCTCCTTACGTAATGTCTGTTCCATTTGACAATTGGACTTGTTGAAAGGCTGATGGACCCACTTCAGCCCTCGACTCTGGGTCTACGATGGGTAGCAAGGAGACTACAGGTTGTGGTAACCCGATGGCATAGCAATAGATCGAGATGCTATCACTTGGATAACCAGTTTGGTTTTCAGAGATGACGACTATTTCTGGCGAAGCTTTGCGTGCAGGGATTGCAACAACAACAACAAAACGCTTTTAGTGAATCATTTTCTATTCCATTTAAAAAAGAAACAAGTTTTTTAATTTTCGGAATTTTATAATTTTTTTTTAATCTAGCGTAATGGTATCCAACCAGGTTATTTTGGCTTTATGTGCAACAACAATTTAATAAATGGATAATTTTCAACAAATGTAACGATTACTAAACAAATGCTGGAAATCCTTCGAAAAGAATAGCATAAATCACCAACATACATCAGGTTGGTAATGTACTCATGCCAGAAAAATAGTTTGACAGCCTATCGTAGACTCAGCAAATTGCACATTAAAATCAAGGTACGGAAAATCAATGTATTGCAAGACTAACATCTTTTCGAAGTAGGTCGTTATATTTCCTAGTTTAGTTTATAATGAGTATTTAAATACGTACAGATGCATGTTCCATACATAGAGGATACAAATAGCTTCCTTTCGAGAGGCTGACACGGCGTAGCACTGTTCTTTCCCAGGTAGGGCCATGCTGCCGTTAGGCACTGTATACCATTGTCGACAATTCCGGGACATGGATCCAAATATCTAAGGAGAAGAAAAGAGGAGAAGAAAGTATAGAAATTTGAAATAGAAATGAAGAGTAGTGTACCCTGAGTATTTACTATCAGTGGCGGATCCAGGGGCCCCGGGCCCTCCCTAGAAAAAAACAGGTAAAAACACCCATTTTGGTAAAAAATGAAGATGCGCCCCTCCTGGCGCTCAAGGGGGTGGTGGTGAAAAAAATTCAATTTTCGGAGGCCAAAAAAAAAATTGTGCTAAAAAAAAAGGAGGACATCAATAGGCCCATTAACACATCCGAAACACCATTTTGAAAACTCGTCGATTTTTGTTTTTAAACTACCATTTACACTACTGGAAAACCCATAAAAAAACCGTCGAAGTTTGCTCATACCGATTTTGGGGTGAGTAGTACGCATGCGCGCCTCTCGTCAGTGCCGCATGCCCTCCATACGTAATAGCACGGAAGCGATGAGAGTCACGTGAGCAAAATTCTGTATCTTACCGAAGCTTGCATTTACGCTGCGAAATCGGTGAAACTTCGACAGACGTTTAAAAAACTCCAGAGGTGTATTTTCCGATTTTCGTCGTGTTTACCGGTAGTTGCTATGCAATGTATATATATCGTCAGAGTTCTCTTCTCGACCCAAAACCAGTGTAAAAGAAGTGATGAATTTCAAGGGTAGTTGCTATGCAAATAAGAGCCACTTCCTCTCATAAATGCCCCTTCTGACACCTCTGATAGATACCTCTATTAAAATCTCATAGGTGCCCCTTTATTCGACAAGTGCCTATTTTCCTTTGTAATAAGTGCCCCTTTCCATTCTCACAAGTGCCCTTATTCATCTCAGGTGAGTGCCTCTTTTCAGGTACAAGAAGTGCCCTTACCATCTCTGATAAGTGCCCCTTCATCTCTTATAATTGTCTCTTTTCAATTCTGAGAGTTGTCCCTTGTATTTTGACTGGCTTCGCTTACTCAATTAAATATTCAGACCAACACACGCCCAACTGTATGATGGTTAAGCAGTATCTTGGACCATGTAAAGAGACAAATAAACATTGAAATCATCCCTGATAATGTAATCGCAATGTAATACCAATGTCTAAAAATTGTATACTTTCGCTTTGAGATTTCCTCGTTAAGTGCCTCTTTTTCCAGGAAGTGTCCCTTTGTTGTTTCCCCTACTTTGAAAGACGCTCCGTCGCCCCTGCTTATTGTAAATACATTTGGTTGAAACTGGAGAAAAACATTCTTTGGATAGGAAAATGATATTTTTGTATGCTTTATTTACATCCCGCCTATTAATTCTTCATATACTATTGGAAATGATGCAGATAAAGGAATATTTGATAAACTAGAAGAAAATATATGTACGTTTGGTAAAAAGGGCGATATAATAATAATGAGTGACCTGAAAGGGATATTTGAGTTTTGGTATAGAGGGCGCTACACATAATAATTTTTGTGTGAGATAATGAAAACTTAGTGTCAAATTTGAAAGAGCATACAATATAAATGACAAAATCATCTTTGTTTGATAAAAATCGGTTCAGAGACGGCTGAAATATCCATAAATATAAACAATTCTAATATTAATTTTGTAGGGCCCCACAAATATTCAATAATTTTGAACTAGCCGTTGAAAAAATGAGATAGCGCCTTATACGTTTTATTCCAGCCAATGTCAATGTTGACTTCTTGTTGACTTTTTCGTGTTGGTTATAATATGCCCGACAAGCCGGCCCGTGTATTTTTATTATTAATTAATTAATTAATTAACGGTCACAGTATATTTTTGAAAGTGGAGCTGAATTGGTATGATATAATTTCATCTAAGTTTCACACATTTTGGGGTCTAAAATTACCTTCATAGCAAATTTAGGTCATAAAAAAAGTATACTATAAATGTCATAAATTAGAAAAAGAGCGATAACCATGCACTTTGTATATGTTTATATACCTATATACATGTCAACGGAGTTTCTATTCTGTTTTGAGTCTTTTTTTGTGTGTGTTACCTGACGAATTCTACTTCTACAGTGCCTAATTGGAGGAACTCGGGAACAGTATAAGGAGATTCATTGCTTGGTTCTGCATCGATCACGAAACTGAGATTGACCTGTATTCCATTTTGGTCAACTTCCAAGGGCTCACGTAGCTTCTTCACAACTCCGCTAAGAGATTCCTGTAATATAAGTATGAGTATAAGTATAAGTATAAATAACCGTCGGTATGAGCATGAGGAAAAGTATAAGTTTAAGGATAAGGGTAAGTATTAGTATAGCTCTACGGATAGGGATAAGTAAAAGTTTAAGAAATATAGCAATTGAACAAACTTAGTGGCGGCCCCGAAGAATTATAGATACATAAATCTATATAAGTTATCTCTTCAGAATTCTCTTCACATTCGCGACCTAAGACCAGTGTGTAAGAAGTGATGAATCTCAAGGGTTTTAATTATTTATCAATATTTTCACTGCAGCGAACTGAAATGGTAGACTGTTTATAATACATGTAATGCACTATTGGATTTGGATTGCATCATCTAGTTTGACTTGCTTTCATCTGGTTTCATCTTGATTTCTGTTTCTTGGAATTCTCATCCTTACTCATCATAACATCTTTCAGTGGACCTTCCACCACTCTTATTCATTGATAGAGATTATTGGTATTGTCCACTCCTCTCATTACTTATTACATTCGTATTGTTTGTAACAAAAACTGAAATAAACACTTCTAGTTTAAACATCAACTAGTCAAGTCGCGCTGCATCTCTGTCCAAGTCTCTTATGCTAACGTCGCTACATACATTTCTTCTTCTTATTATTATTATTACTAGTAGTAGTAGTAGTAGTAGTAGTAGTAGTACATATAGTAGTAGTAGTAGTTGTAGTTGTAGTAGTAGTAGTAGTAGTAGTAGTAGTAGTAGTAGTAGTAGTAGTAGTAGTAGTTTTAATATCATTATTTTTATTATTATTATTATTATCATCATCATCATCATTATCAACCTTATTATCATTATTATTAGTAATATTATTGTTATTATTATTATCATTATTAGGTATCCTTATTTTGATGAAAATCTGAGCTGGAATGAACACATACGACATATATTTACATGCATTTCTAGGAATATTGGAATACTTTATAAGAAAAAATGTTTTCTACCTAAAAGACCCTTCCAATGCTTTATAACTCGCTCATCTTGCCATATATTTTATATTGTAACTTGGTATGGGCTTCAATTGGAAATACAACAGTTAACCCTATTTATTTAATGCAAAAGAAAGCGCTTCGCGTATGTGCTGGTTTCCATTATTTAGCCCATACCAACCCATTATTTAATGAATTTAAAATATTTACAAAAATTGATATAAACGCACAACAGAGTTAGATCTTCATGTTTAAATACATGAATATCCTGCTTCCTGATTTTTTTTTGGTATTAAATAACACTATCCATTCGACCCTTACCCTACTCGGAACTCATTAAAATTTCATTTGATAAATCCTATATCATTGATCCTGCATAAATCAATACGACATCATGGTCAAGATTTATGGAATGCACTCCCAGACTCAATAAAATCATGTAAACCCTAAATTCATTTAAATTCAATACGAAGAAAGCGTATCTATCAGAGTACATTATCTCTGTATCTCCAATGGTACCAAAATACGCTTATTCGCTGACGACACATTAATTTACTGAGAAATAAATTCGGAAGTGGACCCCAAAACTGTCCAAAAGGACCCCCGACGCCCTCTCCAAATGGGGCTCCGACTGGCAAATGACTTTTAATACGAACAAATGTTTTACCATGCACTTCACATCAAAGAAATCCCCACATATTACCCCCTACTAATTATGTGACAACATTCTGCAAGTGACTTCTAGCCACCCCTACTTGGGCATCACCTTCAGCAGCGACCTAAAATGGAACTCCCATATCAATAACATCACCAAGAGCTCTAAGATGGTGCTTGAGTCACCCGACGCAACTTCAAAGCATGTACTGTTGGCGCAGAGGCGGCGCTCCGGGGCAGGGGCCCCCACTTTTCAAGTTCCCCAAAGTGCCCCTTTACATAGGAAAAGTGCCCCATTAACTTTGTAAGAAGTGCCCTTTTTCATAAAAAGGTGCCCTTTTACTTTGACAAGTGCCCCTTCCCTTTCCACCTCTGATAAGCGCCCTTTTATTTTGACACGTACCCCTTTTCCTTCGACAAGTTCCCATTTTCCTTTGCAATAAGTGTCCATTTTTCATTCTCACAAGTGCCCTTTAAAACTCTAGTAAGTGCCCCATTTCAGGTACGAGAAGCGCCCCTTTTCACTTTTGATAAGCGCCCCTTCACCTCTGATAATTGCCCTATTAAAATCTGAGAGGTGCCCCTTTTACTTTGACAAGTGATCCTTTTCCTTTGTAATAGGTGCCCCTTCCCATTTTAATAACTACCCCTTTTTAACTCGGGTAAGCGCACCTTATATTTTCACATGTGCCCCCTTTCCTTTCTAATAAGTGCCCTTTTTCCTTATGATAAGTGCCCACATTAAAAAGAGCCCCTTTTCCTTATGATAAGTGCCCCCATTAAAAAAGAGCCCCTTCCCCTTCTCATAAATGCCCCTTTTCACCTATGCAAATAGTCCCTTTTCATTCTCATAAGTGCCCCTTTTCATCTTTGGTAAATAACCCTATTAAATTCTAAGATACTCGTTTTACTTTGACAATTGCCCATTTTCCTCCTGATAAGTGCGCTGTTCATCTCTAATAACTGCTCTTTTTTTTGGCACGTGCCCCTTTTCCTTCCTAATAAATGCACTTTTTCCTTCTTATAAGTGCCGCTTCCCTTCTCATAATTACCCTTTTCATCTCTGATAAGTGCCCGCTTTTTTAACATGTGCCTCTTTTTCTTTTTTATAAGAGCCACTTTCCCCTTTTCATAAAATTCCCTTTCACCTCCTATAAATGCCCCTATTAAAATCTGATTGGTGCCCCTTTTCTTTCAACAAATGCACATTTCCCTTTATTATTAGTGCCCCTTTTCATTCTCATAAGTGCCCCTTCTCACCTCTGATAATTACCCTTTTAACAATGATACGTGCCCATTTTCCTTTCTTCTAAGGAACCTTTCCCTTTTTCATAAATGCCCCTTTTCACTTCTTTTAAATGCCCCTATCAAAGTCTTATGGGTGCCTCTTTTCCGTCGACAAATGTCCATTTCCCATTCTCATAAGTGCCTTTTTTATCCCAGGTGAGTGCCCCCTTTTTAGGTGTAAGAAGTGCCCCATTTTCACCTCTGATAATTACCGCTTGTACTTTGACACGTGCTACTTTTCTTTTCTGATAAGTGTCATCCCTTTCGATAAGGGTCCCCTTTTCCTCTCATCATTTAACGTGCCACTAATTTCAAGCGACTAAGAGCAATATCCCCCAAAGCTCGCTCGCATTTATAGATGTTAAAATTATGTTACTTATCAAAGGTCTTTTCAGTTTTCTGTTATGAGAATATGCTTATAATCCCATCAGGATTTGGTTTTCCTCTTTATAAGATGTATTTTTTTCGCACTGCGACCTCACAAATCTTTATTTTGTCCTCGCTCGCTTTGCTCGCTCGCAAATGAATTTTCAGACAATCACACCCAACTGAAAGGCATGATGCTTAAGCAATTTCTCATACGATGAATACAGTGATGAAGAGCAATATCCCCCAAAGCTCGCTCGCATTTATAGATGTTAAAATTATGTTACTTATCAAAGGTCTTTTCAGTTTTCTGTTATGAGAATATGCTTATAATCCCATCAGGATTTGGTTTTTCCTCTTTATAAGATGTATTTTTTTCGCACTGCGACCTCACAAATCTTTATTTTGTCCTCGCTCGCTTTGCTCGCTCGCAAATGAATTTTCAGACAATCACACCCAACTGAAAGGCATGATGCTTAAGCAATTTCTCATACGATGAATACAGTGAAACAAATATTGAAATCATCCCTGATAATGTAATCACAATTATAGGGGTACTTACCAATGTCTAAAACATTGTATATTTTCGCTTTGAGATTTCCTTTGTAGGTGCCCTTTCTTTCTACCAGAAAGTGCGCTTTTATGGTGCCCCCCACTTTGGAAGTCGCTCCGCCGCGTCTGTGTTGACGTTAAATCTCAGCTCTACCTATCACTTGTACAACCAAAACTAGAGTACGGCACGACTACATGGTACCCTAGCACACAAAGGACAAACATCAGCTTGACGTGGTCCAAAGTACTGCTGCAAGAATGTGTCTCACCAACTGGCTACTCAAGAGAATCCAGCGTGACAGCCATGACATCATCTTTTCAGTGGATTTACCTCGACACGAGAAGAAAAATTGTCCGACTCAACATGATGTACAAAATCGACGCAAACCTCGTAGACGTTGACTGGAACCCCTACTTAACCAGACCAACTCGCCAATTTAGACTCACACACCCAGCATCATTCCAGAGACCTAGAACCAATTCAACAATTTACTCAAATAGCTTCTTCCCATGGACTGTTAAATATTAGAACGATCTGTCTCATCACATCCTAGACACTCCCAACTTAGACATTTTTAAAGACAAGGCTCTGCTACTTGTTCACCACAGAGAGTAATTAATTCTATCAGGTCGACCACCAGGTCATCCCTCTGACGCGATGCGGGATCCCGCTTTGTCGGAGTATATATCCAGAACCAGAACCAGAACATTGCTTGATCTTTTCTCAGTGCTGAATTAATATTCAATATTATTTTCAGATATCTCACACCTCAATCTACCCAACAGTAAATACATGCTTTTGTTACTTCGCACCTGGACAATTGCAATTCATTACTTTTTCGACTACCCGCCAACCAAATTAACCGATTGCAAAAAGTTCAGAATGCTGCTGCTCGCCTTGTAACAAACTCTAGAAGATCATCACATATCACTCCTATCTTGAAATCTCTTCATTGGCTCCCTGTTCAACAGCGTGTGATCTATAAAATTCTTCTCTTAACCTATCGTGCACTAAATGATCTAGCTCCAGAATATATTTCATCCCTTCTATCGCCCCACTCCACAGGTCGTTCTGGTTTACGTTCATCACATAATAATGTTAGGCTTAAAGAAATACGTACCAAAAGAAATTGGGGGAATCGAGCATTTGCATCAGCCGCTCCTTCTTTATGGAATAAGTTACCTTTCTCTATTCAGACGGCCAACACTCTTTCTACTTTTAAAATTGGGCTTAAAACTCACCTGATGCTTAATCCATATTGTTAAATTTCAATGTTTTCTTTATACAATGCATGCCAAACAAATAATCACCCTGTGCCACATTGTATATACCATGTCGATGCCATGATGAATTTACATGTAAGTTAATATTTAATATTTCTTTAATCTTAAGTATGTTCAATTCCTAATATAAATTTGAATTTTTTGTATGCGCCTTGAGCATCTCTAGAGATGGATATGTTGCGCTTTATAAATATTGTTATTATTATTATTATTCCTATAAAACATCCATCACTATATTTTATAACTCCCGTATACATATATAAGTTTTCCGTGTCAGACATATTTACATCAACATATTTTCATTTTCATTTTCACCATCATTCAACATCATCCCCATCTTCACCAATCGCAGTTTTGTTTTAATTGTTGTTATCATCACACCCCCCTCCCTTTCCCCCGGGCTATCACGCTATCAAGCAATCGCTTATTGTAATAGCCCTTTTTCTTATGCAACTTTCTTAATGAATAATTATTGCTATTGTGTTATCAGTTAAAATTTGCTCTAATGTCATCACTTATTATTATTATACTGTATACACATTCAAAAAACTTGTTATATTTTGTATATGTAATATTGCTGAAATGTAGTTTGATTTGTATGTTGCAGAAGAAAATAAATTCAATTCGAATCAATTCAATTCAATTTAATATCATTCTGATTATCATCCTCGTCACTACCATCATCATCATTATTATTATTTTTTTTATTTTTTATTTTCCATGATCCCCTAGTGGATGTGAGTACCAGAATTGTGTTTTATAATATACATGTACTGCATAATTCATACACATATCGACACAACATTGGGATAAATGTTCACTCCATTTTTTATTTAATATTCAACTTAACGCAAATCAAGTGGCTCTTTATCCTAATTAAAAACACTATAAAATGATATAAAACTCGTTCTTACATTTGCTGTCAGTTGGAGTGTAACAACTGTTAAATTGGTGACGTCACCGACGGATGATATATTTAGCATGACAAATCCTTGTTCTGTCAAATTGGTAGATGTCCCGGACATTCGGTTTCTTCCCAATCAAGATACACCTAGAAGAAATAAAACAATCAATGTGAAATATAATGATAATGATGATAAAGAAAACAAAAAGATAATGTTGAATGTAATGATGATAACATAAATAACAATAAATAAATGAATAATAATAACAAAATGATAATGATATTAATGATGATGATGAGAATAATAATGATAATAATAATAATAATGATAATAATAATAATAATAATAATAATAATTATAAAGATAATGATAATAACAATAATAATAACACTAATAATAGCAACAATAAGAAGAATAGTAATGATAATACTACTACTATTAATAAGAATATGATTACAATTATCATCATCATTATTATAAAAATATCGTAAAAATGTTAATAGTGGGTTCTTGTATAACTCTCATGTCTGTCAGACTTCACACTCTTGGCGCTCCAAAATATGGGGCTCTTTAACAAACCTAAAAGTATTTCGTTCCTAATCTACTTAAATATTGTTATGGTCACGGTTTGTTGCTCAATGCTTTTTATCAATGAGTAGCTAGAAACTGTGTATTTTACTTTTAAATCATCTAAAAGTTTATTGTTGTAATTTTGTTGCCTTTTTCAGTCTTTGATTGACTAGGCTCTATTTTCTCTGGGTATCATTGACAAAAATATGATATCATTATTCCTCTCCAGGTGTTTAATGCGGTTCGACGTTTTGCTAGACTAGAGGTCTGATCAGTTCCAAAAATATGACTTCAAATTATAATTGGGTGACATGTCCAATATACTATTGGGTAATTGGGAAGCGAAACCGGCCCTTGCACCTTAATTTAAAATCACTGTGGCATACCTCAGGTACACATAAGAAAACATGTACCCAACCCCCTCCCCTTTGATAAAAATATTCGACCGAAATTGCAGATATTCCACTTAAATGGCAGGTGGAAAAAATCTTCTTCTTTTTCTGTGCTTGGCAATGTTTGTTGTTTCACCAACAAATGTGATTTTTTTCCCCTTACTTGTTTGCTTGTCAAACTTTTTTCGGAACTGTACCCCTTCTGTTTACAAAATCCTGGGCCCGCCCCTGTACTAGATCACATCATACATGTGTTGGAGATCCCCAAACCCTCTGGTGTCGGTGTTCATTTCGTTTCAACTTACTCTGTCAATCCAAACTGGAGCTGAAGACTGAAATCAAAGATTGGCACCCTGAAGAAAAACTCCCGGAAACAAAGTCTCTGAAACCCGTAGGTCCCGTTTTTCCTTTCGGCACTGCAGTCGCTATCAA